>BSBM01000696.1:11445000-11680000 GCA_027924585.1 Larix kaempferi | reverse complement strand
GTATTCCACTAGGGAGTGGTGAGGGGGTTGTGGGGATGAACCATATGCTGCCAAATGTCATTATGAGAACCCATTTGACTTTCCTTGCTGACATTTAATTCTGTTGTAAGGAAGTTGTTGAAGAATTTAGTCCATGGCTTCAATGGAGCATAAGCAGCCCATAAATTCGTATGGCAGGTATGGGTTTTGTTTTTCTTGTACCACAAGTCACTCTACCTCATGGGAATGGGTTCTTCCTCATTCTCATTCCATTGTTGAAGATCCCAGCATCATTTTTCATCCATTACGAATTCCCAGCAATGAGCAAAACCAGAAATCGCAACTTTGCAAGAACCCATGTTTTGAAGAGCCATAAACACCCAGAATTTGATATTAACAGTGAAATCCAATGGGGGATCCATAGATATGAACCTTGGGGCGAAATTGAGAGTATTAGATACCCCGAAATCCATTGGAAAACCCAGTTTTTATAGCCCAGAAAACCAATGACGGAATTGAGTATTTTGATGACAGAATTGTGAGAAATCCAAGTGTGAATGACTGAGCAGAGGTTGGGTTTGCTTGATAAACCCAGTGAAGGCTAGAATTTCAAGGAATTAGCAGTTGGACCTTTCTATTCCCACCCTGAAGAGCACTGGAGGGAAGGGACGCCTGAGGGACTGTGCAGTAGAGAAGGGGACCTTCCTTGTGTTGGGTGTGGTAGGTATTGTGGGTGCCATAAATGTTGAATTCAGTTGAGATGCCTATAGCTCTGTGGATGAGCTCATTGGCTTAGCATTGCCCTCCTTTGTCTTTTGTATGCTTGATAAACCCAACTTTTTTTTGGCTTAGCATAGCTGTTGAGTGAAACCGTGGCTGTGAGTGAGCCTGTTTAGTTCCTCCTTAGTGGATACACAACCCAACTTGGGGGTGATCTCTCAGCTGAAAGAATATAGGATGGATAGAGATCTATGGTTAGGTGGAACGTTGCTCTCACATAACCAGTTGTTTGGATAGCTTCATCTTCAAGATAAGTGTTCTCTGTGTTTAAATTATATGCATTATGTGTATTGCAATTTGTTAATTCGGAATGACAATTATTCATGTTAATGGAATTGATATGAAGTCTGTGCATAGTATGAAAAAGGGGGATTGATTCTCTGCATATTGAATCACCCTCTGCTTATGATAGATGTGTTGATGCATTACTGTTTGTGTGTGTGCAAATGTGTTTTAATTCCGTTGTGCTTATATTGAGTTTGAATCTGCACACAAAAGTTTTTATTTATCCATGAATTTCTTAGTAATGTATGGGGTTGAGATTGCCAGTTAAGCTCGGTATGTTTGGTCATGTTTCCTTCCTTACACTGGATTGATGGAAGGGGACGTGACAGAGTGGTATCAGGGCCTATGTTGTAGCACTGGGGCTGCTTGGGTCAAACTCTGAGTTTGCAAGCAGTAACAGAATGTTTTAAGCGGTATTGGTGAAGTTGGGGCTTCATTTTGGAATGGAAAAATGACAGGATCAAAGTTCTTAGATGGGGTAGAGGACCACACAGGTGCATAGAGCTCTGCAAGAGCTTTCAATGGTACCAGACTCGTCCCATTTGGCTAAGGGACGAAGGAGATATGAACCTCGAAAGTTGCAGGGATGGAGGTGTTCCACAGTGCGGATTTCAGGTTTCGGGAACGCAAAAATTTGGAATTTTGCGTTTGGATTTCCGCAATCCCGAACCCACAATTTCGGGTTTCGGGTTGCGGGAACGCAAAAATTTGGAATTTTGCGTTTGGATTTCCACAATCCCGAATCCGCAATTTCAGGTTTCGGGTTGTGGGAACGTAAAAATTTGGAATTTTGCGTTTGGATTTCCGCAATCCCGAACCCGCAATTTCAGGTTTCGGGTTTCGAGTTTCGGGAACGCAAATTTTTGGAAATTGTGTTTTGGATTTCCGTAATTCCGAACCCGCAATTTCGGATTTTAGATTTCGGGTTGCGGGTTGCGAGCTGTGGATTGCGGAGGCAAAATTAAAAAAAGAAAAAAAAATGAGTATAGAGCCCGAAAATTGATTTTTGGATTATAGGAGCTTGCGGAATCAGAATTTGATGAGTTCAGTGGCATTCTGAGGCCATTAACGAAGGCCATGGAAGGACTAGTGAGGATCCCAAGCCCATTATGCTCCAATTTGGAATAAATTTGGGGTTAATGGCTTTTACAAATTGGTGTCCCAACACTTGACAGAAGGTCGGCTTGAGCTGAAACTGATATGGAGCGGTCATGGAGTAGGTACAGTGTTAATTTTAGAGTTTTGGAGCCAAAATCCAAAGGATGTGGAGTCGGGGTGAGTGTGAAGGCCAAAAAACACTATTCCAGACCACTTTTTAGAGATTTTAAAAAGCTTGCAGTGGATGAAAGTGACCCTGTAATTAGGATTTAAGAAATCTACTAAACTCAACATTTCATATTCTCATTAAAACAGACATTTTTCGTTAGACAGAGATTTCCCAGAAATGCACCGTTTGGGTAATAGCCATTTTTGGCCCAAAATTAGAAATTTTGGAAAAATGTGAAAAGTGGAAAGTAGTCAAACCCAAAATTTTATAAAAAATGAATAGTACATCGGAACAGAGATCCACAAGTTGCTGAGTGTTCCTTGTTGTATGGACTAACTTCGCCCGGTAGAAAAGTTTTCCTGATTCTTTATAGATTTTCTTCTACAGGTGGCTGAAGTTTGCAGTTCATGATATTTTACAACTCTATAAAAATGTGCAGAACGGTGGTGAAAATTGTCATTTTTGAAGTAATGTAGTTTCCACACCCGATGTCGGAATGGAGCACGTGGATAGTCATTGGAAAGCTTATCTAGCAGAGAACAATGTTGCATTACCAGAATTTGAATGGGATTATCATACACCATAGATATTTAGAGTATAAAAGTGCCAGTGACTGTTTGAACACATTATTGACAATATGGGCAATTTCCAGAATTGCATGAATGGGCAAAAGAAATTAATACATAACAGCTATGTGAATTATTCCATGAGTTTATTATGTTAAATATTGATTGTTGTATATTTCTACATGCATTCTTATGATGTCTAACAAATATTTTCATAATGCACAGTGCTTGCAGCTCATAACATTTAATAGTGTAGTAGAAGTAACATACAGGGAAGAGAGTCCCCAAAGAAAAATGGTGACCATGAATGATGCTCAGGATCCTTATGAATATGATGAAGAATATGTGCTGGGAGAAAATGTACAAGAAGGGAATGTTGAGACCGAATCTAATGGGAGAAGGGAACAAGTCACTCCTCAGAATTTGGTTGAAACCATGGTGAGCTTCAATGAAAGGTTGATGAAGGCTCAAGAAGAACAAAACCAACTCAATGTTGTTATTTTGCAAAGCCTCACTGATATGCAACAGAAGATAAACCTTGGGTCCAACCCAAGCAATGTGGGTGAAGAAATAAGAGATGCAGAGAGTCGCTCTAGAGGTCGTTCAAAGAAGAGGACTCCAAGCCCAAGGAAGAGTTCTGTGAGCATGAAGCATAGAACACCTTCCTCTAGATCTTCTTCTAGCAAATCACGTGACTCCAGAGGTTCTCAAAGAAGTCCAAGGCATATGCCCAGGAGTTTTAATGGAAAAAATAAGTTCAAAGGCATCCCACGGGGAGAACTCAAGAAGGCAAGGCCTCCCACATTTGATGGAGAAGACAAGACTAGCCAAGAGGCAGAGGCATGACTTCTTGGAATGAAGAAATATTTCAAAATTCAGGACTACTCAGGAAATAAAAAATCCAGAATTGCCATTTACAATCTAAATGGCAGAGCTTCAATTTGGTGCGATAACCTCTTGCAAGTAAAAGGGATCAGTGAAAGGAAGATCAGCTGGGAGAGATTTAAGAAGTACTTCAAGGAAAAATACATTTCTTCTAGGTATTATGACAGTAAGAGAAAAGAGTTCAATGAACTCATGTTGGGAAAAAATTCTATGGAAGAACATGTCCATAAATTTTTTGAATTATTGAGGTATGTGGATTACAATATTAAAGATGAGAGGATAAAGATCCAATGCTTCCTTGGAAGCCTACCTCAAAGTTTCAAAGATAGAATTGAGTTTGTTAATCTACCAAGTCTTGATAAAGCCATTAGAATGGCAATGCATTGCTATGAGCAGAATAGGGAAAAATCAGAGGTTAACCCAACATGGAAATGAAATCCAAGAGGGAGGTTTGATCAAAAGAAGAGTGGCTTCAAATCACCATTCAAAAGTCATCCCAGGACCCTTCCATAGGGGCAGCAAGCAAGGAGTAGATTCAAGCCAGCAATAGCAGCAGAAAAGACATCAAAAGGGCCACTTCAGTGTTGGGGATGTGGAGAAAAACACATGCTAAAGGATTGTCCACATCGGAAGGGGAATCCCCGTAGCTTACACAACTTAAAGGGAGCATCAACAGTGGAGGACATGGCAAGAGCAACGCCTCGAATTTATGCAGCGTTGGACAATCATCAGACAGACCATTAATCATCAGTGGTATAAGTTGAAGGTAAGATTGCTAATCAATCTATTTCTATTTTGATTGATCCAAGATCTACCCATAGTTATGTTTCTCCAAAAGTGGTTGAAGGTTGTTCTCTTAGAAAAGTGAAGCATAATAAGTCTTGGTTAGTTCAATTAGCCACAAGGACCAAGAGAAAAGTTAGTGAAGTAGTGGTGGAGTGCCCCATAGAATTGAATGGACTCCACACACATGTAGATTTAAATGTACTACCATTAGGATCTTATGATGCCTTAATTGGCATGGATTGGTTGGAAAAGCATAGAGCTAGGTTGGACTGTTATGAGAAAGCACTTGAATGTATTGATGAAGAGGGAAGACCAAGATTGGTAAGAGGAATTCCCAAGCAAGTTTCAGTAAGACAAATTTCAGCCTTACAGTTGAAAAAGTTTTATAAGAAAGGTTGTCAATTATATGCAGTTCATATGTTAGATTCATTAGAGGACAAAAGACCAAGGATAAAAGACTTCCCATTGTTACAAGAGTTCCAAGATGTATTTCTGGATGAGGTGCCGAGACTACCACCAAAGAGAGATATTGATTTTACCATCAATCTTGTTCCAGGGGTAGCGCCGAATTCCAAAGCTCCTTATAGAATGAGCACACCGGAATTGGTAGAGTTGAAGATGCAGCTACAAGAGTTAATGGACAAGAGGTATATCAGGCCTAGTGTGTCCCCTTGGAGAGCACCGGTGTTATTTGTCAAGAAGAAGGATGGGACTTTGAGGCTGTGTATTGATTACAGGCAGCTCAATAAAGTGACAGTCAAGAACAAGTATCCATTGCCCAGAATTGATGACTTGTTTGTTCAAATGAAGGAAGCTAAAGTGTTTCAAAGATTGACTTAAGGTATGGGTACCATCAAGTGAGGATTAAAGAAGAAGACATTCACAAGATGGCTTTCAGAACTAGATATGGTCATTATGAGTTCACTGTGGTGCCATTTGGTCTTACCAATGCACCTGCTGCATTCATGTGTCTCATGAATAGTGTCTTCAGCAAATATTTGGATAAGTTTGTGATTGTGTTCTTGGATGACATTCTTGTCTATTCAAGGAATGAAGAAGAACATGACGAGCATCTAAGGATGGTTTTGCAGGTCCTTAGAGAACATGAGTTGTATGCCAAGTTAAGCAAGTGTGAGTTTTACCAAAAGAAGGTGCAATATTTGGGTCATATCATTTCTGAAGAAGGAATTGCAGTGGATCCTGAAAAGATTAATGCCTTTATGGATTGGTATACTCCCAAGAATGTTTCAGATGTTAGATCTTTCATGGGTCTTGCTAGTTACTACAGAAGGTTTATTGAAGGTTTCTCCAAGATAGCTCATCCAATCACTTCATTGCAAAGGAAGAATATCAAGTTTGTATGGTCTGAAAAAATGTGAGAAATGTTTTCAGAAGTTAAAGGAGTTACTTACCAGCGCTCATGTTTTGAAGATAGCAGATCCAAAGAAGGATTTTGTAGTGTGCACAGATGCTTGCATTGAAGGGCTAGGTGGAGTTCTCATGCAAGAAGGATTTGTGATTTGCTATGAGTCAAGGAAATTAAAAGAGCATGAAAATAATTATGCCACACATGATTTAGAATTAGCAGCCATAGTACATTCTCTCAAGATGTGGAGACATTATTTGATGGGAAGGAGATTCGAGCTTAGAACAAACCAATGATCTTGAAGTACTTGTTTGATTATCCAAAATTGAATGCTAGGCAAGCTAGATGGATGGAGTTTCTTTGTGAATTTGATTTTGAAATTAAGCATGTAAAAGGGAAGGAGAATAAGGTTGCAGATTCTCTTAGCAGAAAATTTCATGTTGCAGCATTAAGTGTGTGTAAATTAGATTTGAAGACAGGAGTTCTTGAAGCCCAAAACAGTGATGAAACTTGCATTCAAATTAAAGAGAAGTTGCAGCAGGGTAATATAGATGAAAAGTGTGCGGGATATCAGCTTGGTGAAGATGATATCCTCATCTATAAAGATAGACAGTACATTCCAAATAGTGCAGATTTGAAGAAGCTAGTGATGGATGAAATACATCAAATGCCATACTCTGGACATCCAGAATATCAAAAGACTATAACAGCAGTAAGAAAGCAATACTTTTGGAATGGCATGAAGAAATACATAGCTGAGTACATTGCTATGTGTCAAAAGTGCCAACAAGTCAAGGCAGAGCACCAACATCCAGCAGGATTGTTGCAGCCCTTACCCATTCTGGAGTGGAAGTGGGAAGTGATCTCTATGGATTTTATAACAGGTCTGCCCATGACAGTGAAGAAGCATGATTCAATCATGGTTTTGGTGGACAAGATATCAAAGGTATCTCACTTTATTCTAGTCAAGTCCACTCACAAGGCTAATGACATTGCAAATATCTTCATGAGAGAGATATTCAAATTGCATGGATTTTCCAAGGCAATAATTTCTGATCATGATACAAAGTTCACTTCCAATTTCTGGAAAGGATTATTTTGGGAATTTGAGACTAGATTGAATTTCAGTACAACATATCATCCTCAAACAGATGGCCAAACTAAGAGGGTGAATCAGGTCCTTGAAGACATGCTGAGAATGTATGTGATGGATAAACCATCCAAGTGGGAAGATTACCTACACTTGGTAGAATTTGCATACAATAATGGACATCATGCACCATTGGGGATGAGTCCATTTGAGGCATTGTATGGCAAGGGATGCAGGACTCCAATGAATTGGGACAGCCCGGTGAACAGGGTAGTACTTGGACCAAAGATGATCAAGGAAATGGAGCATGAAGTTGCTAAGATCAGGCAGAATTTAAAGGCAGCTCAGGACAGGCAGAAGAGTTATGAAGATTTGAAAAGAGTGCATAAGGAATTTCAGATTGGGGATCATGTTTATTTGAGAGTGAAACCAAGAAAGAGTTCTCTCAAGTTGGGGAGTTGTGCCAAGTTGTCACCGAGATATTGTGGGCCATTCGAAGTCCTAGATAGGATAGGGCCAGTTGCATATAGAATTGCATTTCCTGCTAGCATAAGAGCTCATAATGTTTTCCATGTATCTTTGCTTAATAAGTATGTACATGATCCTAATCATATGATTGATTGGAATGTGATACAGGTGGAACCCGAGGGAGAGTTCCAAGTAGAGCCTATGCGCATCCTCGACAAGAAGGTCACTTTGCTCTGGAACAAAGCCATTGGGCAGGTAAAGGTTCAATGGGAGCACTTTAGTCCCAATGAGGCTACATGGGAGCTGGAGGATGCCATGAGAGAGGCATTCCCATTTTTGTTCAATTTTGAGAACACCAAGGACAGTGTTGTTCTAAGGGGGAGGGGAATGTAATACACCAATTTTGACTCTTATGAAATATTGGCTTTTAATGTAAATATTGTATACATGCGATGTATGTTTCCCTAGCGTGGAGCTCAAGGCCAAGGCCCCGCTAGTGTATGTTCGGATTTTATTTAGAACGGACAAACATTTGATATTTTGTTACCCATGTGCTATTACACCATGGAATATTGTAAATGGATGTAAATATTAATATTTCAATAAAATACCAAAACTGGCTATGGAAGCAACAAATGAGAAGGGGCCATGTGTATTCCACTAGAGAGTGGTGAGGGGGTTGTGGGGATGAACCATATGCTGCCAAATTTCATTGTGAGAACCCATTTGACTTTCCTTGCTGACATTTAATTCTGATGTAAGGAAGTTGTTGAAGAAATCAGTCCATGGCTTCAATGGAGCATGGGCAGCCCAGAAATTCGTATGGCAGGTATGGGCTCTGTTTTTCTTGTACCACAAGTCACTCTACCTCATGGGAATGGGTTCTTCCTCATTCTCATTCCATTGTTGAAGATCTTAGCATCATTTTTCATCCATTACGAATTCCCAATAGTGAGAAAAACCAGAAATCGCAACTTTGCAAGAACCCACGTTTTGAAGAGCCATAAACACCCAGAATTTGATATTAACAGTGAAATCCAATGGGGGATCCATATATATGAACCTTGGAGCGAAATTGAGAGTATTAGATACCCCAAAATCCATTGGAAAGTCCAGTTTTTATAGCCGAGAAAACCAGTGACGGAATTGAGTATTTTGATGACAGAATTGTGAGAAATCCAAGTGTGAATGATTGATAAGAGGTTGGGTTTGCTTGATAAACCCAGTGAATACTAGAATCTCAAGGAATTAGCAGTTGGACCTTTTTATGCCCACCCTGAAGAGCACTGGAGGGAAGGGACGCCTGAGGGACTGTGCAACAGAGAATGGGACCTTCCTTGTGTTGGGTGTGGTAGGTATTGTGGGTGCCATAACTATTGAGTTCATTTGAGATTCCTGTAGCTCTGTGGATGAGCTCACTGGCTTAGCATTTCCCTCCTTTGTCTTTTGTATGCTTGATAAACCCAACTGTGTGTTGGCTTAGCATAGCTGTTGAGTGAAACCGTGGCTGTGAGTGAGCTTGTTTAGTTCCTCCTTAGTGGATACACAACCCAGCTCAGGGGTGATCTCTCAGCTGAAAGAATATAGGATGGACAGAGATCTATGGTTGGATGGAACATTGCTCTCACATAGCCAGTTGTTTGGACAGCTTCATCTTCAAGATAAGTGTTATATGTGTTTAAATTATATACATTCTGTGTATTGCAATGTGTTAATTCGGAATGACAATTATTCATGTTAATGGAATTGATATGAATTATGTGCATAGTATGAAAAAGGGGGATTGATTCTCTGCATATTGAATCACCCTCTTCTTGTGATAGATGTGTTGATGCATTAATGTTTGTGTGTGTGCAAATGTGTTTTAATTCCGCTGTGTTTATATTGAGTTTGAATCTGCACAGAGAAGTTTTTATTTATCCATGAATTTCTTAGTAATGTATGGGGCTGAGATTGCTAATTAAGCCCGGTATGTTTGGTCATGTTTCCTTCCTTGCACTGCATTGATGGAAGGGGACGTGACACAATGCACCTACTAAACATAAAACTCCCCCCTCTCGGCCTACATGAAGAGTTATCTTCACAATGTGCATATCCTTAATTTGTTTTGATATTTCCATTAAATCACATTGTTATTGTAGCTTTGAAATATATGTTTTAAATAGAGAGAAGAGATTCAATATAAACCAAATCCATAACCACACTAAATCCTTATCCATTGGAAATGTTTGTCCTAAACTACTAGAAATATCATATTCAAATGGAAAATGTACTAGATTTCAAAACGAAATTAACAAATATCTATAGACTCGTGATAGGTTGGAAGTGTCATCAATATATATTAAGATAATTACTTATAAAATTTTGAAAGGGTGCAACTATTATTCATCCATAGAATTCTCTTACTTGAAAATACGATGATGATGATGCAATGACAAGATGAAAAATAACTACTAATGTTATTGAACAAGTGTGAGTTGTGGCAATTGTCCAAATCTACAAAAATCCTATATGGAGATGATTGATGTTGATATAATCTAAAGGTCATAGGCCTTAATTAGCCACTAGAACCTAATTGATTATGTAGAAAATTTTGAAGGTTGTAGAATTCTAACTGCATTATCACAAGAAGATAATATGAAGATGTTGTAGAAGCATGATGAAACTACCATAGAGTGCATGTGATGATATTTTGATTAGGTTACATATCTATAGGCATTGATTTCATGTGGTTATATTTTAGTTATGTTGCATATCTATACACACATGTTTCAATCTAACTTCATGATCTTAGTCTGATAATAAGATCTATAAATGGTAACTTCCAATATGAAACAATTGATTTTGACTTTGATATATATACATATCCGATATACTTAAGATGTGTGTATTCATGGATGTGTATAACACAATATTCAATTGAGTTTAGTAGAGGTGTTTCTTCTTTCCTGCATGGTATGTTTATAGGACATGTTAGATCAAAGAAGTTGAATATATGAGCATGATTATCTAGGAGTGGATATAAAACACCTACATTGAGTACTTTCACAATGGGAGATGACATGCCTCATAATTATTATTGGGGGAATCTTAGTAATGGTACAAAGTCTCTACTTCCTAATAGCTAAACCTTCTATATTTTGTGTTGGGACAAGGAAACTATAAGTGATCCCCATGCAAATTCAAGTTCTAATTGGATTTAAACACTCATGTGCTCATAGTTTATTGGATTTATATGTTTATATCAACAATTGTGTACGTGTAAACAATTTATATAAACTATTAGGTGTGTACATAATTACATTAGGTTAGGTGGTTAGGTGTGTGGCTTAGGTGGCCTAGATTAGTTTCTTAGGTATACTCCATGTATTAGGTTAGTATAGTCGGTGACTTAGGTGTGTATATTAGGATCCACAATTCAAATTTATGTGTATCTTATTAGTGTCACAAGGTAAACATATTGATACTTTAACTCTTTCTAATTTGAATTATCCAAGCAATTTATGTAATGTCAAACATCCATCCAAGTCACATAGCATGTGACATTCAATTCACCATCAAGATCTAAATCAAGAAGGATCTCGAATCAAGAGCAAAAATCATAATAGTACTCAATTTGAATAAGTATGTTTATCAATTTATTAAATAATATCTATTACATATCCATATCAGATTGATATTGAACTTCATCCAATTTAGTTACAACTCATGAAGATCAAAATTTGTATCTAACCCTTCTTAATCATTGTAAGGATTGTCCATAACAACGTCTAGCATGCTTAGCATTAATTCATCATCATCAAAATCAAGCATAGGATGAGGCAATGAATATCTGGTCAACTTGATTTCCCTCTTCATCCAAGTACACTTATTCCTCCCCCCCTTCATCATCTTCTTCACAAACATCTTCTTTAGGAAAAATATACATTGCAAGCCTTCCTCTTGGATCGAATCTAACAACAAATGACCAAACTATTCTACATGGTACTTCTGAATAAAGTACTTTCTCACATTGAGTTGGAAGTACATAGGGATCTATATTCATCTCATACCTAGTAATGTTAATCATGGTAAATCCATTGTCATGATCAATAACAATAATTTCATCACCTTGTAGCAACAATATATGCCACCTTATCTTAAATAGAATCTCTTTGAAGGATTTAAACTAGTCTATATCCAACATGTCTTCCAAATAGCCATAGTACCTCAAATATGATGTGATCAAATGTTTGTCACCCATATGGAAAATATTAGTAACATGGAAAGTTGCAATTATTACATTGTCACGGGTTTTCTTCTTATCATCCAACTATTTGATGCATATTTTCTGCCATTACACCACATAGCTTTATGATGTTTCACCTGCATCTAAACATATTATAAATGCATTGTCATGAATTGATAACTATATGTATAAGATAATTTGAGGGATAAAAAACAACACAATGGGATTTGAAATGTAAAAATCAAAGTAAAATATTCAATTTTTATCTTCTGCACCATATGCTAAATCAATTCCCTTCTTGGTCACATTTGTATCATTATCCAAAAAAAATCTTATAATCAACTCTACCACCCTATTCCATGACAAGGTATGGTAAACTTATTTGCATCATTATATCCATATATTCATCTAATCAAGATTATTTGCAATGTATAAATGAATTGCATATCACTCTCCACTACCTAGATGAATATAAAATAGATTTAGTGAACCAACCAAGATTCAAAAAGTATGTATGAAGATAGCAAATACAATAAAATATATTACCTTTCACTATTCCATCTACCTTTCCCCAACAACACCTTCCCTTCAAATTTGTTGGTGGAATTGACATCCCAAAGGGAAAATACTGACTAAAATATACGGTGGATTGATATATCATATAGCCTTCAACCAATGAGCCCTATGGACATGATATTTGTCTAACAAAATCCTTAAATTATTTCAAGTGCCTCTCCACCAACCACTTTGACCTTGTGCGTATGGATCCACACATTTCAATCTCCTCCACTAGGTGTATGATAGAGTGTTCATGTGCATTGAAAAAACTTGAAGGTGGATACTTTTGCTTCACACATTAGACGGGAAATTTATCTCTTCCAATACTTGATATATTCTTTATGGATTTCTTTAGATGACAACCACCTACAAGTGCAAATAAATTTGATTATGTCATCATTAAAATATATAATTCAATCAATGCAAATACCAACAAATTCTACAATTAATATTTCAATTATAACTTTTTGCATACCTCATGTACTTGTCGAGATCATATATAACTCACTTTATGGTATTTTCAAATTTGTTTGGGAGAGATAGAGGTAGAACATACTACAATAAGGAATGAACGATTATCATTTGATTTTGATTTACTAACAAATAATGTATATATCTTAACATAATCAAGATTGTAAAATGTCGAAACTTAATAAAGTTATGTCAATCATGAGTTTTAGCCCTACCAAAATCACCTTGATTTGTTAATATTTTTTTAATGTTCAAAGAAAAACCAACAGGAAATTCGATTTTTCGCACAACCTCTTTTACAACACTACTCTCTTGCTCTATTAATAACCGGATAAGATTAGTCAGTTTTCCATCACTGTAGAAATGAGTCAAATGTTACATTGAGTTGGATTCCTCAATGTCACTAATAACTTTGGCAATTATGTCCTTGTTATTCCTCCCATCTATATGTTTCAATAATCATTATGTGACATTCTTTCCAATATACATTGTCTTAAACAAATGAGCTACTTGTAGGTACTCATAGTATGGCAACCAACTAAATTGAATAGAGTATCATTTCAAACCTCATGGAAGATCACCATGACAACCTTTGGGAAACATCAATGGAAGAAGATTTTTTATGAAAGTAAATATGAAAATATAAAAAATAATATAAGTGAAAAATATCATGAGCGCAACTAAAACCAATTGCTTCCCATGAATCTTCTCAAATGTCTTTTTCCATATTCGAGGCATCATTCTTCGTGGGTTTTTCCCACTCACTTATTTCCCATTAAAGAGAATTTTTTCGGTAATCCAATACCTATGGTCATTACAAAGTAAATGATTGAATTCATTGTACACCTCATTTCCTAAACTTCTTGAACACCTAGATATTGATCTTGGACCACATACTGGACATGCATATTTACCCTTTGTTTGAATCCCTACAATTTATAGAATAATGTTAATAGAATGCCAAAAACCTTCAAAAAATCTTAAATATAACTAATATATAAAGTTACATTACAAATTTACGTACCACAAAAATGCGTAAGCCCCGACACATCATAAATTGTCTATGTAATTATTCCATGGAATTGAAATTGTTTTTGGACTATTGGTTTGGAGATGCATACATATTGATGTCGACCCATAATTTTAAAAGTTTGTCTATAAAATGCTCAAAATATACATCCATATCTTTAACTTGGTACTTACCTAGTTATTTGAAAATTAATAAAATTCTTATACATGCAAAAATGAAAAAAAAAAAGAAATCAGGGGAGGCAGGTGCAGGAGGGATTATCTTCGATCCCAGAGGAAATAAAGTCATCACCTTTACATGGGGCCTAGGAAAGAAAAAAAACAATGAAGAAGAATGGATAGCCTTTCTCGACTCCTTGGAAATCATAGTGACCCTCAACGTCGACAAACTAAAAGTATTTGGTGATTCGAGGCATGTCATTCAAAGAATGAGAACTGGGATTAGAAGAAGAGGATACAAAATATTCATAATACAAAGGAGAATCAGCCTACTTTCTCTCCCTCAAGAAATAACCACATCCTATGGGAGAAAAACTCTGAAGCCGATGAAGCCGCCAACAGGGGAGTCACCCTAGTTATAGGTCAAATCTTATATAACAATAAAAAGGAGGACTTTCATCCCCTAACTCAAAACTCAAAGTTTGTTTTAACCACTTTGGAAACATTGAAATTTCTTTGGACATGTCTCTCTGCTTTGTTTTGTTGAAGGAATGTGGGCCTTCACATGGCCTTCACATGGTCTGCTCCTCTCCTGTCAGCTCCCCTACTCCGGCATTAACTCCACCCTCCCTCCCTTGCGGTTTATCATTCCCCGGCACCATGGATTTTCCTCCCCGCTCCACTTCTATCCAGATCTCGGACGATTTGGGAAACCTCCTCCTCTCCAACCCTTCAGACTCCCCTCCTCGTTCTGGTTTCAACCTTCCCTGTGCCCGCCCTCTTGAGCCCTTCTCCCGTCCCGTCCCTAGTTGCAGCACCATGGCCGGCGTGGCGGATGGGGTCGCGACTCTAAAATATTCCATCACCGACTTCAAGGAGCACCTATGTCAGGTCTTCGAGGCAATTTGCACATGAATCAAAAAGAATAGTGAGATGGCTTATGATATCAGGTACAATTCTCAGCAACTTACTTGTCAGGATTCCAGGATAGATAACTTAGAGAGAAATCTCTTTGAATTAATGGGAAAAGTTGATATCATCAAAGAATAAGTTTCAAACATGACTATAATGACCCAATGCAGCCACTGCCAGGAATCCCCCACAATGAACAAGGAAATTGCAGAAGTTGCCTCTATGCAACAACATAATTATGGATAGTTTTTGCCTCTTTTCAGCTGGTCTCTTCTCCTAGTTTAAGTTTTGAATGTATTTTTGTATATTGTTAAACTCTCAGTTTGTAAGGGTTTATCCCTCCTCTACTACACAAAGAAATGGACAACAACAAAAAAGAAAAATCATTAAATTGGGCATGCTTACATGTCCTATTTTGTTCCCCCTCTCTGAAGTAAGACTCTATTTTTTGTAATGAATGGTTGTGCACAACCTTTTTTCGAATATATATACATACCTTGTTTATGTTAAAAAAAATGAAAAAAAAATTAATTGCTTACATTTTATTGACAATCTTAAAAATAAGTACCTAGAACAATTAATGCCAACATAAGGTGCTCCCTCTTTATTGTCATCCAATGAAGAAGGTTATTGTTTATAACAAAAACTGGCCAAATATAGTAATTGTTTCTGAGCTCTCCAAATGGATTGACACCATCAGTTTCCATTGAAAGTATAGCATCACGAGGTTCTTCTTTAAAAATGGACCATCTGTCCTTGATGTCTCTAAATGTAAAACCATCTTCAGGCATTCGCATGACACCATCTTCACTTCTCCGGCGTGTATTATAGTCCATAAATTGCGTTATGTTTTTGCACCTGAACAATTGTTGGAAACGTGGAATTATCAAGATATGACCAAGAACTTTGCAAGGAACCTAATTTGTTACATGATCAGTATGATATCAAATAATTCCACATTTAGGACATTCATCTTCGATGCATGTTGTCTGTAATATATAATATGATCATTAGGGCATGCATCAGTTGCATTAGACTCCATTCCTATATCTTTCAGAATGGCACACATTTCTTTGTATGTGTGAGGTAAAGTATTTGATGTTGGTAGAAGAACATCACCTAACAATCTACAAGAAAAATTAAATTAATATACTGGAAAATGAAAATTAAGGGTCTATATATTACAATCGCAAATAAATTACAAACAATTATAATTATATAAAGAAAAATATTGCATATCTTAACACGTGTCATTCATGTGTTTGAAATATCATTCATTACCTTCAAGTTAACCAACAAAAAAAGAGCAGAGAGAAGACTTGTCTTTGAGTCTTTGTATAGGAATTTGTGTGCCTTATCAATAAGAGGTACATCATGAATATGTTCATGCATATCATCTGCAGGTGCATTCTCATCCATGGAAATAAATGTGTCATTGATCAACATATTTATCCCTTCATTCTCAATAATATGACGATCATTTTCTTCTATAGTATTAACTTCAATTTCATCACGCTCGCCATCTATACCACGAATTGTAGCACGTGGGATTCCAAGCATTGGAATTATTGTCTTTGTAATGTAAATCACAACAAAATAAATACAATTAGTATTGAAATAGAAAATATTGAAACTATTGAAAAATGTCAAAAAACATGTTTTTGTGATCTTACCAAGGGGTGATATTCTTTTCCACCTTCCAAGTGCCCATGCTCGAAGCAATGTTTCCTAGTCAATGAGTTAACAATTATTATTCTCTTTGTCCCTTTGCATTGTGTACAATGGCAATAACATTTCCCATCACTAATATCATGATCAAGATTGGGATGATTCTGATCAAATGTTTTATCACAATTTCTAGTATGTGCAAAAAAGTTGCTTTGGCACCAAATACAGAATCAATAAACGATTGTATATAAGAATTTCAATCAAATGCTCTAGTTCCCTGGTTAGGGTTACCTGACATTGTTTTCTATCTCAACAAGATAAAAAAACCAATCATTATTACACTAAGAATAAATTCAAAGAATTTCACGAATAGAAAACTAAAAAATGTAATAAAAAAATTCAACTTTATACCAAATGTATTTTCATGGGATGGCATTTTCGATGGTTTGTGTGCTAAATGTGGTAATGCATGATGCACAAATATCATTAACAAATGGCCCTAATAAGATTAAAAGAGTAAAAGTAAGTTCAAAGAATGGACTAGGGTACATCATGAGGAAATGTCAAATATTAATCCTCTTAATTCAAAAATAAATTAATATAGTTTCAAGGATAATCTCAAACCAATTTTTTTTACCTCTACCCAAATTTTTCCTTCTTCCAATTTTTATCAAAAAAATGTATTGTTTTCTTTTATTCGATCGACTTTTCAATGTCATGGAAAAGAGGAAAATATCAAAAATATGCATAACATCTCTTGAGAAACATGGTCATAGAGACGTCATTTAAGCAACGTTACATGGACAATCGAAAGCAACATCTCTATGGCAGCATCACTTAAGCGATGATTTTTGCAACATGTCATGAATTTCCCTTATATTTTCCACATGTTCGACTTCAATTTGACATTAAAAGTTGATTTTTTCATTAAACGTTGGTTGAAACGTTGAATTTGGACCCCAAATGTAGTTGTGTTCTTCAAACAAGGAAAGCAGTAAGGAGACTACATGTTATGTACCAAATACATGAAATAACATAATATACTAGATACACACAATGTACTCCAAATGTAAACATGCCGACACTCCAAAATAGATAAGATAGATGAGTTACACCATAACTTCTTAAATATTAGGAGAACTCATCCAAATACCCCAATACATTCATATATCCAATTCACATGTTCCCTCAATAATGACTACATGTCTTCTATATATACATATTCCAGCTCATTACATATGTGGCCCCTTTATTAGACCAACCCTATTACATATATATTTATATATATTTAATCTCATAGTACCCTCTTTCAAAAATATTTGTCCTATGATACCAAATGTTATGTAACAAATACATAATATACTAGATACACACAATTTACACCAAATGTAAACATGGAACACAACTCCAAAATAAATAAGTGGGATAGTTCGAGGCCCGTGGGGGGGGAGAGAAAGTGGTAAAGATGAAAAGTTGTAAATGGTTTTAAATGGAAGGTCTCAAGTTCAAATCCCCCTCAAACTACCTATGCACCATGGTTCGAGCTCTGGGGATGCACCTAGGGGTATAGTGGTAGCAGGATTGGATCCCTGGACCTCGTGTCACTCGAGTACTAGCCCTGTCCCAGTTGTTGATTCCTCTAGTATAAAGAGCCCACGGGGGGTAGAGAAATTGGTAATGAGTGATTGAGATGAGAAGTTGTAAATGGAAGGTCACAATTTTAAATCCCTGTGGGTACTATCTTACAAAAAAATAGATAAGAGGGATGAGTTATACCATAAATCCATAAATATTAAAATAAATTCCTCCAAATATCCCAAGCATTCATATATCCAGTTCACATGTTCCCCCCATAATAACCATATGTCTTTTATATACACATATTCCAACTCATTGCACAATTGGTCCCTTTATTAGGCTGGCCCTATTACATATACATTTACATATGTTACCCCCATATACTCCCCCCCTTGGGTAATATAATGTGATGAAGTGGAGATGAACAAATCCTTGGAAGGATTTAATAACAAGCACCGCCAACAACTACAATAGTTGATCAAAGAATATGAGGTGTTTCAAGAACCTTAGGGGCTACCACCCAGGAGAAGGTTGAGCATGGGATTCAGTTGTTTCCAAAGTATGCATTGTTAGACATTGGCTTGTATCAACAGTCCATCATAGAAGCATATGAAGTGAAGAAACAATTGCAACAATTGTTGGAGGGATTCATAAATCCCATCATGTCACTATGTGGTTCACCCATCATAATGGTTCCTGGTGAGCTCCTAATATGGATGCCTAGTGAGGGAAGCTTATACCAAGAGCCTACTTTAAATGTCAACCCAGGGAACGTACAAACTTGAGAGATGCATGCACTGTATGTGCTCTTTATAGGATAATCTCTTGTCACAGTTTAAAGGGAGGCATCGATGTTCTAAAGATTGTCTACTAAATGTGAGGGTTGTCTACTTAATGTGAAAACTGATTACGCTACGAAATTGAATACTGGAAAGCAATGAATCTAATTAAAAGAATTAAAGTGCTGAAAGCAGTAAATATGTTCTGAGAAGTAAAGCAGGGAATCTATTCTAAGTAATTAAAATGATGAAGTAGTTAGATGTTGATCTGTTCTAAGAAATAAAGATATAAAGATAGTAAATCTATTTGAAATAATTAAATTGTTGAAATAACTAAATGCTGAGAATGAAAATACCATAACAGAGCTATTTTACTATTGGGGAAACGAAGTCTGTAACTACTGTCTGCGCACACAAATTGAGTCTTGATCTATTTTATTCTACCAATCTAGAATTGAAATACAATCATTCTAATGCTTACCCATCTTCTACTAAGAAGTTAAAAGAAACTAATCACGATGAGAAACGGCAATGAACTCCAGATCTAACCATGACATTGAAAGCTAAGCTATTACACATGTAATCGTGGATAAAAATATGCGTTTGCAAGAAAGAACCTACAGGCCTACTATCATCGTTTTACTATACTACGGAATGAATTCTAAACTACTACAGAAAACAATGACTCATTCAACGCTACCATATATCATAGAACTGTTCATCAATGTAAAATGCATACTTGGAAAAATACCTGCAGATAGGAATCTCCTGACCTACGTGTTGGAGGGGCCCTCCCCAACCCGTACTTAGGAGAGAATAAAAACTTAGAAACACTTGCTGGAATTAATCATCAATCTTTCATTAATATGTAAAATCCATGTCAAAATAGAAGTATGTACTTCAGTATCTCAATAGTGCAGAAAACATTAACAATAATGTCTTTCACAAAAAATAACAGCAGGGACCTATCGCTACCCGAGAGGTCCATATTTATACGATTTAACTCTAATCCTAACTGATTGTCTAAGTGTCGATTCATCTTGAAAGTGGTAGTGTGTCCCCTATAAATCAGGAAACAGGGTGCCAAGCTTGTGGTGATCCTTTAGTCTTCTACATGTCCTTCCTTTAATAAACCTGAACCTACTCAATCATGCTTGGTTTCCATATAATCAGTTTAATTGATACGCATTCTAACATACAAGATTAATCATAAAAAAAAATTCATTAAATCATTAAAGTAAAACACTTTTCCCACAATTGAGTGCGTTTCGTTACCATTGCTTGAGCTGGACTGTGGAAAAAGGGTTATCAAAATACCTGAAAAATGGACCCATCATTCTCTCCCCTACTTGAAGGATTCACCCATCCTTGGGTGACCTGTTCCTTTCGTCGATGACCTCCCTGATATCCCATGCTGCCACCTTAGGTGCCCCTGCCTATCTGAGATACCCAAAATTCTGATCCTCCCTGGCCCATGCCTTCCTCTCCTCCTCTTCATTAATCTGTTCTTTGAGGACTGGGGAAAGAAAGAACGGAGGATTCAATCTCATCCCAATCCACCTTAGTTGGTTTCTTGCCAGGGATTCTTTATAGAGTATGGTTTTGAAGAGAGCATCCTTAAGCCTGAGGGGAGAGTGGAGTTCTCTTCGTTTTAGATCATTTTCCACCCTGCTCCACCTTTCCCTGATGGACTCATCAACTTCCTTTTGCGTGCTGCGGAGTGTAATGTTGAAGTGACTCACCGCCTCCTGCTGTTTTGCGAGGAGAATGGGTACCAGCTCCTCGTCCTGAGTGAGGATCCTATGATGATAAATTATTCCCTCAGGGTGAGTGGGCTCAGGTCTGATCATTAATAGAGTTTTCCATATGGATGCCACATAGAGATGATAGTCCTGGGCTCGCTCAATTTCGTGGTTCATCCACGAACACAATTCCCTTAACTGGAAATCACCCACATATGGGTTTGATGACCAATTGGGCAAGCCAGAAACTACGAAATTGTGCAAGAAGAACTCACTCAATCGGTCTTTCTCCATCTCTGTGGAGTTCAATGATGCATCAATAAATTCCTTAGGAGTGCTTACCTCTATAGGGAGATCTTTCTTCAATCTCTGAAGTTGGAATGCGCCCCATTTTTCTTGTAAATAAACTGCATAGACCGTCGATGGTGATCTGAGGTCACGCATTCTCTAATATATGCTGATAGTAGTGGCAAGAACATCCTTAATTTTGATAATTTCCTGGTCCTTCCTTGCCAATTTGCTCTGTGCTTCGGCCAAATTTTCTTGCAGCTCTAAATTCTTCTGTTCGGCCAGCCAGAGCTCTTCTGCATGGTGCATATTTAGGATTTGTGTCTTCTCGGCTGAGAATTGGGGAGGTGTGGCCTGTCTTCCTGGCCGAATTCTTAATGTTGCCAACTCATTTATGAGCCTTTCCAATTCTTCTCGTGCTTCAGCGAGCTGGGAAACGACCTCGGGGTTTTCATTACGTTCTGGAGGGTTTTCCTGAAAGTTACCTTGCTCCTGTAAGCTCTGCCCTTCTCCTTTATCCATCTCTTCTTCCGTATCCTGTTTTTCCTCTTCATTCCCTTTCTCTTCTTCATCCTCTTCTTCTTTTTCTTCTTTGTCTTCTTCTTCATCCGTAGTGGGATCCTTTTGATCTATAAAAGGATCAATGTCATCATCAGACACATTGGTAATCAGGGGGCTAGGTTCCCTTTCTTTCTCCTTGGAGACTCGGATTTTAGATACCTGTGTGAATCTCTTGCTGCACCTCTTCAACCCCTGACTACTGGTAGGAATATCTGGGTTTGATTTGGGGGAGTCCTCTTTGGAGTGTTTTATTTTGACCAAGGTGTCGGCCACACTGTCCAAGTCGATTTTTCTTTTTGCCCTTGATAAAGAGGTGGTCTTACTTTTTGATTTAGGTGGCAAGGGCGTAGTCCTCATTCTCTAAACATCCTCAGTAGATACCACAATGAACTCCTCCCAGGAGAGCTCTGGAATATGAGCTTTTAGATCCTCAACAACTATTAGTTTGATCAGCCCATGATGGGCCAAAGCATCGTCTTTTCCCTTAGCCACCTTCCTGCTCATCTCTGCTAGTGATTGGAGTAGGAAAAATGGAATGCTAATATTGTTGTTTGATGAAATGTGACTTCTGTGCCTGAGAAGCTCTAAAATATGAAAATGGAAAATGGGAACATAGCTTAATCTTCCAGTGCATGTAATATACCTTAGGACAATTGCGGCCATTTCATCCCATGGTGCTAGCATGGATGGTCTCTTGACTCCATTTTTGTCCTCATCATAAACTTCTCCACGCTCAAAGAATGTTGCTTTTGCTGTGTGGTTTGCCTCCCGGTCATTGCTGCTCCAATGCAGGCCCATTGGAAGACCAGTGTGTTTGGCTATCATGTCCTCATCCACTTTTATGCATAACCCCTTCACCTGGGTGACATACTATTCATCTTTTATATGCTTGAAGTTTCTTGCGAACTCCTGGGCTACCCATGTGTGGTATCCTCTCAGTCCAAGGATAAATGGCATCCAGCCTGAGTTGCGAATGATTTGCAGGCCTCTCAGGCTTTGATAAATGGCAATGTGATCTTCCGATTCACTCTTTTTAAAACCCTTCGTCATTTTTTCGAATCTTCTCTACAACCAGACAGACCAGGGCTTTGGGATGCAGTTTTATACTTTTAACTTGGTCGGGCTCTGCCTACGGGCTCAAGGAATGCAATGGTGGTTGCTTCTCGGGAATTCCGAGTGGTTACTTATATGCAAAATCGTGGAATATGCTGCACCAGAATTCACTTCCTTTCTGCACCTATTCTTTTCATCATACCTGTACTTGCCACTTCTAATCCCCTATCTTTCATGATTGATCTCTGCCTTCTTATGATCGACCTCTGTACTTCATGTGGTGAAGGTTGCGATCATGATTTGCTGAGGGTGACGGGACTTTGGTAGCAATCATGAGTTATGAAGGTCATTCCACCATGCCGCCAATTTGAAATTGAAGCTGTCCTCAGCTGACTAGAAATGACTCTATTGTGGGAAAGTGGTTTACTATAAAAACCAAATAAAATCATTTAGAGATTACCTTGGTATGTATGCATACCTGCATTGATGAGCTGGTCCGTTTTTCATGCGCGGTGGATTCTATAGTAATTATGGCGGTGTCTGTATTTGAGTTCTGCATGTCAGTAGTTACGTGCGTAGGGTGCTTTTTTCAATATGCGCGTTTTGAATTTGCTGAGTATGTGCTTTTGAAAATTGTGCCCGATTGTGCTTTATATTTGGATGATTGCATGGTTGGATCTGATTGGATCCCTTCAATAACTTTGCAAGCTCTCTTGAATATGTTTGAAAAATGTTGGCGTGGTGTGTCTTTGATGAATTCCATAGTAGATGAAGACTTATTTTGCATGTAGACGTGGCTGGCTCGCGTGAATTGCTTTCAACCTCACTTGAATATATGGCAGCCTCATTTGATTTATTTTTCAGGCTCGCTTGAATTGATGGCAGCCTCGCTTGATATAAATTGTTTCTTGGATGAATTGATGGCATCCTTGCCTGAATGATTGGCAGCCTCACTTGATATATTTTGCAGGCTCCCCTGAATTGCTGGCAGCCTCACTTGAATTATTGTGCAGGCTCGCTTGAATAGGTTGATGCCCTGTACTTTCTGTTATTCCTTTGTTCTCTTTTTTTGTTTTGTTTTGTTTTCTCTTTTTTTTTCTCTTGTTTTTTTGTGTTTTTTTTTTTCATGAAATGTGTTGAAGCTTACTGTGTTGGAGCATGCTCTAACATCATCAATTGTTGCTGGTAGAGTACGTGTGTAAATTCATATTTGGACTTTGGTTGTTTGTAGAGTTTTAGGCGGTGCCCATTCACGATCATGGGGAACTCATCATCATCAATTGTAATAATTCTCACAACCCCATTGTCATAAATTTTCTGTATACTGTAAGGTCCAAGCCATCTAGTGGTTAGCTTCTCTTTGAATGTGTGAAATTTGGAGTCGTAGAGTAGTGCCCAATCATCCTCTTTGAATTTCTTATCCTTCAAATGTTGGTCATGCCATTTCTTTCTTTGATGTTGGATGATTTCAGTATGTGTAAGTGCTTGTTGGCGGTGTTCATCCAGTTGATTTAGCTATAGCATGCGTTCTTTTTTAATGTTTGATAGGTTCATATTTAGATCGGATGCAATTCTTAATGTTTTTACTTCAAATTCGATTGGTAGCATGACCTTTTTCCCATAGACGAGCTCATAAGGTGTGAATCCTATTGTTCTTTTCCATGTAGTATTGTAAGCCCAGACTGCTTCACTAAGTCTATCAGCCCAATCTCTTTTGTGAATTTGGACAGTTTTTGTCAAGATTCTTTCTAATTCCCTGTTGGTTACCTCAGCTTGACCATTTCCTTAAGAGTGGTAGGAGGATGACTGTCTGTGCTTTACATTGTTTCTTTTCATCAAGTCTTCAATTAAATTAGATGTGAATTGTGGTCCTTGATCTGAAACTACTTCTCTTGGAACCCCAAATCTGTGAAAGATCTGCTCAGTAAAGAATTTGGCCACACTGGTTTCATTTGCAGCAGCCATTGCTGCTACCTCGGTCCATTTTGTAAGGTAATCAGTGCATACAAGGATGTAGCTCTTCTGATTGGATTGTGGGTTGAATGGGCCAACAAAATCGAATCCCCACTTATCGAATGCTTCTAAATATATTTGTGGGTGTAGTGGCATTTCTTGTTTTTGTGTTGGCTTTCCCATTCTTTGGCAATCGTCACAATGGGACACATACTCATAAGCATCTCTGTGGAGTGTTGGCCAATAATACCCTGTTTGCAAGATCTTGTAGGCTGTCCTTTTTGCAGCGTAGTGTCCTCCACAGGGTTCATTGTCGGTGGCATGCATTATGTCATGTACCTCATCTTCCCTAATGCACCTTCTAAGTACTTGATCTGGTCCCTGTTTAAAAAGCATGCCCTCTATCCATGTATATGTGGCACTTTGTCTTATTACTTTTGTCCTTTCTTTATAACTGTAATGTTCTGGAAACTTCCCGGAAACCAAATAGTTTGCTATGTCAGCAAACCATGGACTTTTTATTGATATGGAAAAAAGGTGCTCATCAGGGAAGTTATCTTGGACCAATTCATTATCTGTCTTTGTGTTACTCTTGACAAAAAGTCTGCAACGACATTATGCTTGCCTGGTTTATCTATTATAAGGATGTCGAATTCTTGTAGAAGTAGCATCCATCGAATAATTCTTTCACTTGTATTAGGCTTGTTCATAAGATATCTGATCGCTGAGTGGTCAGTATGGATAAAACTTTGGTATCTTGTAATGTAATGCCAAAATTTGTTGATTGCATGTATGAATGCCAGAAATTCCTTCTCTGTGACTGTGTAGTTGAGTTCTGCCCTAGCCAATTTTTTGCTTATATAGTATATGGCATAGGGTTTCTTGTCTTGTTCTTGCCCAAGCACAGATCCGATTGCTTTATCTGATGGATTGGTGTGAATGTGAAATGGAATTTCCCAGTTTGGTCCTTGAAGTATTGGTGTTGTGATGGTTTTATGTTTAAGACTTTCAAAGGATGACAAGTAGTTGCTTGTCCATATGAACTCATTGTCTTTTGTGAGAAGTGCAAACGTGGGGGCAGCAATTCTGCTATAATTCTCAATAAACCTCCTGTAGTACCCTGTCTGTCCAAGGAAGCTTCTCACATCTCTTTGTTTGACAGGTGGGGGCAGTGTCTTGATTATTGATACTTTGGCATGATCCGCCTCTATACCTCTCTATGATATATGATGTCCTAGAACAATTCCTTCTTCCATTAACATCCTACATTTGTCATTGCTTAGGCACAAGCTCATCTCAATACATTTTTTCAATATTAATTCAAGGTTTTCCAATGCCTGGTCAAAGCTCTGTCCATAAGGTGTGAAATCATCCATGAATACTTCCATTTTGTTATTCAGAAAATTGGAGAAAATACTCAGTATGGCCCTTTGAAATGTTGCTGGGGCGTTACATAGACCAAAAGGTAAGACCCTATAGGCGTAAGTTCCCCGTGGGCATGTGAAGGTCGTCTTATCTTGATCAGCTGGGTGTATTAAAATTTGGTTGTAACCACTGAAATCGTCTAGGAATGAAAAGTACTTGTTTCCAGATAATGTATCCAGCACCTGGTCTATAAATGGAAGTGGAAAATGATCCTTCTTTGTTTCTTTATTCAGCTCCCTGTAGTCCACACAAATTCTCCATTTGCCTCCTTTTTTGGGCACTATGACTAGTGATGAGACCCACTCACTATCAGATATTGGATAGATGAACCCTGCGTCTAATAACTTTTCTAATTCCATTTTGACTATGTCTTTTAGTGCAGGGTTCAGCCTTCTTTGTGGTTGCCTGATGGGAGTAGAACCTTCTTTGATGTAAATGTAGTGTTTGCAGATATCAGGATGTATTCCTTTCATATCTGTATATGTCCAGGAAAATGCTTTACTTTGTTGTGTTAGTATCTTCATCAATTTCTCTTCTTGCTCTGGTTTTAAATTGGAATTTATGTTGACTGTCTTTCCAGGGTTAATTTCCACGACTTTTACCTTCTCAATCTGTTATGGCAGCACTTCTGTCCATCAGTCATCCATGTTCTGTTTTGAACTTTCACCTGTTTCTGTAGAAAAAAATTCTTGAATAACATGATTGTTAGGAGATATATTTTGTATAAATCTATCTATATGGCCATCTTCATCTATTGCCTTTAAAGATATTGCGGCATCAATTGTTAGGATAGGTCGGAGGTTTTGATTTGGTGTGTTCTGGTAATCATCAGTCCAGTTTTGATATTCTAACTCTGAGGATTTCATTGCTGGTGGGTAGATTGTTATCTTCTTCCTGGTATGTCCACTGGTGATTGCAATATTTCCTGATCGGCAACCTATGTAAGCGTCCGCAGTTGCTAACCAAGGCCTACCCAGGATAATTGGATAGCCACTAAGTTTGCTTTTTATTCCGATTATTATAAAATCAGCTGGGTATTCCCAGGACTCGATATTTATCATGATGTCTTCTAGCATTCCTTCGGGCTTCACAGTGGACGTGTCTGCTAGTTGGAGTACCATTGTAGTTGGTCTTACCATTGATTGGAGTCCTAGGTATAACATGGTTTCTTTAGTCATGACATTGATCGCAGCTCTTAGATCAATTAAGCTTTAATTTATTTGCCTGTTATTTATGGTGACACTTACTACAGGACTACCAGGATCAAGATATTTAGGATTTATTATGACACCTAGCATCAAATCGGCCAATTGTCCCACTACATTAATATTTGGTGGGTCACGCTTCCTTCTTCCTGGCTTCTTTAGGCAATTCTCTCTAATGAATTTGTTGCAGATGAGCACATCCCTTATGGCTTGTAAGATTGGGATTTGGATGTTTAAGTGTTTGAATTCATTTAAGATTATATTCTCTTCCTCTTCTTTTGTATTCCGGACAAGTTTTTCTGCAAATGGAGGGTTTCTATTTTGTGTTAGTGGTATAATTTCTTCCTCAGGAGGTTCTGGTTCATCAGGATGCTGAACATAGGGTTCTGATGTGTGGTCCTAAGCTTCAGGTACAGGTTGTTGGATGTTGTGTGGGGGTGTATTCTGCAACGTTTTTCCAGATCGTAGGTTTATTTCATTTATTTCTATGGTGTCCACAACATAAGTTGGGAATTGTGTGATATCAGTGTTGTAAGCCTGATGTTGTTGTGGGGGCCTGTTATTATTAGGATTTGGAATTGGTTGGGCTGGAATAGGTGGAGGTCTGGGGGGTGGTTGAGGTTGTGGGGGTGGCATAATGAGTGGCGGTTGTAATGGCGCCCTCCAATTTGATGGATGTGGGTACTGGTTTGCATAGTTTGTGGTGGATGGAAACGGTGGGGGGTATTGACGATAAGACGGTGGATAATATGGTTGTTGATAGGATGGTTTATATGCTTGCTGGTTTTGTTGCCATTGGTTTTGATTTGGCTGTGCTTGCCATGGAGTCGGTGCAGAGTTCCAATTTGGCTATCCTTGATTATAGTAAGTTTGATTGCTCTGCTGATATGGCCTAGCAAAATTATTCCTCCTCTGATTTATAAAACAGAGTTGTTCTATAGTTCCTTTAGCTGCTAGGTCTTGAATGGTTGCCTTACATGAGGGTAAGAGGGGACATTTATCAATGGAATGATCATCGGTGCAGAGACCACATACTTCTATTGTGTTTTAGGTGCACTGCCCCTTCTCATGCTTCTTCCTACAACGAGGACAAAATACTGCCAAGGCTTGGTTAATTTCATCCTGTTTCTTTTTTATTTGAAGAGCATCAAGTTGCATGGCTAGGGATTGCAGTATGTCAGTTTTCATGTCATCCAACAGGTTTCCTAAATCAGATTTTGTAAGTGAGGATGATGATCCACTGGTGGTTGTATGTGTATCCCTCGTTCCATTCTTAGTTTTCCTAGATCTTGAGTAGTTTTTGAAGATTTGTAGGATCTGGTCAAAATATTTTTGGAATATGTCTCCATCTCCAAGGAGATTTAAGACCTCAAAATTCTCCTCTTTTACACCCCTGAGAAGGACAAGCTTTAGTGATTCAGGATCCAATGTGCAATGGCTGGCTCGTTTGTAGCTGAGTTGAAATATTTGGGCATAATCTTCTAATGACTCTCTATCTCCTTGTTGCATCCTAAAGATTTCATCCCTAGTATCTTTGGCCTTGCAGTAGTCCCTATATTTTTCTAAGAATGGCTGTTTCATTTGATCCCAGCTAAAGATACTATTTCCTTCAAGGCTCATGAACCACCCGAAGTGATAGGTCTTTTAGTGTGGAAGGAAAAAGCCTAAGCTTTTGTGCATCAGTAGTGTAATCAAATGATCTGCAAACTACCTCAAATTCAAATAGGAATGTGTCAGGATCCTCTGAAGTCAACCCATGAAAGTTTGGCAGATTGTTAGGATTGATGTTCTTCATTCTGGCATCTCCGAGAGGTATGCTAATGGGAAAAGTGAAAATCTCCCTAGGTTCTTCCTCTTCATTTTCCATTGAGGTGTTTGAGCTGGAACTGGTAGTGAAGTTGCTTTTGTTTGGACCATATGTGGAGTCAGTCTCATTTTTAGAGTGTAGAAATTCAATTTGAGAATGGTCAGAACTGTTATTACCGTTGTTGCTCATGGAATGCTTGGGCAGAAAGCGGCCAAACCTATCCCTTTGCCGACGAGGCATTCATTGGTAGAAGATATTTATGCTTTTGTTTTATGTAATTTTTGTTTCGTTTTTGTGGTTTTTAGGTGATGTCTCCTAAAATATTTAGCACCTCCCCAGCAACGGCACCAAAAAGTGGTGAGCTCCTAATATGGATGCCTAATGAGGGAAGCTTATACCAAGAGCCTACTTTAAATGTCAACCCGAGGAACGTACAAACTTGAGAGATGCATGCACTATCTGTGCTCTTTATAGGATAATCTCTTGTCACAGTTTAAAGGGAGGTATCAATGTTCTAAAGATTGTCTACTAAATGTGAGGGTTTTCTACTTAATGTGAAAACTGATTACGCTACGAAATTGAATACTGGAAAGCAATGAATCTGATTAAAATAATTAAAGTGCTGAAAGCAGTAAATATGTTCTGAGAAGTAAAGTAGGGAATCTATTCTAAGTAATTAAAATGCTGAAGTAATTAGATGCTTATATGTTCTAAGAAATAAAGATATAAAGACAGTAAATCTATTTGAAATAATTAAACTACTGAAATAACTAAATGCTGAGAATGAAAATACCATAACAGAGCTATTTTACTATTGGGGAAACGAAGTCTGTAACTACTATCTGCGCACACAAATTGAGTCTTGATCTATCTTATTCGACCAATCTAGAATTGAAATACGATCATTCTAATGCTTACCCATCTTCTACTAAGAAGTTAAAAGAAACTAATCATGATGAGAAACTGCAGTGAACTCCAGATCTAACCATGACATTGAAAGCTAAGCTATTACACATGTAATCGTGGATAAAAATATGCGTTTGCAAGAAAGAACCTACAGGCCTACTGACATCGTTTTACTGTACTATGAAATGCATTCTAAACTACTACAGAAAAAAATGACTCATTCAACGCTACCACATATCATAGAACTGTTCATCAATGTAAAATGCATACTTGGAAAAATACCTGCAGATAGGAATCTCCTGACCTGTGTGTTGGAGGGGCCCTCCCCAACCCATACTCAGGAGAGAATAAAAACTCAGAAACGCTTGCTGGAATTAATCATCAATCTTTCATTAATATGTAAAATCCATGTCAAAATAGAAGTCTGTACTTCAGTATCTCAATAGTGCAGAAAACATTAACAATAATGTCTTTCACAAAAAATAACAGCAGGGACCTCTCGCTACCCGAGAGGTCCATAATTATACGATTTAACTCTAATCCTAATTGATTGTCTAAGTGCCGATTCATCTTGAAAGTGGGAGTGTGTCCCCTATAAATCAGGAAACAGGGCGCCGAGCTTGTGGTGATCCTTTAGTCTTCTACACGTCCTTCCTTTAATAAACCTGAACATGCTCAATCATGCTTGGTTTCCATATAATCAGTTTAATTGATACGCATGCTAACATACAATATTAATCATAAAAACAATTTCATTAAATCATTAAAGTAAAACACTTTTCCCACAATTGAGTGCGTTTCGTTACCATTGCTTGAGCTGGACTGTGGAAAAAGGGTTATCAAAATACCTGAAAAATGGACCCATCAGTTCCCAAGAAGGACAAAATATAGAGAATGTGCATAAACTACCATGCCTTGAACAAAAAAACCATTAAGAAAAGATATCCACTACCATGAACTGATGACTTGTTAAGATCATTTGCAATAAGCCAAGTTCTTCACCAAGCGGGACCTCAAGTCAAGTTACCATCAAGTACGGATAAAAGTAGATTATATGTCGGAAGAGAGAATTCTAGTGATTAGGTTTGTATGAATGGTTTGTGCCTTTTTGTTTATGTGATGCACCTACAACTTTCATGTGATTGGTGAATGATGTGATATGAACATTAATTGACTCATTTGTAATAGTACATCCAAATGACATATTAATATTTAGCAATAGTTTGCAATAGAATAACTCACATGTGATGTAGGGACTAGATACGTTGAGAAAAAATCAATTGATTGCAACCCTGAACAAATGTCAATTTGAAAAGAGTCCTTGATTTATCTCAGACACATGATCATTGGAGGAGCACTAAGGGTGGATCTGAACAAGATTGCAACAATCCCCCAATGGCTTACAGCTCCTATCAACTTGATAGAGGTCGATAGTTCCATGGGATCAACTCAATATTTGAGGAAGTTCATGGAAATTTTCCAACAGTAGCATCACCATTGCACACCATGAATGCCAAAGAAAAAAGTCACAACAATGTACTTTTGAAGGATCAACAGTGCTCCAGTCCAAGTCATTCCCAATTTACAACATCCATTTGAACAAGAAAAAAATACGAGTGGGTATGCTTTAGAGGAAATGCTTATGCAAGGAGGAAGACTGATGTTTTATGATTTGGAGTTGTTTCATGGATCAATGTTGGACTACCCCATGTCAAATAAAGAACTATTTTCTATTATGCAAACGATGAAAAAGTGGAGGCATTATCTCATGGGGAAAGATACCATCATACACATTGACCATCAACCTTTGCAGTACCTGTAAAACAAAAGAAAAATGCAGTGAGGCATTACAAATGGTTGGGATTCCTACAACAATCCATCCCATTAATCAAGTATAAGTAAGGGGCTACAAACAAGTTGGTTGACATGATTTCACAACCTCCGCAGAAAAAGATTGCAATAGTTGGTATGTTAATGCAATTTGAACCTTTCACTCCTGATCTGTTGAGTGAAAATTATTAGAGAGATGATGTTTCCAAAGACATATACTGGGATTTGAAGGAAAGATTGGCCATTTTTATGGAATGGAATGAATACCATCTACAAAATGGGTTGATATGCAAGTTGGATAAATTGTGCATACCACAAGACGTGAGGACTTAGTTGATGAAAGAAGCTCACACTTCTAGAATAACTGTACATTTTGATGTGACAAAGTCATTGGGGCAAATATGCAAAGGCATGTGCATTGGCCAAAAATGCAGGAGCAAGTAGCAATATTGTTAGAGGTTGTGTTTTATGCAACACTAGAAATCCGAACAACATAAAAATTATGTTGTAAGTTCCACTACCAGTACCAAACACACCTTGGGAGAGTATCTACGTGGACCTTGTCGAAGGTTTCCCAATGTCCCTAAGGGGTCATGACTACTAGTTTGTAGTTGTGGAAAATTTCAACAAGATGTGTGTGTTTATTATGTACTAATAAACTATCACCAAACAAGAAGCAACTAAGTTGTTAGTTATTCATGTTTGGGTACATTTTGGATTGTCGAGCTCCATCATATTGGACTATGATAGTAGATTTTGGATAGCACTTTGGGAAATGATGGATACCAAATTAAGGTAATCCATTGCGTTTCATCCCTAGACTAAAAGGAAAAATAAAATTGTCAGTTGGACATTGGTACAATTTTTGAAAGGCTACAATAGCAAGCATCCAAAGAAATGAGATGAGCAACTTGTGTTCATTCAAAACTCATGTAATCAAACACTCCATTCTTTCACAAACAATACACCTTTCAATACTTTCTTTGGTTATATACCTCCCTCACCTTTGACATTGTGTATGGATATCTAAAGAAAGAAGTAGAGGTGCAAGTACAAGAGAGGAAGGAAAGAAAATTCATGAAAATGATCCACTAGATACACTTGGAAGTGCAAAACAACTTGAGATAAGTTAGTAGCAGTATAAAGCGAAACATGAGCATAGAGAATACCAAAATTTCCCATTGGGGACAAGGTGTGGCTTTACCTTCGTGAGGAGCAACAAAGAAACTCAAGCTCCTCAAATACAAAACTTTTGACATTATTGAACAAGTAAATAAAATAGCTTCATATTGAATCTTCCTCCTTATATGTAAATCAGTTCTATGGTGAATGTAGAGAATCCAAATTTGTTCAAGCCTTCCATGTTTAATAGACAAGAAGACCATCAAATTATTCCCATTATAGAAGACTTTGCACCAACTACTCTTGAAGAGGTGGAGGAGGATACATTTCTACAAATAAAGGAATGGGTAACTCGTAGAGGAGAGCATGAGATATGGAAGATTAGCCTCAATGGATAAACACCAAGGAAAGCAAAATAGTCTTAAAGAAACCAAGTTGAATCAAGTTCCCTGCCATATGTCCTTGAAATATTTTGGGGACTAAAAGCCTCTCAATAGGAAGGTGTGATTGAAATTGGATCTGCAAAAGAATTCAAATGGTTATTGGCTCAAAGTAATGCAAGGCACCCAACAAATTAGTTTGGTGATAGAATCCCGAGGCATGTGGTTGTAGATGTCGATGAAGAGTTCAAAGAGGAAGTTGATATTGTGAAGGGATCTACACTAAATCAATTGACATACACTCTATTAATTAATGTTGCAATGTCAACATAAGCATGAATTGGAAACGGTACTCCTTCCTTCTATGCCTTAGTTTCCAATTATGTTTTTAGAAATTTTGGTTACAAACCAATCTTGAATACAATGAAACATTTCCTGGTTCTTTTTGGGATGTCATTTGGCGTACAATAATCTCTATATGCTTATCATAGATTTGTACCCCTTGGGATTGATAAATTTTTTTAATCTGATTGACAGAAAAAGGAAGAATAGAAAGATACATAAAACATAGGATAACTAAGCATAAAGTGTTTCCATAAAAGACAAAAAATAAAGATAAGTGTTGACCTTGGGGAAGCTAGACAGTTAGGGATGCCTGAACTTCTAACTGAACCCAACAAACCACATTCTTCTTATAAAATGAGGTAAATAAATGTATAAAGAGTTCCTTGGATAAGATTGTGAAGGGAATGTTGTAATAAAACCCTAAGAAATGAATGTAAATGATCCAAAGAGATAAACTAAGTTGCATGCCTGTAAAACAAAAAATTATTGTTGAGAAATAAATACTTGCAAACAATTCAAGTGTTTGTTTTCTCGTTCGGATTTCCAAGGTAAATATGTATTAATTTTCGGATGATTTATGTCTGAATGAATTTTGTTTCTATACTACAATCTAGAGTATTGTTGTGAATGATGTAGGTTCTAAGAAATATTCTCAATCCTTGCTATCAATTTTATTCCTTTCCTTATTAACCACAAAATCCAAATACCTGAGACTGTCCATCTATCTAATTTAGATGAGAGTGATGTAAATAGTGAAATTGTTGTTGGCTGCAATTTCTAATCTCACATTGGATTTCTATTTTTGTAGCTAGAAATTCAATGTTTCATACTATATACAAGCCATTGGAGAAGAACAAGAAACCCACGCACTGTAAGACACAACCATAGTCACCAAATAAGTGCCATCTCCCATTCCTATAACCAGTAAGAGTATTGTTGCAATTGTTGTGGGGTAGCTATAGCAATTTCACCAAATTCTAAGAACTCTATTCCACCCAAACCTACCTCCTAAGGCATTGTATAATTTCATAGAGTTTCATCAACGATTACATTGCTATATTAAAGTTTTCTCATGTTGTACACTTCATTAATATTGTGTAGTATTTCATTTTAATTAACTTATGATTTTACCCTATGTGAATCACCATTGATGGAAACAAGGTGAAGGATCAGTTATAACCTTCATGTGATTACCCAGAAGGAATAGCATGTGATCTTTGTGGAGTCGATAAAACTGGTGGTCGGTTCTCACATGCATAAAGAGTTTTCCTTGTCTTAAATCAAATGGCATCTTGGTTGTTACACCAAAATCTCATCATCATGAGTCATGTGTCAACTCAGTGCCTTAATCCCTGAAGTTTCCATGGCTGAAACATCCTGAGAAAGTTGTTTCCCTTATATTCCACAATGTCTAGTTTCACTGGCGCATCCTGCTTCCCAGCAAGAGGCGCCAGGCTAAGGCGGGTGCATGATGCTCTCTAGAATACTGCGCCACTGGCTCTTGTTGACCTTATGCAAGCTGTGCCTACCCCTCCCTGGCACCATTTGTCTTCATTCAAGGTGCGCCAGGGTTGGTTAATGTGGATAACAAGGAGCTTCAAGTGACTTATCGAAGCTTGGTGACATGGAGGTCTATCCTTGGTTGGTAGGAAGACTGGTATTCGGTCCCCTAACCTAATGGGAATATCCCTTAGACCTCTCCCACTAATCCTCAACTTACTGTATCCATTTGACCTTATAAATAAGACCTCTCTCTCCATTGATAAGGGAGGAAGGACTATAGCACTCTCACGCTGGTGGAATTATCCTAGGTGATCCCTACACATCCTTTGGGAGGCAATCATCATCCTTTGGAGGCTTGGCTTGGATTGTTGGATGGAAGTTGCAGCGTTGAGGCTTAGGTTGTGACTATCCTTTTCTATGTATTTCCCTTCATTTAGAGTAATACAAATTCTTTCCATAAATATTCTTGTGTTGATAATATTTAGAGATTTATTCCTTAACTGTTAGCTTAGATCAGTTCATATTCTATATATGCTTTTACTGTTTGCTTGTTTCCATTTGTTAAACAGGGTTTTGCAGATTGGGATTTGAAGGATCTGGAGCATTGGATCAACAAAGAGGAAGATAATTTGCAGACTTTAGGTGAGTGACCCATTTGTTAACCTTCATATTTATTGATCCTAGGAAAGTACGTTGTATTCTGTATTTATTTGTTCTAGATCCACTTGGACAAGGGAGATCTGGCTTGAGTCTGCTTGAGTAGATTGTCCATAAACAAATATGGTGACCATACTGAGGAAGAACATAGCTTTGATTTCAGTTTAGTTTGATTTCATTGATTTCCATTAATCCATTTTCTATCCTCCTAAGCCCCTCCCATCTTTGGATTTTGTTATTAAAGAGTCTGTTGGCTTGCCCTGACTCTGTTTGGGATCAATACGAGACCTCTTACCTTTCATTATTGGAGATATTTTTATTTTTGCCACTTGTTATTTGCCCGATTCCCCTGGGTAGTACATTCCCTGCGCCACTGTACCTTTGGTGTTCATTTCCAGTGAGCATCCTACGCTTCTGGCGCCCATTGCCTGTTTGCAGCCTACGCCACTGGCGCCATTTCCCTGAGTACAGAGTGCGCCTGGCGCTCTAGTGCATAACAACATACTCCACCAACATTTCTTGCTTGGTGTTTGGCATCATTTTCTTTATTTTTGGTCATTTGGTATGATTGAGAGAGCTTTATGTATTTCATGATACAGTCACGGAACCCCTAGGTCCAGTTTGTGTGCGTTCGGATTTGATTTTGTTGATTTTGGGTTCTGAACTAGTCAAGTGAAAGGCTTGGTAGTGGCGGGAAATTTCAATCCCCCATCCATCTAATCGATCTTTTAATCCCTGATCACATTTCCAGATCTATTCAATTCGTTGATTCTGATTCATAAACCCTTCCTGCACTTAGTTATTGAGTTTTTGTTGCGATTTGTTGATTGATTTTGCGTTCGTTTGAGTGTTTATTGAGCTTTGGGTGATCACTTTTGTATGGGAATTTCCAACTTATTATAGTTGGTCGTGATATAATATTTGATTTTCTGTATAGTAGATCTAAAGAACATTATAATTCTCAGATCCATCGTGAGTACTTGAGTAGGGAAACAAACTTTTATTATCATCATTTCAAGCTTGATTCTTGAAATTGTTGGGAAGAGTTTTCATGCTTTGAATTAAAAATCTTTGGAAATCTTAAAAATTCATCTTGTAGTTTCTTAGTTATGGAAACTTGTTCATTTCTTAGAAAGTTATAAGCACTTTTGAGTTTTTTCAAAGAAGCTTTGAAGGTTGAAAATTCCCATTTTGATTTTCCTTCACTTTTAGATCATTGTTTTGAAAATTAAATATCATTACATTTGAAAGCGAAATTCTTCTTTCCTTGTTTCGTATTCGGTTAACTTGAAAAGAGAAAAAAGAAAAGATTTTCAATTTGGTGTTTGTTATCTTGTAAGTTTTATTGGCATAGAGAAAAGAGTACTTCTTTTGTCTTTTTTATTTGATTTTGAGTTATAGGGGTACTTGTCTTTTTTTACCATCGGAAACAAAAGAATTTCTCCTTACCTTAGACAAATTTCATCGAAACGGAAAAGAAAAAATTTGCATTTTGCATATAGATTAAGTGGCATTTTGTTTAAATTCCTATCTACACTCCACGCATTCACCTAACTGCGCAAGATAAAATTTACGGTAGTGTTAGGTTAAAACTTGCTAGTAACTTGTGTGATAAGTTAGTGACGTGCTCCAGCGTTGTTAAGCATGACATATGTCGTTATCTGCCTACACTGCATCCTGGTGGCCTGCATTTCTTCCACATACCAACCGGTATATCGAACGGCCTTTCACGTACCCTTGGGTATATAAAAAGGTGCTTCACATACTCGGTAGTATATTGGAAGGCTCTTTTCGTATGATTGTGCATTAGACAACACCACTACGCATTTGAGCTCCCATGTACCTTGCGTATATCGGGAGACCCTTCTAGGATTCCTATACCAACTTAGTTAACCTATTAGCGTGGAAATATACAGAGAAAAACACTCAGGGTGCTACTATGCATGTGCTTCAGGTAGTCAGGGGTACGATCCTAATCCTCCCTGGTTAGTGCTCTAAAATATTGGGCCAAGTATAACTGTTTGACCCTGTGGTATATCGGGAGTTGCACCACCTTGACAATCCTGTGAGGTTCCATACTTTTGAATCCCCACCTGTCACGTAAGTTTTCTTGCAGCTTTATCTTGTGTAGATTTTGGATTGATTTTTTCTTTTTTATAGGTTACACTTAGGAGAAATTTTGATATGGTCACACTAGCCAATCAACCTTTGAGAAGATCCCGAAGGATTTTGAATTTTCCACCTGAATATCCCCTTAACCAGGAGGAGAACTCGGGAGCAAGAATGGATCAACCTACAATATCTATGTCACATGAGGAAGAGACCTCTACTTTAGAGTCGGGAATGAACTACTCGTCTCCCACCAATCCACATATCGTTGATCCCGCGGGACCTTCAATGGCGGAACAACCTACCTCATATGACACATCCTTACATCATTCGATGGAGGGACATCCTGGAGCTGCGAATTGGATTTTCAGTCAGCCCCAGGATGAATCTGTATCAACAACATTTGGTTCGTCCGCATATTTTTGGGACATGTCTCTAGGCCGAAATGTCACTGAGTTTGGGTCAATTCCCATAGAAGAAACCATAACTCGTCGTTTCTTGCACCACTCTATGAACAGATGAACCATCTGTGCATGACTGATGAACAACTTAGATGCCAAAGTCTCACACGACGAGCAAAATCCTGGATACACCCATTCTTCAATATTCCCCTGTGCGGTCTTTATCATTCACTTCACCAGATACAACTATACCTAGCTCAACCACTTATGAACAAGGTCAACCCTCATTTCCCACGAGTACACCTCTAATCTAGGCGATCGGTTCCATACCTACTGCGAACCCAACATTTGAAGGGAAACCTTCAACGTCTGTTAACTTTGGGACATTACCTCCACCTCCCCCACCTCAAAATTAGAGGGGAGTATATAATATGCTTGTTATTCTACAATCAGGAGGAAGTAATCCTTTCATTAGCAGTCAACCATTGGTCACGAGTCAACCTAGAATTAGTGGTCAGCATTTGGTCACCGGGCACATTCCAATATGTGGAAAACCTTCGACTGCGGGGGAAACCTCTAGTTGGTGGACCTAACCTGACTGGGAGACATCACCCAATAAACAGTCATACCATGAGTGGAGGCTACACTTCTCGTCCAAGTTATAGTATGGTTGGTATTCCTCTTCTAACCATCAGACAGCCCACGTGGACACATCATATGGGGGTGCCATCCATTTGGACCCAACCCCCATGGGGACATATTATTCCAGGACATCATAACATCAATATTGGACAAAAATATCCAGGAAATATTTTCCCTGGATTATCCTACCCTGGAAACCGTAATACCCCATGGGGGCACCATAATGTCCCTCCGACCAAACCTCTAGTCGACGGGCCACCCCCACCACCTCCACCACCACCACCTCCACCCCATTCTGGAGGAGGATTACCCCCACCTTCCGGCAGCGGACCCCCGCCTTACGGCGGAATCCCACCCCACTTTGGAGGAGGTGGACACCCGCTTTCTGGTGGAGGACCACCTTACTCCGGAGGGAGCAGACCACCCCACTCTAGAGGGGGAGGGCCCCCACCTTCCAGTGGAGGACCACCTTACCGTGGAGGAGGACGTCCCCCACCTTTTGGTGGCAGCCCACCTCATTCTAGCGTAGGTGGACCTCCTTCTGGTCCCCCTCCTAACCCCGGCGGCCCACCCCCATACAACCAATTTCCTATGGGAGGACCCTACAACCAATCGATCCATGGTCCTATTGGTACACCGATTCCATATCAGTACTACCAATATCCACATTCCAACCAACAATTACCTTTTTTTGCTACTCTCGATCTTCCAAATTTATCATGGTTGACCAACAATCCCATCTACCATGGAACTAATTGGCTGGCTATCCCGGTGAAGTTACCGTCTGGCATTCTGAAGTTTGACGGAAAACCGGGTGAGGATCCCAAAAACCATGTAATGACTTATCATTTATGGTGTTCGTCTAATTCCCTAATGGATGATTCCATCCGTTTGCAGTTATTCCAGCGAACCCTCACTAACACTGCCTCCAAGTGGTATATCGAATGACCACCACACTCTTTTCCTGATTCCTTGGCCATGTCATTTTTGACACATTTTCAGTTGCCAATCCATTACGAGACCGGTATAGATATTTTGAACTCTCTCCCAAAAACTACCGCCACTCATATTTTTGATCATATTCACGAGTGGAAGCGGAGGCGACGTTTGATTAAATCTCCCATTCCAGACCAACTCCTGGAAGATTGGTTTACTAAGTCACTCCTACCCATCATGGCCAAGGATGTCGCCATGGGTGGGGTTGTCACCAATCAACAAGCTATAACACGTGCCCAATACTTAGACTTAGTCTATGCTCAATCTAGCACTCTATATGATGTTGTCCCTGATGCACCCCGCTCTACCTACGACACAAGAAAACCACCCCCAGGACCTCATGCCGATGGCATCATCGGTTCCGTTCAAAACCAACATGTTTCTCAATATAGTAGCCATGTTGGTTCCACTCCATCCCCATCACAAACTGGGAACAGCACCAATCGCTCACCCAACCTTGCTACCACCAAAGAAGTGAATTCAATCCAATCTACTTCACCTCAGAAATCGGTTGTAAAAAGAAGAGCAAGGGGAAAAACAAAAAATCTTCCAATCAGCAGGAACCAAAACAGAACAATCCTGATACCACCAAACCTAAGAAGAAGGATAAGTATCCATGTTTATTGTGCGGTTACGACCACTTTACCAAAGAGTACCCACATCGGAATGAGGTCCGGAAGTTCCTAAAAGGGAACCCGACACCTACAGTTTTAACTGATCCCTTCCCCGTGCAATGGTAACAGATGATGGTGCAACAACCCTCTCCTTCTCAAGGAGAATCATCCAGCTCTACCACTCATGTTCTCATGATGCGTAGTGAAACTGTCAACTTGAACACTTGATCACGTTCTTATGACTTGGGCCCACCGAAGGAATCTAACAAAATTAATACTGAAAAATATTCCGTCTCCACATCATACATTCCCGCACCGCAAGGTCCTCTCACTATTGAGAAACCTTCCTTTGATTTAGTCCTACATCCTCCCAAGAGCATGATTAGAAAAGTTGTTTTCAATCCCAAGGCTCGGGCCACTCAGAATTACAACATTGTAGAGGACTTAGCGCAAGCCCCTTGTGCTATGTCAATATTGGAAGTCTTGCAAAACTGTCCTAATCGGCTCAAGACTCTCCTCGTTTCTATCGGCGCTGTAAACCCCGATTCCTCGAACACCATTATGTTCTAACTCGAGTACTTCAAACCAAGACTTTCCCACTAGCTTGCATTCCAAATTGTTACCAATGTTGATGGGAAGAGCATCCATCGTTCGGTGTTAGACGAAGGAGAATCCACCTCGGTGATGTCATTATCCTGTTGGAGAGCCATTGGCTCTCCCAAGTTGAACCGTTCCCCTACCACTTTGAAATCATTTGACAGTCGTGGATTCCTACCACACGAGTTGTTACAATCTTTGGCTATTGAGCTGGGGGGAAAGACCGTTTCCATCCATATGGAAGTCGTCACCCGCCCCATTGGATTATAACCTACTCCTTGGTCGTAATTGGTTTTATGCCATGACTGTGGTCGCATCTTCCGTATTCTGCATTGTACAATTTCCCCACCAAGGGAAAATTGTTACTCTCGACCAACTGGATTTATGTACACCGAACAACACTACTCACCCTAGTGAAAATGTACCCCTCTTAGTTCATTCATCCCATATATATGAGAGTGTGGGGGTATGACTCCTCAAGGACTCATCCCTTATGGGAGTCTTTCCATCACCGGATCCCCCTTCCCATGTTTCCATGGTGAACATGATTTCTTCTACGATCCCATCACCATCCAACTCTAATGACCAATGGCTCGTGCCTGCGCTTGACACGTTGGACTTGATTGGAGATGTCATACCTCTTACACCAGCATAAGATACATATGAGGCTATCCAATCGACATCTGATGACCACTCTTCGATGTCATATACATCTTATTCTCCACCCTTACAACAGACTTCATCCCAACCCGATCCTCTCCTCCAGACTTTCCATTCGGATGAGTCCATTATGGAGGTCATGAGCATGGATGAACCCCCATGGGAATACCTACACCATCGATATTCTTTCCTCCCACCGCTAGATTCTGTGGAGAATCACATTGAAACCCTCATTTTGCCAGATGTCGTTCCCTACCCCCAATCACCTATCATCACTTGTGAGACGGTAACCAAGGGTAACTTGGCCAACATTGAACCTACCGTACCAATCGACATCTCAAAAACACCTAGAGTCATGGAACATATTCGTATAGGACAAAAATGCTCTCCTTAAGAGCTTACATCATACATGGCCTTATTCAAACAGTTCCGCGACATATTTTCATGGAGCTACGAGGAAATTCCCAGGATTGATCCGTCCATTGTTTTTCATGACATCAAAACATATCCCGAGGCTATACCCATCCAAAAAAATTTACGTCCAGTGCACCCTAGGAATACTACGGCTATAAAGGATGATATTGAAAAGTTGTTGAAGGTTGGCTTCATTTACCCTGTCCCCTTGACAGCCTGGGTCTCTAATTTCATCCCTGTTTCCAAAAAGAAGGGCACCATTAGGGTTTGCGTCAATTACATGGACCTTAATAAGGCTTGTCCCAAGGACAACTACCCTACCCTATTTATAGACCACATCATCGACAACTGCGCTGGGAACGTCATCTTCTCATTTATGGATGGATTTTCTGGTTATAATCATTTGAGATCCACCTGGTTGATCAACATAAAAATGCTTTCATGTGCCCATGGGGTACGTTTTCATATCATAAACTACCTTTTGGCATTAAAAATGGTGGTGCCACATTCCAACATGCCATATTGTATGCCTTCCACGATGTGAATGAATTTTTAGAACCATATCTCGATGACCTTCCTTCTCATTCGAATCATCGTGAGTTCCACATTGACCATCTGAGGGCAGTATTCCTTAGATGGAGGTGGTATAACATCGGTTTGAACCCTCGCAAGTGCATATTCTGTGTCGAGTATGGACACCTTCTAGGATTCATCATTTCTAAAGACGAGATCCGCATTGATCCCTTGAAGGTGGAAGCATCATCGCTCTTCCATCCCCCACTGATATACTAGAACTACAAATTTTGCAGGGGAAGGCAAACTACTTAAGGCATTTTGTGGTAATTTCGTCGAGAAAACACAGGGATACATTTGATTGTTGAAGAAGGATGTACCATTCATCTGGGATTAATATGCTCAGCGATCCTTCGACAACTTAAAACATGCTATCACCCATGCACCTGTGCTTCAGCCACCTAACTACCACAAGGATTATATCCGATATCTTCCTACTTCCACCACCACCATCGCTATGATCTTGTTTTAGGAGGATAGAAACGCCTAAGAAAATGTGATTTACTACCTGAGTAAGGGTCTTATTGACCCTGAAATGCGATATTCACATGTTGAGAAACAAGCTCTCACAGCGGTCATCATTGTCCAAAATTTCTGCCACAATATCCTCCTCTGTACTACCACCATTATTGCCGAATCTAACCCTATGTACCACGTTCTCACACGTCAGGTACACGGGGGAAAGTATTCCCACTGGATTTTCATTCTTCAAGAATTTGACCTCCAGTTTGAGAAGGCTAAGTCTAAAAAGTCTCTAGTTTTTGTGGAGCTTATCTGCGATCTTCCCTGTACTAATACGGAATCTGAGCCCATAGACTCTTTCCCCGATGAGTCCTTGTTTCTGATCAGTACTTCTGACCCAAGGTACGAAGATATCTCTTTGTATCTCCAAACCCAATGTTTCAGTCCTCAGCTATCTCGAGATGACCGTCATCGTGTACGTCACCACTCCAATTACTACCTAATCATCGGTGATACCTTATACCATCGTGGTGTTGATTCTATCCTCCAACGATGTCTAACCCACGAGGAGGTTGAACACATTCTAAATGACTGTCACTACCGGGCTTGTGGCAGTCATCTTTCTGGGATGGCTACAGCTCAGAAAATATTACGCACTAGATACTATTGGCCTTCTATCTTTAAAGTTTGCATTGAATCCGTCAAGAAGTGTCCTCCCTGTCAGCTTTTTCATTATAAAAAGTGCTCACATCCAGCCCCACTACATCCCTTTATTGTCATTGGCCCCTTCGCAAAATGGGGCATATATTTCATGTATTGTAAGCCTACCTCGGCAGGGGGGCATGGTTACGTCATCGTTGTCATTGACTATTTTACCAAGTGGGCCGAGGCTATGCCTACATATAAGGAAGACAGAAAAACTGTCGCACTCTTCATGTTTAACCATATCATTGCACGATTTGGAGTCCCACAAGCCATCGTTACTGATCATGGATCCCATTTTCAGAACAAGATGGTGAATGAATTGAGTGCCAGATTGGGTTTTCGCCATGAGAACTCAACTCCATATTACCCACAGTCCAATGGACAAGTAGATGCTATCAACAAGGTATTGAAAACCATGATCCAATGGATGGTGGGGACACACAAGTTAAACTGGCACAATATGATTTTCTCATCCCTTTGGGCATACCGGACTTCCATGAAAACTGCCACTGGTTTCACGCTGTTTCAATTGGTCTACGGACTAGAGTTAGTGCTACTGATAGAGTGCGAGATTCCATCATTAAAACTCGTTGTTGAACTCCTTCCCAATACCACCATCGAGGAAGAACGTTTCCTACACCTAGAAAAAATCGACAAAACCCGCCATGATGCTGCTCTGGCCAACGAAGCTCATAAGAAGCACATCAAGGCCCAGTATGACAGATCCATCAAACCTTGTGCCTTTAACAAGGGTGATTTGATCCTCACATATGACCAAAAACACGATAAAATGGGGGCAGGAAAACTCGATCAATGTGGCACAATCCATATGTGGTAAAATGTGTGTTGGAGAAGGGGGCATATGAACTCAAAAACTACGATGGGATATCTATAAGGGAGCCTCGCAATTGGCTCTTCCTGAAATGGTACTATTCTTAAATTTATATGCATTAGTGTTATGTATTTATTATACATGATGTGTGTTTTGGGTGGTGTGACGCTTTTCTTGAGTGTGTTAGGATCTTGTTTCTACGCTTATACCATGTTCTACCTGAATGTGCAGATGGAAACATGTGTTGGATTTGCGGATGGCGTTAGTCGGCATACCTGTAACCTCGCTTCGGTAGCTTGGGTACTTTACTCTCCTACCGGAGAGCTCATTATTTCGGGAGGGAATTGTCTAGGGTACGGAACAAATAACGCCACCCGATGATGGGAGTCTTAAACGACGCTCTTTCCCTGGGTACGGACCATGTTGTTGTTCACCTTGACTCACAACTAGTGTTATCCCACCTTAACCGTATCTACGCTATCTGTGACCCTACCCTGCTCCGTTTATTTTGACAAGTACGTCTCCTAGAGAGGTCTTTTGAGTCTATTCAATACCTGCATATTCCTAGAGAGATGAACACTATTGTTGATTCATTGGCCAATTTTATTCTAGATTGGTACATTGCACATTCGTAAAACATTTTATATCAAAGATACAACATGTAAATCATCCATAATGTATAAGCAAACATGTATAAGATCCCATAATCATCACTAGAACACTGTATATAGAGCTGCAAGTAGATTTTTCTATATCATGTCGGTATAAATACAAAACGTGGTACTGGCACAAAAATTTGAAGCACATCAACTTTCAGTAAGAATCCCCTCTACAAAATTCTGAATCCCATGGCTTTCAATACATACATATATACATGATCATTGTCCCTAGGACACTCATGATAGCAGACAGTGGCTCTAGCTACTTTCCGAACCAGCGAACCAAAGCGCTCAGATACCCCCACAGCATGTTGCTGATAGCGGCGAGGTAGCTCATGTATGCATGGATCCGGGATATCGAGAGTCAACCATTGGAGGTTCTCCTCTAGCTCATCTATATCCTCCATGGTGTCTCGATCTGCAGCCTCCATATCTCGTACCGCTCCTCTCCGCACGATCAGAGAAGCACCTATCGGACTGGATGGACCAACATCTGCACAAACATGTATCAATAATCAGTACTACTCCAAAAACATATTAAAATCATAAAATGGAAAAACAAGTAACAGAGTTTTCATTCTTACCTAGGTCTCATCACTATGCGTCCTCAGGAAGAAATAAGTTTGGGTATCCTCTGAAATCGGTGCCCTCGTAAGGGTAGTCCTCCACCATGAGGAGATGCCCCTCAACCACCTGAAAAATGGAGGACTATAGATAATGATGGCACCCCCACCTCCGTGGTAGGCCATCACCTCAAACCATCATACTATGTGTGGATCCCTCGGATCCAACTCATCCAGCTCAACCTGCGGGCGTAGATGTGGAACCCACTCTAAGAAGAATGAGACCACAACCAATCCATATCCAAACTGTTTCAGCTCACCACGCCAACATTTGGTGAGTTGCTCTCTGAGAGACACGAGGAGTCCCTCACACTAGTTGAAAACTATAGGATCCATACACTCCTCCGCATACAGCATGTGGGCCTTGCTAGCCAGGTGAGGATCTCTATTCCCTGCCACCCTCTCAATAGTGAACAAGACTGTGCGTAATGGATGGTCTCTCACATCTTTGATGGGGATTTTCCCACCAACTGTCTACATGTCAGGAGTGCACCATTGGGCCACTACCTCCTCAGTAGTTCGATCACTCCCTCGTGATCCCGTCAAAGACACGGGAGCTCCGCGTCGAGACAACCCTGTCAGAAAGTAGATATCCTCGATATCTATGGTCAGTATATGTACACCAACCCAAAAGTGATGCTTCTATGGATCCCAGCATCTGAACAGGTATTCCAGTAGCGGTACTTGGGCCCTCATGCCCTGGATGTGAAAGTACTTTAGTAGCCCACAATTACGCAATGCATTAATGCATTGAGGGTCATTGGCCGCTTGCGCATCATCCATTTAGTTCTCTCTTTCTCTCCATTGGACCATCTTTACCACCCAAACCTATCCAAACATCAACAAAATATCCATTAGAAGTGTATCCAACCTTCCAACTTATAAATTTTTGGCATATCCTTGAGTTCATGGGGCCAATTGACGCCGACGCACCCCGTCCTTACAGGGATGGCGCCATCGGAGCAATACAACCTTACAGGGATGGTGCCATCAAGCCCTTGGTGCACATCCCGTAAGGGGGAAGTGCGCAAGCCTAAAGGCGCATTTCCCCCCATTTATACAAGCCAAAAACTCATAAATAGGAAATGAAAAGCAATTTTTCTCCACTGAAAATGAAGAGGACAAAGTTTAGGGTTACCTGACGCTGACGGCACTGCAAATAGCTTATGAGAGCTCCCGCAATCGGCACTTGAAAAATGGCTTCAAATGGTATTTTTCACCTCCCAATTTGATAAAAAAGAAATAGTAACTAATTTTTACTATTTGCCCTTTTTTATATTGAAAATGGAATATTCCCTTTTTAATTTATTCTTTTGTGGGTTATTTTTGCTATAGTTGGGGTTACTTTTGTGTCTAAATACCTAATTGATCATTCTAACCTAGTTTCTGGAGTCCACAGGTGACGTAAAGTGCCGTGCTAAAACGTTTTGTTGCGATTGTGGTCATCTTATGCTTGTTATCAAGTGTGAATGACTCTCTGAGCATTCTTGTGTTATTATTCCTCCCGTTAAAATTAGACATTAATGACACCGATCTTACTCTTTGTTCCTTCTCGTGCTCGCAAAATGATGAGAATAAGTTACCGATTTATCTTTTATCACTTTTTCGGGCTCATAAAACTCCCACGAAAAGGCGACCCCACAGGAGTCTTCCTTTAAGCTCTTTTCAAGCTCCCTAAATACGAAAAGATCACCAACCAAACTTGATGCTTTCATGCTTGTAAAAGTATCTGAATGATCGTCTTTCTGGTGATAGTTTACCCCTTTTTTGGACCAGAAGGTACTATTTACGAAAAAGGAGCACTCCAGCCGAGCACGACTGGAAGAGTTCTCTCTCACGTTGTTTTATCCTTTTTCGGGTTAAGAGACTAACTTTTACGAAAAAGAACCTTTGGAGTCTTCTTTAGTTCTTTTCAGACTCTCTAAACATGAAATGACGTCGAGTTTACATTCTTTGTACTCGTTAAAATCTAACATTGAAGGGCTCGTTTTGGGACGAACCCATCCTATCCTAGGTTTGTAAAACATTTGGGATTGGACTTGTCCGAAGGACGAGCTATACCAAGCATCTGTTACCTTCCTCAAGCTCGTTAAAAAACAAAAGAGGTACTCATCAATCATGATGGGGATAAGGGAATAGTTTTTGTTTCACTATAGTTACGGCAGTACATAGTTACTCTTGAACATGGCACTCATCTACATATGCATTCAGTACTTGGGTAATCCGTTTGTCTTCGAGTCACACCGATTCCGTGAGTCTTGTTACTCCTTTGGGTCATCCGAAGAATGTTTCCATCATCAGTCGCATTGGGGGGTTGGTATCGTTCTCGTCATGTCAATAAATTCCAAGTCATGCTATGCCCATGTTCAAGAGACATTTTTCATTCATTATCTGCAGTTGCCTTCTATCATGTCGGTCGTCTTTGATTTAGTCTCACACATTACTATAAAATTCATTCCAAACATATGTGATCGCATTTTGTGTCAATGATGGGGGATACATCATGGTCCTCCTTCGGTGGATTCATCCTTGTCGACTTCAACACATGATCCATGGATTGAATCTAGAAACCAATCAAGTACCTTGGGCCTGCATGCATCAGTGGCAAGTTACCTCGCTTTCAACATGAGTTTACATCATTGAATCCTGATTGAAAGATCCCATCGAGTGTTCGACCTCAACTCATTGATTCACATTTGATGGTATGTACTGTGATACCTTGGGGATCATTGATATCAATGGTGATTTTCCTCACGCTTGTTAACGATATACATCAATGACCGGTAATCAAGTGGTCTCTACAATGTTCGACTCCAATACATTGTAATCACGTGGTTAGATTTGTATCATCGCGAGTTCAGCTTGAAGACCCTGGATTAACTCTTATCTTGCCCAAGTTGCTATGGAGATTGTTTGAGTCATATCACACGGATCCACTTTGTATTGGTCTTGGTTATGTTATCATCTCATCATGGCTCTACGCTTGTGTTCAGTAGCCATGATTGTGTTCAGCCGGTCTCTACTACCATGGATCTGCAGTGTATTGGTCGGCAGCCATGTTATGAGTTATATGAGGCATGTGTCTCAGAGTCGTTTGTACTACAACAGCTTCTTCCAACCAACATCCTTTCCTTCAATCCTTCACATTACAAAGCATTTCACCTGTCTTATTTTACTAGCTTCATGCTTTGGGGGGCATTCTGTTGTTGATGAATATGTAACTTCGGAATGTATTTCATATATGTATATTGTACTCCTATAGAGATGGTATTATTCCTCTATACGGAAGTGTTTGTATTCCTATAGAGATGTTATTATTCCTCTATATGGAAGTGTCGTCATTTATATTGTAAGTGTCGTAACTTATACTTGATGGGTTATTAGAACACCTTGTTGGGGTCGGTCCTGTATAAGTCATGTGGGTCGAAGGGTTATTAGACCACCCTATTGGGGGTCGTCCATGTGGGTCAAAGGGTTATTAGACCACCCTATTGGGTGTCGGCCCAGTCAGCATTATGTTATGTGGTTAAGTTAAGGCCGACCTAGTAAAGGTTATTAGGCAAGTCAAGTCAAGTATAAATAGAGTGCGAGAGGCACTCTACTTCATCATTCTATTCTCTTTCACACTCTCGGGAGAGTGGGGCACTTGTGGAGGAGGAGAAGCTTCTGCTAGGAGATGTCTATCTCTTATGATTGGGTTGTATCATTACTCTATCTATCTCTAAGGAAGTTATTGGGGTTTTTCACCTTTATGGTTTTCCCCAAGTAAACTCTATGTCTCTTGTGTGCTTGCATTATTGTGTTCATGATTGATATGCTGTAGATATGTTGTACATGTTGTTCTCTCAGTTAATATCCTAGATCATATTGAAGTAAATTATGAAAAATTAACATGGTATCAGAGCTAGCCTGAAAGAAGGCATGGTATGGCATGTATGACACTTGTTGAAATTGTGAAGTTAGGGCTTGATATAGAAAAAACCAGTCATCGTAGCACTTTCGCTATAAATGAATTTTGGCAAGGTTTCAGGGTATGAAAATTATACAAGCCAAAGATAAGATCCCCATGTACCTTTTGTCCAAAGGAAAACCTCTAATTCGTTGTAATTTGTGATTTATGATCTGTACAATATAGGTTTTTTGCCTCTTCCAGATCTCAGTCATAAACAGGTGATCCTGGAAAAAAGGTCATAACTTGGGCTAGGAAGCTCCAAATGAAATTTAGTAAAAAGTGACAGGTAGTGCATGGACTTTACTTTCTCAGGTAACTTTTTTAGAGGCCGAAACTTAACCAGTGACACGTGGCACACAGTACAAGTTCGCTCTCCTGTTTTATCCCATAAACAGGTCACGTTGCGACACTTGGCATAACTCTCTCTCAGAGAATCCATTTAAGGTCAGACCTATGGGGTTGAAAAGTTAGAAGTTACACTAGAAACAATCAGGTACATATTTCTGTCAAAACAGAATTATTTTTTAGCACCTTCATTCATGGCTTCCGGAATTTAGGGTTTTAGAGAAAGTTGGAATTTTTGTAATCGGAGACTACGGCTGAATGCGACTCATCAAAATAAAAATTTAGAGACCAAGATCAGAATTTTTGGTTGGGCAGAAGGCTGGGATTGATCAGACCCTAGTTCGGGACTTTGATCGGAAAAGTGAAAAATTAGGGCTTCTGCAAAAATGGAAATTTTTGAATCTGTGACCATGGCTGGAAGCTCCTCAGAAAAATATAAGCTTAAAGATTTGGATCGAACCTTTTGATTGGGAAAAAGGGTGGGATTTATCAAACCCTGGTTCGGGGTCATGTCTAGTGAATCCAGAAGTTTCAAAGGCAAATTTGAGGGGTGAAACTTTGCAGTTTTCAAATTATGAGTATACCAGCTTGATCAGCTCATCAAGGCACATATTTCTATCTTTTCGAAAGTTTGAAATTCAATGTTTGAATTTTTAGGGTTTCTCTAACAAACCCTAATCCAGCTCCAGATCCAGTTCCTGCAAATCAAGTGGATTGGGTTAATCCTAGAAGAGAATGGATTGGTCACCTGCATAAGTGAAGAAGTTCCTGTTTCAGAGGGAGATGAGGCTAAGGCCTTACATAAGAAGATTACAAGCAATCTCGACAGGTATGACTTATCCAGGTATGTTTCGAGATTTGTTCATGATTAAGTTTATGGTATGTTTGTCTTCATGTTATTACGGTTAGTACAATCTTGATTAAATTTAGACTTGTCGTATCACCTTAATAAAATTATGAATGCATGATAGAAGATATTCATTGATTAGGGTGTTGACACTTATGATTGTACTAATGCATTATGGTGTTGCATGAGGTCCGCTAACATGAAAGGTACACCAAGAAAGACAAATCATGTTCTAGTTCAAGAACATATGATCATGATGACATGAAGACAAAGATTCATCCATTGTCATGAATCACTTGGAAGATCTATTTGCGAGGTATGTATAACTTGGTTCTATAATGGTTAACCTATGAGATATGCAGGTTACTAGAACAAGTCATTGAAGAGAACAAGAAGACATCATTTGGGCATGTTAGACATAACTAGCTAACATACCAATCCAGGTATGTTTTTCCTATATCAAGTTAGAATCCTACCTTGTGTTAGGATCACTTATATAAGTATACTTGGTATGATTGGTTATGTTTATTCATAAAGTTAGAAATGTAAATAATCAAGGGTTTATGCATTTTATGTCTCTTATCTTGATTGATGATTTAACTAACCAGAAGAGTCCTATGATCAAATAAGAATATGCATGAGTAAAAGAAGACTTCCCTGAAACCTTGAATACTAATGTTTATTATCTGTGTTTGAAATGATCATGACTATACATGTTTAAGATTATTGTGTTTTGATAGTATTAATATTATACTAATGAATGTGTGATTATGAGACCTCGAGGATAAGACAATGATGAGCATGCAAAGTGATGTATATAAGTTCAAGGACAGGTAATCCAGGAAGCAAAGATCAAGAGGGAGCACTCTCCAGTTGTTCCTACAAGGAAGCAAAGATCAAGAGGGAGCACACTCCAGTTGTTCCTGCAAGGAAGCAAAGATCAAGAAGGAGCACACTTCAGTAGTTTCTGCAAGGATGCAGATATTCAAAGGGAGTTGACCACTTCTCACAATCCACATCAGAATGAAATTGCAGAAAAGAAGCAAAGACTAAGAGGGAGTCAACCCAACAAACAAACAAAGATAAGTATTTGAATTATCATTCCTTGCATATTTTATTGTTTAAATAATATTGTTCAATAATGTATATACTCATGTTCCTAGAATTAGGTTGTGTATTATGCATATTAGAATAGTTGCATTGATGAACAGTATACTACTAATATACATGGGTAAGTGGCCTATGGCACTGTACAACATTCCATTGCTACTTATCTAGAATGAAACCTCTTTGCTAACACATTGGGAATTGTGCACACTCTTAACAATGTTCTGGTAGAGATTGGAAGGCATCTAGAAAGTTATGGGATATGCATAAATGTTGTATTGAAACATTGGCTAAGATAATTGCATGACTATATGACATATTTCTTTATGTGTAAGAATTTGTTCTGAAAACTATGAGATGTTTCTAATCATGCAATTTAACTTGTTGTGTAGGAAAGATCGTATACCATCACCTACAAAAGAAGGATTGCAACATTTGTTCAGCAACAAAGTTATCTATTGAAAATATTGAAGATATTGAAGTTCCCAGGATCTGGGAAGAATGCCATGATCGAGGAGTACCAGTCGACCATGAAGATATTTGGGATGCAGTCCCAAGACCTCAAGGGGAGTCTGTAGTGACTTCCAAGAGGATCTACAATATCAAGCATGCTGCAGGTGGTAGCATAGAGACTTTTGCTCCTGTATCCAGATACACTTCCATTAGATCCGTACTTGCTCTGGCTGCAGTGATGAAATGGAATATACACCAGATGGATTTCAAGACAGCTTTCTTGAATGGTGTAGTTGAAGAAGAAGTGTATGTGGAGCAGCCACTTGGTTCTAAGACACATGACAGGGATTCATATATGTGCAGAACTTGGTATGGTAGGATAGACAGCTTTCTATCATATTTGGGCTTTACCAAGAGTAGAGCGGATTCCAACCTTTACTACAAGGTTGAGGAAGGCAATCTAGTGATACTACTTTTGTATATGGATGACCTGTTGATTGCCGACACGCAGCGGAAGCTTGCTGCCAAGTTCGAGATGAAGAACTTGTGGATGATGCACTATTTTCTAGGCATGGAGGTGTGGCAGAGTGCATATGGTATCTTCCTTGGACAAGGGAAGTATGCAGTAGAGATCCTGAAGAGGTTCGGGATGATGGACTGCAAGGCCATGGCCACACCTATGGCATCGAACCTGAAGCTTCTGTGTGATGCTTCATCTGAGTCGGTTTATATCACTATGTATCATCAGATGATTGGGTCCTTAATGTACCTAACGAACACGAGACCAGATATTTGCTTTGCAGTGAACACATTGAACCAGTTCCTGACGGATCCGAGGAGTGTTCACCTGGTTGCTGTAAAGCATATTCTGAGATTGGGCAGGTAGTGCTGTAGACAGGAAGAGCACTTATGGGTGTTGCTTCAATATGAGATCAGGTGTGATCTCTTGGTTTAGCAGGAATCAGTCCTACGTAGCACTGAGTACAGCTGAAGCAGAGTATGTTGTAGCATGTTCGGCTAGTTGTGAGGCAGTATGGCTACAGAAGCTACTATATGAGTTATTTGATCTCCCACTGGAGGCTATTGGTATCTTTTGTGACAACCAAAGTTGTGTAAAGTTGTCTGAGAACCCGGTGTTCCACGACAGGTCGAAGCACATTGAGATCAAATATCACTATATGAGGGATATGGTGCAAAGAGGAGTAGTGAAGCTTCTGTATGTTGTGACGGATGAGCAGATTGAAGATGTACTGACGAAGCCATTAGCCAGAGTAAAGTTTGAATACTTCAGGGAGAGGCTTGGTGTTCTTCAGATCGACAACACTTCGAGGAAGAAGTGATGGAGACATATGCTGAAGCCATTTCAAGCATGTTGGAAGGAGGATCCTTCACATGGCTGTGGATGTAAGCGCTAGATGATGAGCATCAGGATGATGCTCCAGTTACTGCTCTATATGCATCATGTTGGATGCTGGATATGATCAGTTGGATCACTTATATGTATGTATGTACGCATCATGTTGATGCTGGATATGATCAGGTAGATCATGTATTTATGTATGTATCAGGTGGATACTTGTATGATTGGTGTGATCATGTACTTATGTATGTATCAGGTGGATACTTTTATGATCAATGTGATCATGTACTTATGTATGTATCAGGTGGATGCATTATGTATATCAGATGGATGCATTGTATGATAAGGTAGATCATGTATGATATGTATCAGGTAGATACTGTGTATGCATCAGATGGATATATTGTTTGATCAGGGTGATCACAGATGACGAGCTTTAGGATGTTGCTCCAGATCATATGCATCATGTTGATGTTATGATGATCAGGATGATCACAAATGACGAGCTTCAGTATGTCGCTCCAAATGATACGCATCAGGTTGATTCTATGATGATGATCAGGTTGATCATGTGATGATATACATCAGGATGATGTATGGTGAGTATCATTTTGATACTCTATGGCCATGGACAAGTTGTGCAGGTAGCATAAAAAAGATCCTGGGAGATCCTATAGTCTACGCTAGGATGCTCTTTCGAGGTTTTGCTACAAGTAGCATAGAAAATATCCTTTTCAAACCGGACAGGTAGAGCAGTGTGCTCGTAACATCCTGGGTTGCTCTATCGAGATCCTATAGTCTGCGCTAGGATGCTCTGAGTAGGTTTTGCTACAGTCTCGCATAGAAAAGATCCTTTAAAATCCGGACAGGTAGAGCGGTGTGCTCGTAACATCCTGGGATGCTCTATCGAGATCCAGACAGGTAGAGCGGTGTGCTCGTAACATCCTGGGATGCTCTGAGTAGGTTTTGCGAAAGTTCACATAGAAAAGATCCTTTAAAATTCGTACAGGTAGAGCGGTGTGCTCGTAACAGCCTAGGATGCTCTATCGAGATCCAGACAGTTAGAGCGATTTGCTCGTAACATCCTGGGATGCTCTGAGTAGGTTTTGTGAAGGTCAACATGTAAAAGAACCTATAGTCTGCGCTAGGTTTTGTTGACGCACGTAATCAGTCCTGGGATCCACAGTATGTCCATTGATGATGAAGACCTGCAGGTGGTGGGCCTACATCCAGTATGAAAAAGGACTGGCTCTATAGAACTTCCTATGACAAGTAGATTCAGAGACTGATTCAGATAGCAGCAGCAGTGACGATGAGGATGACTCAATGACGATTATCCAGTGACGATGATCCAAAGAAGAAGACTTGTGCTAGAAGACCTGTGTCAAGAAATACCTTCCTAGTTAAGATGGAGTGTTGATGAATATGTAACTTCGGAATGTATTTCATACATGTATATTGTACTCCTATAGAGATGGTATTATTCCTCTATACATAAGTGTTTGTATTCCTATAGAGATGTTATTATTCCTCTATATGGAAGTGTCGTCATTTATATTGTAAGTGTCGTAACTTATACTTGATGGGTTATTAGACCACCTTGTTGGGGTCGGCCCTGTATAAGTCATGTGGGTCAAAGGGTTATTAGACCACCCTATTGGGGGTTGGCCATGTGGGTCAAAGGGTTATTAGACCACCCTATTGGGTTTCGGCCCAGTCAGCATTATGTTATGTGGTTAAGTTAAGGACGACCTAGTAAAGGTTATTAGGCAAGTCAAGTCAAGTATAAATAGAGTGCGGGAGGCACTCTATTTCATCATTCTATTCTTTCTCACACTCTCGTGAGAGTGGTGAACTTGTGGAGGAGGAGAAGCTACTGCTAGGATATGTCTATCTCTTATGGTTGGGTTGTATCATTGCTCTATCTATCTCTGAGGAAGCTATTGGGATTTTTCACCTTTATGGTTTTCCCCAAGTAAACTCTGTGTCTCTTGTGTGCTTGAATTATTGTGTTCATGATTGATATGCTGTAGATATGCTGTACATGTTGTTCTCTCAGTTAAGATCCTAGATCAGATTGAAGTAAATTCTAAAAAATTAACATCTGTTACACCAAAATATCGTCATCATGAGTCATGTGTCAACTCAGTGCCTTAATCCCTGAAGTTTCCCTGGCTGAAACATCCTGAGCAATTTGTTTCCCTTATATTCCCAAATGTCTAGTTGCATTGGTGCATCCTGCTTCCCAGCAAGAGGCGCCAAGCTAAGGCCGACACATGATACTCTCTAGCATACTGTGCCACCCGCTCTTATCGACCTTATGCAAGCTACGCCTACCCCTACCTGGCGCCAGTTGTCTTCATGCAAGGTGCGCCAGGGTTGGTTAATGTGGATAACAAGGAGATTTGAGCGACTTCTCGAAGCTTGGTGACATGGAGTTCTATCCCTGGTTGGTAAGAAGACTGGTATTTGGTCCCCTAACCTAATGGGAAGATCCCTTAGACCTCTCCCCCTAATCGTCAACTTACTCTATCCATTTGGCCTTATAAATAAGACCTCTCTCTCCATTGAGAAGGGAGGAAGGACTATATCACTCTCATGCTAGTGGAATTATCCTAGGTGATCCCTACACATCCTTTGGGAGGCAAACATCATCCTTTGGAGGCTTGGCTTGGATTTTTGGATGGAAGCTGCAGCGTTGAGGCTTAAGTTATGACTATCCTTATCTATGTATTTCCCTTCATTTATAGTAATACAAACTCTTTCCATAAATATTCTTGTGTTGATAATATTTAGAGATTTCTTCCTTAAGTGTTAGCTTAGATCAGTTCATATTCTATATATGCTTTTATTGTTTGCTTGTTTCCATTTGTTCAACAAGGTTTTGCAGCTCGAGATCTGAAGGCTATGGAGCATTGGATCAACAAAGAGGAAGAGAATTTGTAGACTTTAGGTGAGTGACCCATTTGTTAACCTACATCTTTATTGATCTAGGAAAGTAGGTTGTATTCTGTATTTATTTGTTCTAGATCCACTTGGACTAGGGAGATCCGACTTGAGTCCGCTTGAGTAGATTGTCCATAAACATGGTAATGGGATTCAAACAATTTTTATAAACCAACATATATATTATATTTATTATTTTGTCTTGTAGTGAACAAAGGGATGGAGGAACATTGTTATGTTATGAGAGTGCTTCCATAAGATAGTTTGTAGAGAAATTGCATGACAATAGAGGTGTTGGGTTGAGCCATGTATACAAATGCTATTCATTCATTTGGCTAATGATATCATTAATCAAAGTGTTGCATTTATATACATGGTAGTATTGTTCTACTTGTGGTGAATTTGTTTCAAGTATGTACAACTTATGAAATCAACATCAAAATACAAGGAATGAACACATAAATGGAGCCATTCCAAAGAATAAGTCTTGAAAAAAATTAATCTCAACTAAGTAAAGAAAATTCACAAACAACGGAATTGAAATCTGAATTCTTACCTAAAAAGGGGGGCCCTTGATTCAAGTAGTCAAAGTTCATAACAAATGGGTGGGAAGGAAAAAAGGGTGGCCAGGTTTTCCTACTCAAAACATAAACCTCAAGGGGTTTTAAGGTCTCATCCAACTTAGACTTAGAGCATTTTAGTAAAATTATTTGCTTCTAAATCAAATCATAAATATCAGTGATAGGAAAATCGTAACTTTTTAATAGTGTGGTGACTATAACCAATCCTTTGTTTGCACACAATCTCAATCCCAATAAAAAATTAACTATATTCCTCCTTACCAATGCTCTCCATAAAGGGATCAACCTCACTGATGGTACCAAATTATTTCAAAAGTGTTTCTACTAATGCCCCCTAAACACCCACTTTCGCTCCCAACACACTGAATTCATTTTCTAGTGCTTTGACCTTGCCTGACACCTTGACAAGGGATTTCCTCTTTATTACAAACATCAGGGCATGTTCTACAACTCTAGAAACATCATATTTACTTAAATGGCATTTCCTATAGAGGTGGCCCTCAATTTCCAAACTTGCTCCCCTCCTAAAAGAATCATAAAGAGTCTCATAGCTCAATTATGTTTAAAAACCCCTTTGCACTCAAGGCTTCATGCTTTCTACATAACGGACCCCTCTTGAGCTTGCAATGTTCACTAGTGTTATTGTGTGGAGAGATCATGGAAAAATTGAAATTGTGGGTTTGAGGATACAAAGGAACCTATATGGAATTTTGTGAAGAATTATGTTCCCTAAAGGTGAATCCAATGAAGCTAGGTAACATTTTTTAGAAATGGAGAGCATGAAAAAATGTTTTTCATACCCTCAAACAAGGTAAATTTAAGTTCATGGTGAGCTTCTGGAGTAAACAGTGTTATGAATCAAAATGACCCGATGTTTCGAGTGGACATGCCACCCATCATCGGGGGAAATATTTTGAACAACAATTCAAAGTAAAGAAGAGAGACACCTGTCAGTAATTTATAGGGTAAGAATTGGTACGAAAGACGTTATAATCTTTGATAAAATAATTTAAAAATATAATTAATGTAATGATTGACAATACTTAGTCAATAAAAGATAAATTTGACCCCCTCATTTCGAAAGGGGTCTACCAATTCCCTTGTTCTTGTGGAAAATTCAACATTGACCAAACAGTTCAATCCATCTAGACTTACCTCAAAGAACATATTGCAGACACTTTTCATAACCATATTTCTAAATCTACAATTGCCGGACATTCTCATATATCAAACCATTTAATTTGTTTCAACCAAACTAGAATAATCACTTCCACTCCTCTTTACACTAACCACATCATTACAAAAGCCCTTCAAATAGACAAACACCCCAACAACTTTAACCATGAAGAGAGTTACAAATTAAGCCACTCGTGAAAGGCATTATTAATCCACAAACTCCGCCATTAATTATCCGTCCTTATCTCCCCTCATTTATTCTCCTACCCTTAATTTATTTCACTCCTCCTATTCAATTATATTTTATTTCAATTAGTTGTCAACCCCTCTTCCCTACCCTCCTCCACTTTTCATCGTAATCTTCCTTACCCTCCACTTTTCATCCTAATTTATTTGATTCATTCCTAACTTGTAGTTGGTTAAATTAAACTAATATCTTTAGTTTATTTAACTTTATTTTACATAATTGATGATAACTTTTTAGTTTAAAATAATATACTTTTTCATATTAAAATAATATTAGATCCTAAATAATTTTATCTATACTTCTAACAACTATCTAACCAATACTATTAATTATATTTGTTAACCCAAATTTGCAGTCTTCTCCTCAGTCATTACATTATTTTTATTTTATCCATGTTTAAAAAGCTTTCCTTTGATGATAGGTGGAGTTTTATTTTTATTTTTATTTTATTCATGTTCAAAAAGCTTTCTCTTGCTAATAGGAGTGTTTGGAAATGTCAGGTTGTTTTGATTCATAATATAGTTTACTCCATAAGCTTACCATGAATCTAATTAATTGTGAAAACCGACACTCAAAAATAAATTTAAGTTCTTATCATGCTATTAAGACCTCAATTGAGTCTTTGAATAAATTTGATTAAGTAAATATCGATCGAAGTATCAAATTTATTTAAGTAAACCCTCGATCAAACTATAAAACTCAATAAAACTCAATTGAAGTCCATTTTTAAAATAAATTTATAAATCATTTCTTTTAATAAATACATTAGAAAGTCAACCTAAATACTCTCTTGATGGGTTTTCAAAATAGAATTGATGATACACTTGCCAATCCTCTTTATTTTAAACTTTTGAAGTCCTCTTTATTTTAAACTTTTTAAGTGATTCACTAATGTAGCCATTTTTCACTATACGGGCATTTTCACTAAGCATATATTATCACCAATGATATGTAGGTTTATATTTACTTTCCTGATAATTAATAAATTAAATTTTTTTTCATATAATTTTTTTGGTGGTTTATAAAAATTTATTTATGGATTTTTCAAATAGAATTTGTGATAAACTATTCAATCTTTATATTTTTATCTTATGTTTAGTTTTTTATAATTATTGGATTATGTAGGTTTAAATTTAGTTTTTTAATTCTTTTCACTTTAAAGTAAAGGTTCTGAGCTTAATCAAGTTGTTTTTATTAACCCATAAAGACCTTAATTGAGGATTTAATTAACTCTCAATTGAAGTTTATAAAACCCTCAATCAAAGTGAATTGCTTGATCGAGGGTTTGACATCCATAAATCTAGTCCCCATTTTGTAGCTACAACTTCTAAACAATGAAACCCTATCATCTTTTTCATCTTAGGTGGTGGAGTTGATGCCAATGGATTCATTAGTGAACCCTCTATCCAATAGCATAAAGATTTCACACTTTGATTTCATATCTATTTTTAATTTTTTGTAAAGGTTAATTTTTTTCCATAATTCCAAGGCACTAGAAAAAATTAATAACATAAAATTACACAATAAAAAAATTATAAAAAACATGTGGAATCTCCATCGATGTAAAAACACAAAGGTGTGTAAAATGTGATTTAAGTATTAACTGGTTGTCTTCAAAAACTAATAAATAATATAGTTTTCAAAAAAATGGGATCTATTGTATTCTATGTAAATCATACTCATATATTTTATTTTTGAAAATTAAACATTGAACATTGTATTATTGACATGAACAAAAGTCAATTGTGGATTTGTTTCGTAAATTTGCAAGGACAAACATTTAATTAAATGCAAATTTGACACGTTAAATGACAATGATAGTTTTTGAAAAAATATATCGTTAGAAAAACAAAACGGTTCTCTACAAAATGTTTTTTTACTACACATCAAAGTTCACAAGGCTTATATTAGTTTTGAGGGCTTTCATTTTAAAAATATATAAAATGTCAAATTTTCATCACCACATTCACTAAACTAAAAGATGTTACCCATCTTCATGGATTCACCTTTAATAATATTGCCATAGAAAATGATAGTAATCCTTCTAATATCAACTTGGAGGATTACATATACAACTAAGTGGAAAGAAGTAACGAATAGAAGAGCTAAACCACTCATGAAGAAATTTATCTTGGATCCTTGTTAGTTTATGTCAAAAGCCCAAGATTGGGAAGTGAGAAAGTTGGAATGTTCCGTTAAAAAAATGGCAACTAACATCCCTACCAACAATAAAAGCTTTACCTAGAAGCTTTACCTCCCCTTTAGGTTTGCCTTTAAGGCCCTGAGGAACCCAAAAAAATGCAAACCAAGTGAACAAACTCCTTTTACCTTCTAAAAATGTATAAATTTGTAAATTCATTGTTAAGTCGCCAATCCCTAAAGCTGTGGAAGATTGGATAAAAATAAATGTCAACCTTGTCAAGGTTCATTCCAACATTATTGTGGAAAGGAATTGTATTCCTCTTTTTTTTAATCCAAAAAAGATCAATACAAAATTCAAATTCTTGATGGGAATGGTTTATGGGAACTAATGGATTCTTTCTAATGAAGAAAATCCCAATGGTTATGGAGCCATTGGATTCTATCTAAAATTTATTTAAAGAAAAACATCTCAACAATACTACTAAGTGGTTTAAATTCCTTTTATTCTGACCAAAAATAGATCTATCTTAATTCTAGATTTATTAAGTATTGAGAGAGATAAAAAAATTAATTGAAATACAAAGTTATCTATACTTCAAAATATCGAGTTTATATATATATATATATATATATATATTTATTTGGTATCATTCATATATATTTGCATGGAATCATACAACACACTATTGATATAGCAAGGAATGGTGCCAAATAAAGTTGTTTCGAATTCATCTTCCATTAGTTGATATGATTTTGTTTATATTTGTGTGATTATTATTTTTCCTACTTTAGATTTATTATTACCATATTTTTAATTTTGTATAGCATATTATATTGTGTTGACATCAATGTTACAAATGGCATACGAGATAGAGATTATACTTTTCAATACTAATTTTTAGAATGCACTTTGCTTCTCTTTGTGGAATTATTATCCCTGCAATGTTGGAAGAATTTTGATATTAACATGAACTATTGAATAAAAGAAATTGTATTTTCTAAATATGTAAGAGATTTTTATGGATTCTTATTAGTAAGCATTATTTGAATTGAACAAAAACATCTTTAGTTGTCAAGCATTATTGGAAATATAAAGTTTTAAAAAAAAGGTAGGACCGACCACATAGGGGGGAGACAAAGCTATATTGAATACATATTGGGTCTAGAGTCAATGTTCACACATAGATTAGTAGGAGGTATGCTTTGCATTCAATGGTGTAACCATTCCATGCACTAGCACATTTCCTTTGTACGCAAAAACCTTGGCTCTATGTTTTCATGTTTAGGTCGACCTACTAGTGATCATCGTCTTTTTTTAGCTCTATGAAAACTTTGTCAAGCTTGGCTCTCAATGTGCAAAGCAAGTTGCCATCACTATAACTATATGCTTGATCTACCTTCTGAACAAATCATGTTTCTTCCTCATGAATATCTTCTTTGTAAAATTAGGGCAACAACTACCAAATGCATAATATGTTCAATGGTTGTAGAAACAATCATCGATGTTAAGAACACTCGCATCCTTCACTTGACATCTATAAGAGTCAAAAACATATTTATGTGCCTCATACCTAGAGCATGGATTAAGGGGTTCTTCTCCTATTCCTATAAATGTGAAGGGTGGTTCTTCTTCTTCTATGTAGAGACTTTCAATGAAGCAAGCATGATGCAAAAATTCTCATGCAAGAGACCAAGCAACCCAATGCCAACCTCGCCTCCCTTGCAACTACACAAACCGCACTTGAAAAGCCTTGTAAATCACCAACTAGTATCCACACTAGGAATCCATACTAGCGTATTTACATCATTCACATAAATTTGATTCAATATATTCCAAGTCAATACTGAGGGTATTACAATCCCCCCCCCACCTCTTGGAATAACAACATCCTCTATGTTTGCTCAAAATGAGAACAAAAATGGATATGCCTCTTTCATGGCATCATCTAGCTCCCATGTAGCCTTAATGGGACCAAAGTGCTTTATTGCACCTTTACCTATCCGATGGTTTAGTTCTGGAGCAATGTTACTTTATTGTCGAAGATCCATAGTGGCTCAAACTCTCCCTCGAGTTCCACCAGGATCACATCCCAATCAACAACATGGTTAGGATCATGTACATATTTCCTAAACAAAGAAATATGAAAAACATTATGAGCTCTAGTGTTAGTAGCCAATACAATTCTATATGCAATTGGCTCTATCCTCTCAAATAGTTCAAATGGCCCACAATATTTTGGTGATATCTTGGCACAACTTCCAAACTTCAAAGAATTTTTTATTGGCCTCACTCGAAGGTAAACATGATCCCCAACATTGAATTCCCTATGCACTTGATTCTTATCTACATAGTTTTTCTGTCTATTTTGGGTTGCCTTTAGATTTTTCATAATATTTACAACCTCTTGTTTCATTTCCTTAAGTATTTATAGCACAAGCACAATTATGTTCACTGGAATATCCCAAATCACTTGTGTCATGCACCTTCTTCCATGCAAAGCTTCAAATGGACTCATTCTTGACAATGCTTGTTGCCCATTGTTATATATGCAAACTCTACCAAGTGTAGATAATCTTCCCACTTGGATGGTTTGTCCATCACATACATGTGAAGTTGTAATGTACCCACCTACAAACCCAATTCGAGGAAGGGAACATTCTACCAATCTATGGGGATTTTCATAAAACTCAGCCCATTCATTAGATTCATATAGTTAACAATATTTGTGTGCAGATGCAAATCAAGCAAACATGCACAGCAGAAATAAACTCATCACACACATATTTTCATATGCATTCAATATATCAATAACAGTCATTAATTTAAACACTGTAGAGGCAAAACACATAGATGGAAAAACACTTATCTTTGTTGTGCAATTGTCTCACACAACTAGCTATGTCGCTGCAACGTTCCACCCAACCATAGGCCAGTTGTGTTCATCAATTCTCTCAACACAACTGCCACCCCCGAGTTGGGCATGATTCTTACAAGGAAAAGGGGGCATTCCAGCTCATTCACAGCCAATTACTCATTTCATCTCAGCCAAGCCAGTCCACAGCTGGGTTTATCAGGCTGCATTTGAACCCTAGATGCTTTCTCTCAAGCTCAAGCCAAAGCAATGGATTTACCAACAGGATGGCCATGGGTTTGGGCTTTCCCCAAATCGTTTCCAACCAAAAACGAATTGTGGGATGGGGAAAAACATGCACAGGAAGAAAAACGATTTATCCCCAGCCATCTCAGCATTTAATAGCCGAAACGGTCTCTATGGAACCCCAATTCGATTTTCCATCTTCCCCACTGGTATACCACACAAAAACGCCCTTCTCCTAGCTGAGGATAAAGGAGAACACCCAAAAACATGGCTGGAAAACGCTCAGGTAGCTCCAAAATCGTGAGGGAGGAAGGCTAGTTGATGGATAATGTCTTGAGGAGAAATTCATGGCTCTTTTCTTGCCCAAAAAGCAAAATGTGATTTCCCATGCAGGGTGGCTTTCCCATACCTGAATTTGGACAGCCATACCTCTCATTCCCCAAGGAATTAACTACCTCAACCAACTTTTGGGAGAAATCAATGATTGGGTACAAAAGTCAACATGGGTAGTTGAGGGTTTAATTGGTTCTCTCATTGACACTTGGCTTGACTTGATTGTCTTCAAGGGTTTGAATGCTTTCCCTTCCAATTCCTTATAAAATCATGCCCCCATTTCTTGTTGCATTGCATAGCTAGTAGTGGGTATTTTATTAAAATGCATATTTACATGATATTCGCAAATTCCATTGTGCCCGGCTGGCACATAAACCATATGCATCAATAAATCGATGGCGGGGCCTTGGCCTTGGGCTCTTCACCATGATTTTATAACAATATTACATCATTTACATTTGAATGTAATGGGGTCAATAATGGGGACGTTACAGAAGTATGTCTTGAAGCACTTGATTTATTCTTGTTGTTTGTCCATCTGTTTGTGGATGGTATGCAATGTTAAAATTCAATTGTGTACCAAAATATGCAAAAAGTATTTTCCAGAAATTAACAATAAATTTTGTATCATGGTCGGATAAAATTGATTTAGGTAACCAGTGCAATTTGAATAGTTCGTTTATGAATATTCATGTTATCCCATCATCCTTATGAGTAGATTTAATTGGAATTAAATGTGATTCCTTAGACAATTTATCCACCACAACCATAATAGAATCATGTTTTCTTGAAATAGTTGGCAATCTAGTAATAAAATACATAGTTACCACTTACCATTTCCATTCTGAAATTGACAAAATATGCAATAAACCTACTGGGTGTTGATGATTTGTCTTCACTTAATGACATTTCATACATTTGAAATGTACTCATTAATGTATTTCTTCATTCCCGACCAAAAATATTGTTTCATTGTTGTAGCAATTGTTTTCTGGTATCATGGGTGACAAGAACATGACATTTTATGGATTCCATCCATAATAATTCTCCTCAAATCTGCCACATTAGAAATATACATCATAATTTTTTAAATAAAAAATCCATCATCCTTCACATCATAACCTTCATACCTCTTTTCCAAATTTTGGTATTGTAATTTATCTTTCATTTCCACATACTACTCATCTTCAACAAGAGAGTCAACAACCTTTTGCCTAAAATCTGATTAGCAAATGCTAATGGCTGCCACAGGCATTGCATACGTTCTTCTGCTAAGTGCATCAACCACTTTATTTTCTTTCTCATTTATGTGTTTGATCTCAAAATCAAATTCACATAAAAAATTCAATCATCTAACTTGTATTGCAGTTAGTGTTGGCTGCTCAAATAAATATTTCAGACCACAATGGTCTATCCAAAGCTCAAATTTTCTTCCCATCAAATAGTGCCTCGACATTTTTAAACGTGCACTATGGCAGCAAGTTCTAAATTGTTAGGAACCTTCTCTTTACTTTGTTAGTATATTGTTGTTGGACGCATATGCTTTGTAAGTCGTCCCGTAGTATTATATGTCGATCCATAGTTTGTATTAACCCATAATATTGATCCATAGTATTGGACGCATATGCTTTGTAAGTCGTCCCATAGTATTAAATGTTCCATGGTATTGACCCATAGTATTGCCGCATAGACTAGTATATAAGTTTGTGTTGAGGCCAACGAAGGCACCGTGAAGTTATTTGCATTGAGCTTGCTCAAAGAAGGTTGCCCCCTCGGAGTAGCCCGCGATCAATAAAAATATTATGTAATCTTAAGATATTGTGCATTTTATCAATTAATTGTTACAGGTTCCTCACATCTGGTATCAGAGCACTTTCTTGGGCTCGTTGGGTGGAATTTCTACCAAAAAAAAAATTTGCATATGTATTTGTTCCTTTCAATTGCAGGTTCGAATCCGGGAATAATCCCTATCCGCTTAACTATGGGAAGTACTTGGGAATAATACATAAAACTCATTGTGAGGAGTACCACAGGAACCCCGAAGTAGTTGGCCCATTGAGAGGACCTACCAGCAAAAAGGGCACCAACCCCTACCTGATTGATTAGTTCCCACCCGTGAGGTAAACCAAGAGCTGTCGTTTGTGGCAAAGAGATTATCAGTTTTACCTGAGCCGTGGAGTGAGGGGTATTGCCCCAATACGCAAGCCATTAGATAAAATTGGTGGCCGAGTGAATCCCCTGAAACGTTAAGAAGCCGAACATACCTAGGGTTCATATCTATTGCCAACTGATAAATAACAGATTACATTTATCCAGATCCAGATCTAGATCCATATCCATATCCAGATCCAGATCCATTGCAGATCCAGATCCGTTGTAGATCTAGATCCAGATCCGTTACAAATCCATTACAAATCCAGATCCAGATCTGTTGCATATCCATATCTAGATACGTTGCAGATCCATATCTAGAGCTGTTGCAGATCCATTATGTTTCCGATCACTTCCACACCGTTATAGATCAAAACAAAAAAATTGTTTTTCGCCATATCTTCCTTATTTTAATTCTGTTTCCCTTGAAACTTCACTAACACCTCTGCAATCCCATTCAGCATATATCATTCCTAAGGACCCTATCCCAAATTCCACTTCCCGAAGCCTAAAATCCAACATTTGTCTATTTTTGGGATTTGCCATAACTTTTTCGATTTTTACCCAAATGCCTTCAACTTTTGCCATAGTGTTCATCTCTTATTTCTGCTTCTCTGTCTCTCTTTGAAAAAAAAAATCATTCTTTCACCCCGCTTTTGAAATTCCTCATTTTTTGCTCCCTTATCCATCAAAAAGTGTCCAAAACCTAGTCAAACCCCAATTACCCATCAAATTTTTTCCCAAATCCAAATTTTCCTTTACTAAAGAAGCTTATGTTTTCATTTTTCTACCCATTCACAAAAAAAAAAAAAAAACTCCTGGTTATGGTTGTCACCCGCAAAGGAGCACAAATCATGGATGATGAACTTACAGCCCTCAAAACCAAACTCCAAGATTTGGATGAAAAATTTCTCAACCTCCATCTTCAACATTCAACCATGAACAATAAACGACAGCCAGAATCTTCTGCAGTCATTGGGTTCTCTTCTTTCAACATTTTTTGTCGATCGAAGCTTGATTTTCCTCGCTTCAATGTTACTGATCCGACTAGATGGATATACCGGGCAGAACAATATTTTAGTCTGCATAATAATTTTCATGTCCACAAAATTCCACTTGCATCCTTTCATTTGGAACATGAAGCCCTTTAATGGTACCATTGGTACATCAAAGCTCATGACGAGCCAAACTGGACATATTTTTGCCAACTCCTTTTGCAACGATTTGGTCCTAGTGCTTTTGATGACTTAACAGGAACACTCACTAAACTTCGCCAAATTGACTCTGTGAGAGAGTATCAAACCGAATTTGAGAAACTGGCAAATCACACAGAAGGATTATCTGATGAATTCTACAGGAGTTGTTTATCAGTGGTCTCAAGGATGAAATCCGCTCAGAGGTTAAAATGTATTGTCCCAACACAATGATGGAAGTACTAGGGTTGGCTAAGTTGGCGGAGGACAAGATCACGGCCCAACAACGCTCCAACTCCACTTTTGTTCCATTCAGAAATATGGTTTCCCTGTTAAATTTTCTGAATTTACTTCAATCTGATCTAGGATCTTAACTGAGAGAACAACATGTACAACATATCTACAGCATATCAATCATGGAGACAATAATGCAAGCACACAAGAGACACAAAGATTTACTTGGGGAAAACCATAAAGGTGAAAAACCCCAATAACTTCCTCAGAGATAGATAGAGCAATGATACAACCAACCATGAGAGATAGACATAACCTAGCAGCAGATCCTCCTCCTCCATAAGTGCGCCACTCCTCCTTGAGTGCATGTGTGAGAAGTGAGTGAGTAAATAGAGTGCCTCCTGCACTCTATTTATACTTGACTTGACTTGCCTTTTTACCTAACTCATGTAGGCTCAAACTTAACCACATAATATAATGCTGACTGGGCCGACCCCCAATAGGGTGGTCTAATAACCCTTTGACCCACATGGCCGACCCCCAATAGGGGGGTCTAATAACCCTTCGACCCACATGACTTATACAGGGCCGACCCCAACAAGGTGGTCTAATAACCCATCAAGTATAAGTTACGACACTTATAATATAAATGACGACACTTTCGTATAGAGGAATAATACCATCTCTATAGGAATACAATATACATATATGTGAAATACATTCCGAAGTTACATATACATCAACACTCCCTCTTAACTAGGAAAGTATTTCTCAGCACAGTTCTTCTAGTACAAGTCATCTTCTCTGGATCATCGTCACTGGATAATCGTCATCGAGTCATCATAATCGTCACTGCTGCTGCTATCTCAATCAATCTCTGAATCTACTCGTCATAGGAAGTTCTACAGAGCCAGTCATTTTTCATACTGGATGTAAGCCCACCACCTGCAGGTCTTCGTCATCACTGGCCATACTGTGGAATCCTCAGGACTTATTACGTGCGTCACAAAACCTCGAAAGAGAATCCCAGGATGTTACGGGTACACAGCTCCAACCTGTAGGATCTCCCAGGGCGCTATTATATGTGACCCCACCACAAAACCTCGAAAGAGCATCCCAAGATGTTACGGGTACACAACTCCAACCTGAAGGATCTCCCAGGGCACAAATTACATGTGGTCACCACAAAACCTAGCAAGAGCATCTCAGGATGTTACGGGTACACAACTCCGACCTGAAATCTCCCAGGGCACAAATTACATGTGGTCATGGCAAAACCTCGAAAGAGCATCTCAGGATGTTACGGGTACACAACTTCGACCTGAAATCTCCCAAGTCCCAAATTACATGCCATAGGACAAAACCTCGCAAGAGCATCCCAGGATGTTACGGGTACACAACTCCGACCTGAAGGATCTCTCAGGGCACAAATTACATGTCCTCCCAGAGCAATGTCTCGAAAAAGCATCCCAGGCTGTTACGGGTACACAACTCCGACCTATAGGATCTCCCAGACATGCTCATCTGCACAACCTAATCCACGGCCACAGAGTATCAACCTGATACTCAACATACATCATCCTGATGTACTCATGATCATCCTGATCATCATCACTGCAACGTCCTGCTGCATGTCATCTGGAGCAACATCCTGAAGCTCATCATCCATGATCATCCTGATCATCACTGCAACATCCTGCTGCATGTCATCTGGAGCAACATCCTGAAGCTCATCATCCATGATCATCCTGATCATCACTGCAACATCCTGCTGCATGATCTACCTGATCATCAATGCATCTACCTGATGCATACCAAGTATCTACCTGATACATATCATCATCCATGATCCTCCTGATCATACAATGTATCCACCTGATACAAATACAAATACATGATACATATCACCATACATGATCCATCTGATCATACAATGTATCCACCTGATACATATACAGATACATGGTCCAAGCATCCAACATGATGCATATACAAAATACATACACATGATCCAACTGATCATATCCAACATCCAACATGATGCGTACATATAAATGATCCAACTGATCATATCCAGCATCAACATGATGCATACATAAAAATGATCCAACTGATCATATCCAGCATCCAACATGATGCGTACATACATACATAAAAATGATCTAACTGATCATATCCAAGAAGAAACCAGAACATCATCCTGATGCTCATCATCCAGTGCTTACTTCCACATCCATGTGAAGGATCCTCCTTCTAACATGCTTGGAATGGCTTCAGCAAATGTGTCCATCACTTCTTCCTCGAAGTGTCCTCGATCTGAAGAATGCCAAGCCTCTCTCTGAAGTACTCGAACTTCACTCTGGCTAGTGGCTTCGTCAGCACATCTGCAATCTGCTCATCCGTCGCAACATACAGAAGCTTCACAGCTCCTCTCTGCACCATATCCCTGATATAGTGATATTTGATCTCTATGTGTTTCGACCTGTCATGAAACACTGGGTTCTCGGACAGCTTCACACAACTCTGGTTATCACAGAAGATACCAGTAGCCTCCAATGAGAGATCAAATAACTCAGACAGTAGCTTCCGTAGCCATACTGCCTCACAACTAGCTGAACAGGATGCAACATACTCTGCCTCAGCTGTACTCAGTGCTACGCATGACTGCTTCCTGCTAATCCAAGAGATCACACCTGATCCCATATTGAAGCAGCACCCAGATGTGCTCTTCCTATTTGCAGCACTGCCAGCCCAATCTGAATCAACATAACCCTGTAGGTTAAACTTTTGATTCGCTTCATACTTGAGCCCATAATCTACTGTACCCTTCAGGTACCTCAGAACATGCTTTACAGCAACAAGGTGAACACTCCTCGGATCCGTCAGGAATTGGCTCAATGTGTTCATAGCAAAGCAAATGTCTGGTCTCATGTTCATCAGGTACATCAATGACCCAATCATCTGACGATACATAGTGATATCAATCGGCTCAGATGAAGCATCACATAGAAGCTTTAGATTCAATGCCATAGGTGTGGCCATATCCTTGCAATCCATCATTCCGAACCTCTTTAGGATCTCTACTGCATACTTCCATTTTCCAAGGAAGATTCCATCTGCACTCTGCCACAACTCCATGCCAAAAACAAATAGTGCATCATCCCCAAGTTCTTCATCTCGAACTCGGCAGTAAGCTTCCGCTGCATGTCGGCAATCAATCTATCTTCACCTGTAACAAACAGGTTATCCGCATACAAAAGTAGTATCACTGGATTGCCTTCCTCAACCTTGTAGTCAAGGTTGGAATTCGCTTTACTCTTGGTAAAGCCCAAACTGGATAGAAAGTTGTCTATCCTACCATACCAAGTTCTGCACACATATATGACTACACCATGTTGTCTTGAAATCCATCTGGTGCATCTTCTATTTCATCACTTTTATATTTCTCAATGCTTCCATCTACAACATGCTTGATCTTGATAGATCCATATGGAAGTCACAACAGACTTCCCTTCAACTCTTGGGACCGCATCCCAAACATCGTTCTTCATGATCAACGGATTATGGAATTCTTCCCGTATCCTGGGATCTTTAATAGATAATTCTGTTGCTGAACAAATGTTGTAGTTCTTCTTTTGTAGGAGATGGCATACGATCTTTCCTACACAACAAATTAAATTGCATGATTAGAAAACATCTCACAGTTTTCAGAACAAATTCTTACACATAAAGAAATATGTCATACAGTCATGCAATTATCTTAGCCAATGCTTCAATACAACATTTATCCATATTCCGTAACTTTCTAGATGCCTTCCAATCTCTACCAGAACATTGTTAAGAGTGTGCACAACTCCCAACATGTCAGCAAAGAGGTTTCATTCTAGATAAGCAGCAATGGTATGTTGTACGTTTCCATAGGCCACTTACCCATGTATATTAGTAGTATACTGTTCATCAATGCAACTATTCCAATATGCACAATACATATCCTAAGTCTAGGAACATGAGCATATACATCATTGAACAATTTTATTTAAACAAACACATATGCAAGAAATGATAATTAAAATACTTATCTTTGTTTGTTCGTTGGGTGGACTTCCTCTGAGTCTTTGCTTTCTTGCAGGAGCTGCTGGAGTTCTAATCTACAGTAGCTTCTTCTACACCTTTCTGTTGTGGAATGTAGAGAGATGGACAACTCCCTCTGAATATCTGCATCCTTGCAGAAACTACTGAAGTGTGCTCCTTTTCTTTCTTGCAGGAACAACTGGAGTGTGCTCCTTTGCTTTCTTGCAGGAGCAACTGGAGTGTGCTCCCTCTTGATCTTTGCTTCCTGGATTACCTGTTCTTGAACTCATATTCATCCTTGGTTCCTATGCATGCTTATTAGTATCATGATTGTGTTATCCTTGTGATCTCATATAAAATCATACATTCATTAGTATACTATTAAAACACAATAATCTCAAGCATGTATAGACATGATCATTTCAAACATAAATAATAAGCATTATCATTCAAGGTTTATGTAGGATTCTTATGGTTAGTCAAATCATAAGAAGCATAACATGTCTAAACCTGTAGTTACTCAAACCTATGACTCTTTAGGTTAGTTGAATCATCAATCAAGATAAGAGATATAATATGCATAACACCTGTGATTATTCGAACCTATACCTTCATGATTCTTCTGGTTAGTCATATCATCAATTATGGTAAGAAATATAATATGCATACAACCATGACTTATTCAAACCTATGACTTCATGAATAATCATTATCAAACAACACGACAGTATAAGATCCTAACACAAGGTAGGATTCTATATTGATATAGGAAAAACATACCTGGATTAGCATGCTAGCTATTTATGTCTAACATACTCACATGATGTCTTCTTGTTCTTCTTCAATGACTTGTGCTAGTAACCTGCATATCTCATAGGTTAGCCATTATAAAACCAAGTTATACATACCTCGTAAATGGATCTTCTATGAGATCCATGACAATGGATGAGTCTTTATCCTTATGTCATCATGATCATATGTTCTTGAACTGGAACATGATTTGTCTTTCTTGGTGTACCTTTCATGTTAGTAGACAACATAAACCTCATACAACACCATAATGCATTAGTACAATTATAAGTGTCAACACCCTAACCAATGAATATCTTCTATCATGCATTCATAATTTTGTTAAGGTGATACGACAAATCTAAAATCAAGATTGTACTAACCGTAATAACATGAAGACAAACATACCATAAACTTAATCAAGAACAAATCTCAAAACATACCTCGATGAGTCATACCTGTCGAGATTGCTTGTAATCTCCTTATGTAAAGCCTTAGCCTTATCTCCCTCTGAAACAGGAACTCCTTCACTTATGCAGGCGACCAATCCATCTTCTTCTAGGATTAACCCTATCCACTTGATTTGCAAGAACTGGACCTGGAGCTAGATATGGGTTTGTCAGAGAAACCCCAAAAATTCAAACTTTGAATTTCAAACTTCCGAAAGGATAGAAATATGCGCCTTGATGAGCTGATCAAACTGGTATATTCATAATTTGAAAACTGCAAAGTTTCATTCCTCAATTTTGCATTTGAAACTTCCGGATTCACTGGACGTGACCCTGAACTGGGGTTTGATGAAGCCCACTCTTTTGCCCAATCAAAAGGTTTGATCCAAAACTCTAAGCTTCTATTTTTCTGAGGAGCTTCCAGCCATGGTCACAGATTTCAAAAATTCTCATTTTTACAGAATCCCTAATTTTCCACTTTTCTGATCAAAGTCCCGAACTAGGGTCTGATCAAGCCCAGCCTTCTGCCCAACCAAAAATTATGATCTTGGTCTCTAAATTTTTATTTTGATGAGTATCATTCAGCCGTGGTCTCCGATTACAAAAATTCCAACTTTCTCCAAAGCCCTAATTTCCGGAAGCCATGAATGAAGGTACCAAAAAAATAATTTTGTTTTGACAGAAATATGTACCTGATTGTTTCCGGTGTAACTCCGAAATTTTTGATCCACAAGGTCTGAAAAAGTTTCTTGAGATAGCCTGACCTGTTAGCTTTCCATCCTGACAGGTCTGACCTCAATTGGATTTTCTGAGAGAGAGTTATTCCAAATGTCGCAACGTGACCTGTTTTGGGATAATACAGGAGAGCGAACTTGTACGGAGTGCCACGTGTCACTGTTTCAACTTCGGTCTCTGAAAATCTTTCTTGAGATAGCTCATCCTGTTATCTTTCCATCCTGACAGGTCTGACCTCAATTGTATTCTCTGAGAGAGAGTTATTCCAAGTGTTGTAACATGACCTGTTTATGGGATAATACAGGAGAGCGAACTTGTACGGCGTGCCACGTGTCACTGATTCAACTTCGGCCTATGAAAACGTTTCCTGAGATAGTACAGACTGTGTACTACCTGTCACTTTTTACGAAATTTCATTTGGAGCTTCCTAGCCCAGGTTATGACATTTTTCCCAAGGTCACCTGAATTTGACTCAGATCTGGAAGAGGCAAAAACCCTATATTGTACAGATCATAAATCACAAAGTACAACGAATTAGAGGTTGTCCTTTGGACACAAGGTACCTGGAGATTTAGTCTTCGTCCTGTAACAATTTCAGATCCGAAAACTTCGCCAAAACGGATTTATAGCGAAAGTGCTACGACGACTGGTTTTTTCTATATCAAGCCCTAGCATCGTAAGTGCAACAAGTGTCATACATGCCATATCATGCCTTCTTTCAGGCTAGCTCTGATACCATGTTAAATTTTCTGAATTTACTTCAATCTGATCTAGGATATTAACTGAGAGAACAACATGTACAGCATATCTACAGCATATCAATCATGGAGACAATAATGCAAGCACACAAGAGACACAAAGATTTACTTGGGGAAAACCATAAAGGTGAAAAACCCCAATAACTTCCTCAGAGATAGATAGAGCAATGATACAACCAACCATGAGAGATAGACATAACCTAGCAGCAGATCCTCCTCCTCCATAAGTGCGCCACTCCTCCTTGAGTGCATGTGTGAGAAGTGAGTGAGTAAATAGAGTGCCTCCTGCACTCTATTTATACTTGACTTGACTTGCCTTTTTACCTAACTCATGTAGGCTCGAACTTAACCACATAATATAATGCTGACTGGGCCGACCCCCAATAGGGTGGTCTAATAACTCTTTGACCCACATGGCCGACCCCCAATAGGGGGGTCTAATAACCCTTCGACCCACATGACTTATACAGGGCCGACCCCAACAAGATGGTCTAATAACCCATCAAGTATAAGTTACGACACTTATAATATAAATGACGACACTTTCGTATAGAGGAATAATACCATCTCTATAGGAATACAATATACATATATGTGAAATACATTCCGAAGTTACATATACATCAACATTCCCAACGACCTCCCATCACGTTAGCTCCTCGACCAACTCCTATCAAGCATTTGTCTGAAGTAGAGATGCGAGCACGTAGAGAAAAAGGGATTTGTTATAATTGTGATGAGAAATTCACTCAGGGACATAGATGTGTTGAGCAAAAGCTCTATCTCTTGGATGTGGATTCTCTGTTTGCCGCTGAACTTGGTGAAGAAACTCCAAATACAATAGATGATCAGGTCGACATTCAACAGCTGCCTGTTGACCCTCCGTCTCAGAATGACCACCCAGAGATATCTCTCCATGCTTTAGTCGGTGTCACCACCCCACAAACAATGCAGGTTAGGGGTTACTTCAAGAAGCTCCCTCTTACAATACTAATTGATTCTGGTAGCACTCATAACTTCATTGACCCTCAGATCGCCAAACAGGCTGATTCTTTTGTCCATCCTTGCTCCAACTTTGAATTCATGATTTCCAATGGGGGCACCTTACCTTGCAAGGGGAAGTGTCGCAATGTGCGTATCTCTATGGAAGATTATAACCTGCGCTTTGACATGTCTTCCTTGGCCTTAGGCGGATGTGATGTGGTCTTGGGCGCTCAATGGTTACGCACACTTGGCCCCATCTTATTGGATTTTGTTGAACTTTGGATGTAGTTTTCAGTCAATGGGAAAAAACACGCATTTACGAGCTTACAACCAAGGTCTCTCTGCCTCATCAATTCACATCGCCTGGAAAAGCTCCTTAAGAAGAATTCACATGGCGTCATCGCTCAGCTCCATTCCATTCAGATGCACCCATCAACGGCCTCCACTACTCCTTTGGATCTACAACACATTTCAGATAGATATGCAGGTATCTTTGTTGAACCAGTGGGATTGCCACCTTCAAGAGACCTTTCAGGTAAGAATTTAGCTGCCTCTACATCTGAGAAGGAAATGATGGCTATTTTGAATGCAGTACAGAAGTGGCAGACATACCTATTAGGGAATTATGTATGCATCAAGACTGTTCACCATAGTCTGGAATATTTCCTGGAACAACGGGTCTCCTCCCCGGCACAACTGAATTAGGTTAACCAACTCATGGTTTATGACTATGAGATCACTTACACAAAGGGTAAGGACAATCTGGTGGCAGATGCTCTTTCTCGCACATTTGATGACCACGTTTCTCTTTCAGCTATTTCTATGCATGTTCCAAATTGGTTGCAATCTATTAAACATGGCTATGTCAATGACTCGTCCTTATCTCAACTCATCCAACGGTTGGACAACAACCCTTCTACTGTACCGCATTACTCTTGGGATGGTACTTCCCTGAGATACAAGGGTCATCTCGTGCTTCCCCAGAGCACAGATCTTCAACAGGATGTCTTCTATGACCTCCATGCTTCTCCATTGGCATGGCACTTTGGGTTCCTCAAAACGTATGAATGGGCACAACGTAACTTCTTTTGGCAGGGAATGAAAAGGACAATTCAATAGATGGTGGTTGAATGTGATACTTGTCAGCTCCTTTAGGGATTGCTCGAACCCTTTCCCATCCCTACAAGGATTTGGACAGATATTTCTATGGATTTTATTGAAGAGCTCCCTAAAACTGGAGGGAAGACTGAAATTACCAATAAATGTTTGGAAACTTATCTTCATTACTTCACTTCCGAACACCAACCTTAGTGGGCGAAGTGGCTCCCTCTCATTGAATGGTGGTACAATACTGCATCTAAAATGACTCCATATGAAGCAATCTAAGGTCAGGCATCGCCATTTCTTCTTCGATACACCCTCAGCAGTACACCAGTTCAGGAAACTGACACGGTTCTTCGAAACCACAATCAGATTCTTCGCATTTTGCAGGACAATCTTCACATGGCAAGAATTCGAATGAAACAAGAAGCTGATCAACACCGTTCTGAGCGCACTTTTCAAGCACTTGATATGATTTTTATTCATCTACAAACTTCCAAGCAATCCTCCCTGACACTCAAAGGGAGTCCGCTTCTCTCTCGATCTATCATAGAGATATTAATTCAGTGGCATGGCATGCAACCAGAGGATGCTACATGGGCACCACTCCTTCAGATTCAACATCAATTTCCACATTTAAAGCTTTGAGGAAAAAGGTTTTTCTAAGGGAGAGGGGATGTTAGGAACCCATGTCAACCCTTCTCTTTACTTTGTTAGTATATTGTTGTTGGACGCATATGCTTTGTAACTTGTCCCGTAGTATTATATGTTGATCCATAGTTTCTATTAAGCCATAGTATTGGACGCATATGCTTTGTAAGTCGTCCCGTAGTATTATATGTTCCATGGTATTGACCCATAGTATTGCCGCATAGACTAGTATATAAGTTTGTGTTGAGGCCAATGAAGGCACTGTGAAGTTATTTGTATTGATCTTGCTCAAAGGTGGTTGCCCCCTTGAAGTGCCTCGCGATCAATAAAAATATTCAGTAATCTAATATATCGTGCATTTTATCAATTAAATGTTGCAGGTTCCTCACATAAATCATGTGTAGTATAATTATTTTCATGCTCTTTCATCTTTCTTAGCTCATAACATACCACATGATGATCTTGCATCAGAACTCCTCCAATTCCATGTTTACATGCATCGGTACACACCACTAAATCATTTTCTAGATTTGTAATTTTCAGAATTGCAGCACTTGCAAGAAGCTTATTCAACAGCTGGAAACTTTCTTCACATTTTTGTGTTCCCTTCTTTTTTAAAGAAGTGATGGAATGCGCAACTTGGAGAACCATTCAATGAACCTCTTGTAATAACTAGCAAGACCCATAAAAGATCTCACATATGTCACATTGTTTAGAGTGGGCCAATTCATAATGACCTCAATATTCTCTGGATAGATTGATATTTCTTCCTCTGAAATAATGTGACTCAAGTAAAGAATTTGTTTTTTATAAAAATCACATTTACTTAGCTTTGCATACAATTTATACTCCCTTAGCAATTGCAAATTCATTCTCAAATGTTTTTCACATTCTTTTTCATTCTTAGAATCAAAAAGAATGTGATCTAGAAAAACAAAAACAAACTTGTTCAAATACCTACTGAAAACCTTATTCATAAGACACATGAATATAGTTGGTGCATTAGCAAGACCAAATGGCACCACCACAAGCTCATAGTGTCCATGAATTTTTCAAAACACCGTCTTATGGATGTCTTCTTCATTTATTCTCACTTGATAGTAATCATACCTCAAGTCAATCTTTGAAAATATTTTTGACCCCCCTCATTTGATAAAAAAGATCATTAATTCGAAGCAATGGATACTTGTTTTTCATTGTAATTTTGTTCGGATATATGTAATCAATACATAACATGCATATTACATCTTTTTTTCTTTCACAAATAGCACGGGTGCTCCCCATGGAGAGACCCTTGGCCTAATGTACTTATTTTCGAACAACTCTTATAATTGCATTTCCATCTCTAATACTTCTGGACTACTCATTCTGTAAGGTGTCTTGGACACTGGTGTAGCTCTTGGCACAAGATCAATTGTGAAATCAACGTCCTTCTTTGAAGGAAGTCCTAGCACTTCATCATGAAACACATGCTTGAATTCTTGCAACACATGATAGTCCTCCACTTTGGAATTTCATTTTTGGTTTTATCCAATACATGGGCTGCATACAATTGACAACATTTTCTAAAGAACTTTATTTGCATGGATGAAATATGCCTAATAGAAACCACATGTGGAATATTCTTTACTATCATTGGGTTTCCTTCTTCATCAATGCATTCAAAAGTCTTGTTGTAGCAATCAAATTTAACTTTGTGTGCTTCTAACCAATCCATTTCAATGAGAATATAATAAGAACCAAATAGAAAAATATTCAAATTTTCCCAAGTGAGCAGTCCATCCATTTCTAATAGACATTTCTCCACCATTTCACTAACTTCCTTCATGGTTTCAATGGCTAGTTGGACCAACCATGATTTATTATGCTTTGTTTTTTTAAAAGCACAAATCTCAACAATTTTAGGATTTATATAACTGTGAGTAGATCCAGATTCAGTCAAAATATATTTACATCATACATGCTTAGCGATTCACTAGTAAGGCCTTGGCCTTGACCTCCCCACTAGGAATCTATACTAGCATATTTACAACATTTACATAATTTTGATTCAATACATTCCAAGTCAAAACTAATAATATTACACTCTAAGCAAAGTCAAGCATCCACCAAAACTAAGCCATCCATATCTCCATGAAGCATAGCAAAGGAGATAGGAGACCTAGCATTCTCCTAGTAAAGTGAAAACACTTTTAGAATAACCCCGAAAGCTAACATCTCTATCTATGTTTGGAAAATATGTTATTATAAATCAATGTTACACCACATGTTACACGATAAGCATCCAAGTCTTTAGCTTGGAACTAGTCTAGCAAGCTTTGCATGGTTAGATTCTCATTAATGACCCATTGATCCCAAGACCAGCTTAGATTCCCATGCTTAGCTAACTTTGGGGGAACAGGTTCGGCCATAGAAAATAGAGGGAGTGCTAAAATTGCAAAAATGTTGCGATACTTTTCAACCTTGTGGCCTAATATAACCTTGTAAAGTTCCAAAGACACTAGAGCAGTAGCCATTCCAGTGGTAGTTTCAATTGCAAAAATTATGCTGCCAGCCATGAATTTAGCCTTGAGCTTTATCCACTTTGGGTATGCTATAGTTCTTTGCTCACATATTAGCAAGTCCAGCTATAAGATGCATGTGATAATTTGTATCATCATTCTACATTGCAATAAAGCACCAAATTTTAAACTGAATTTCCTTCCCATTGGAATATAAACCCTCATCATGAAGGACCTGTCAGTACACCACAAAAGAGATTAATAAGCAAAGTTGAAACTATTAGACAATACCTTTTCAAACTAAATAGGATTCATGAGAAAGCCTGAAGGCTGATTTTTAACACCACTTTCTAGTATGCTGATCAGATTATCAATCAGTGCGATATCATCTTCATACACTGTAGAGGGTTCAAATTTGCAGCTTTCGCATCTGTCACAAACTTCACCCTTTCTTTTAGATTGAAAACTGGAATACACACCTTTTCAACCACCTCTGCTAATCTCTTTGAATGTGAATTTGAAGCCCAGACAGCAATGGGAATGCCATATGTACTTTGAATGTGAATTTGAAGCCCAGACAGCAATGGGAATGCCATATGTATTAGCTCATAAAATTTAGGCAGAAATAATTACAGACATGTCACTGGGATCATCAGAAGTAAAGTCAAAGGGTTTTGCAAAATGCTTGGGAACAGACCAGAATGGAGCACCTCGACTTGTGGTTGCATTCTCCAGAAAGTTGATGGTATGTTGCTTCACACAAGTTGAAAGGTAATCCTCAAACCTGAATCAGTCAGTCATTTTTAAATATATTTTTGTCAAATTCAATCCTGTAAGAGATGACTCTGAAAATTCATTTAAGATTGCTGAAATGGAGGATGCAAATGATAGGTATAAACAATTATAATTATGAAAAGGGAAGGAAAGGACTTAATTACTTTGTTCTAGACCAAGAGAGACAATCTTCAAATGCTACACATCTCTTTGAAACCAAACAATTGACAACAGATTCCTGAAGTTATTGGGCCTGAGCATTTCCTGCTGACTTGATTGCTGCTATGCACTCTTGTGGTTTGGGAAGAAAAGCATTTACTTCATTTAACATTTTGTCAAAGAGACCCCTCAAATTCAGACCTTGCCCATGTGAGACAGTGGTGAATATGACGTGGAAAATAGTGAACTGTGCATATGCGTGCCTGCTTTTCTGAGATTACTAGTGATGCTCCATAGTTCTCAGTCGAGTGAGGAATAACCATTTGGGTCTTGCACTTGGTTCCCAGAGTTCCAGACTCTAGCAATGCTTCTGGAAGTAAACACGCCTGGAATCCACATGCAAAACCTGGCATCGACATTGTTTAGAGCATTTAAAACAACATCAATCTCACTGTCCCAGAAAGAGTCTTCAAAGACAAGTTGGGTATCTGGACTTGCACGATTTTGTGATGCTTTAACCTGCAAAAGTAGGTTGATTGCAGTGGCTGCTGATGCTGCCACTCTTGACTTTGCCTGCCCAATATTCCAACCCCGGAGGAGGAATTGTCTGTTAAGATTACTCTTTTCAATAACATCATCATCCATTGTGGTCAGTTTTCTCTGGCTTCCACAGGAAGCTCCCATGAGGGCTAAGTTCTTTCAAAGCTCACATCCCAGAGCACCAGCCCCAAAATAATTTCAGATCTTGCAACTTTTCCTACATCTCTTTTTCAAATACAGAAATTTGGGCATTGAAACAACAATTCAAAGGCACAATGTCCTGTAGTCCAAGGGGTTGTATAGGAAGAGATTATAATGAATAAAAATATAAGAACTGCACAGAAATATAGAAATAGAACAAGAATACAATTACCTAATGTTATTAGGCAGAGGGACCAAATATACAATAATCGCATGCTCTGCTGCCTATATAAAAACTAAATGATGAATGTACAATTTCATTAATTTAAAAGAAACGATTCAAAGAACTAAAAGGGTAGGATCGGTTAGGGTGAGAAAGAAATAAAACCTGGAAAATATTTGAAACTTTCCAGAACATAGCTTTCACAACCTTCTGCCCAACGATTCCACCAAACATAGCTGTTGTAGGATTCAACACTCCAAGGAACCACTTGTAAAATGCTTGAATACATTTTCATCAATAGCATTGCCATCCAGCTTAATCAAGGAGCTGTCGTTTAAAGCCTTTATCATATCAATGAATTACTGGCATCTTTCTCTGAAGCCGCAAAGGGGAACACCCAAATTTATAATCAAGTTAATCTAGGGCTTAGAAAGCCAAGTGTACAAGTGGAGAGTGGTCAAACATGGAGAAACCATTGAGAAGAAATTCGCAAGGATTTTCAAGTATTTCCTTCAGTGGCTTAAGATTTAAGAGCTTGGGTTTCTTTTCCTGAGTGACTATACCACCCATCTCATAGCATCCAAAATTAATGGTATCTTCCTGTAGGTGGAAAGAATATGATCGTACATTCTTCGCCTTTCTTGGCTTCCCATCATTGAGTTCACTCATCCTTTAACTTCAGAAAAAACAACAAAATTCCCATCCTTAATCGGAGCCTCTCATCATCATCCACACATGACATGAGAAGGATTACAGTTAGGAACAGAAGCAATCATACCCATGTTAATGTAACAACAAAATCCCCATCCTTAAATTGGAGCCTCTCATCATCATCCACACATGACACAAGAGCAGGATTGTTGTTAGTAACAGAAGCAATGATACCCATGTGTGCCTCCTCAGCATTCACATCCAACACATTAAACTCTGCCCCAAAGTCACAAAACACACTGCCAAACACTCCCTGAATATCAGCTTTGATTAAAGCAATTGGTGGTTAATGATTATAGTATAAATCATTGTATTCAGTTGCTTTCTCAACAATTATGTCTCTGAACACCGTCCCCTGCAATTGCATGGACTATTGCAATTCATTACTACGTGGAAGTTCCATCATTTCCTAGGAATTTAAGCATCAACAAACTTGCCCGGAAACAAGAGCGGTGTTGTTGTGATATCTCAGATTCAGTAGTAACTGAAACTGCAACAGTAGTGTTTAATTCCTGCAACTTATTACAGCAGGCAACTGTCCAGATTTTGCCAATATCAGCTTCGGTAAAATAGAAATTGGCAGACAAGTCCACATTTCAACATTTGACTGGTCATGCAAGGTCACTGATTCCACTCCCGCCAGTATTACATTTTTGGCCTCCAAACATAAAACAGAAAACCGGAGGCAATTTTAATAGTCGTCAGGTCATTAAATGAACCCAAAACAAAACATGCTTGATCAACCTCAATTTCATTGATATGAGAAGTAGCAGGACTAATGCAGGAAGGAAAATGAAGATGAGATAATAAATAAACATACACCCACCTCAACCCCAAGGCATTGAAGGCCAGAGACGAGAACATTTGCACTGGCTAGGCATCTGATAGCCTCCCTTCCATAAACTGCCAGCTGTCTGCTGTGCAAATGTTTGTCTATGTGTATTTGCATTTGTACATGATCAGAAGAAGGAATTGAGTTTGTGCCATCACCAGCAGCAGCTGTCATGTTCATTATGTCTGTGTTCTTCACTCAAGATGAGATGATCAATTATTACCACCTTGCAGCACTATCTGGTCTTATCATGATCTCACAAGGACAAGGACAAAGGTTGCACTTTCTTAGGTGAGGTCCCATCTACCATAATATATAGCTGTTCAATATATCATGCATCGTACCCTTTCCTATATATTGTGACGTCATGAACTGCTGAATTAATCATTCATGCAATGACTAGTCATGGTCATTCCTAAGCATTGCATGTCTGCCTCACCCTTGAAATGCTTTATTTTCCAAGGCCAACCTTAAACTAACTCACAATTTTCCTCATGTTTGCAAACTAATATGTTCTTCATGCACATCTCAACCTTCTTGAAAATATCTTCACACCATAAGGGAAAAGCCAATTAATGTGGCATGTAGCAAGTAAGCTCGCTTGCTTCATAGCTTCAAGTCTCATCCAATCTCTTGTCTGAATTGTCATACACAGTCTATGAATATTTGATCATTTTTTTTTAAATGTTTTTGGGTGAGAACCATGTTATATGAGCTGGCAGCTTGCAATCTTGAAAAAGGAATAGCAACTATCCATAGACATTAAAAGAAAGCCCTCACTGTAGGGAATCACTTTTCACTATTAACCTGTGCTTACTGGCTTCCAAGGAATGCCATATGCTGTTGGCTACAAAGGTGCCTTTCATAGCGATTGGCGCAGGGTAATCAAAAGTTCCTGCTGGCTTAACTTGATCAGGCCCAGTTGATAAGGCTCAAGAACTAAGGCACTGCCCTCAAATTAAAATGTTTATGTTGGCGTAGATCCCATTTAGTGTTATAACCAAAACAATAACAATAACAACAATCAAGCAAACAAAAGTTACAAAACCAATAAGGAAAAATATTATACAGTCATCCAATATGCTGAAAGAAAAAATATTTTAGGGCTATCTTCCTTTTTGTTTTTCTTCTTCCTTGATACAATTTACAAAAAACTTTTCACAGTCTGGATAGGGCCGTACATATTTATTATAAAATTGGTTGCGTGTAAGTCTCGTCATAGTTTTCAAAGTAACTTCCACACCAAGTCCACCTTTGGATCTCAGATAGGCAATCACTCTGTAGCGAGGAAGTATCTGTTTATAAAAATTTACACCCAAATAGTCAGGGACTTCTATTAGGTTCCTAACAGGGAACCCCATATCACTAATCAAAAAATTAACCTTCTCTTCTATAGACTGCAAATCATACAGAATAATGCGTGGTTCCTTTTCTAACAACTTAAAAGCTTCCCTATGAGAAAGTCCTTGTTTAACCAAGTATTCAAGGCGTGCTTTCACCCGTCTACTTCCTGCTATAATGCCCTCTTTATAAATCTTGTCTTGTAAGGGTTTTCTACATTTCAGGTTCTTCAGCAATGAAACACACCTCGACAGCTCCCCTCCTACTTTCATCGAAAATACATAAGGATTGTGCAAAATTGTTTTTACAAGATGATGACCAGTAAAGCCCAAGCTCTCCAACTCAGTAACCAATGGTTTCAATTTGTCTTCGATACTGTGAGCCAACAGTGCAGGAAATGTGAAGTAGACCTGATCTATGTCCTCTCCAGTGAGACCAATGCTCTTAAGATACTCGATTTTCAAAGCCAGAGATGGTGTTCTATAAGTGACAAAATTCAGATACTTCCTCAAAACATGATATATAGTCGCATTTTTAACTCCTGCATCCCTTAAAACCTTAATCTTTGGTTCTAAATCAGTCTGTTTATTCAAGAAGAATAACAAAGGACACTTCTCCAAGCACCTGCCTATGTAAGAGGATCCAATTCTGTGATCCAACAGAAATTTCACATTTTCTTCATAGTTTTGTGGACCAACAGGGTCCAGTCCGAACTTTGCACAATAATTTAAGAGCTTCCCAATGATATCTATTCTATTTGGGTATTTCTGAAGACTAGAAAAAAGAGGGCGCCATTGGTTCAAGTAGTCAAAGTTCAAAACAGAGGGACAGGAATGCAGAAAGGGTGGCAAGATCTCTCTGTTTAAACCATAAAACTCAAGGGTTTTTAGGGTTTTTTCCAGCTCAGATTCTGAGCATTTCAGTAAAAATTTATGTTTCTGAATCAAATCATAAATGCCGGTCCTTGGAAATCCATACCTTTCTAACAGCCTGGTGACTGCAACCAGTCCTCTATCTGCACAAAGCTCAATCCCAGCAGGCACCGTACCCTCTTCCTCCTTACCAATGCTCTCCAGAAAGAGCTCAACCTCACTAATGGTACCAGCTTCCTTCAAAAGGGTTTCTACTGCTGCCCCATAAACACCCACTTCAGGTTTCACCAGATTCAATTCATTTTTCAGTTCTTTGACCTTGCCCGTCGCCTCAACCAGGGTTTTCATCTTCGTAACAAACCTTGGGGCGTGTTCTATAGCTCTGGACACATCGGATTTACTTAAATGCCATTTCCTGCAGAGGTGGCCCTTAATTGCCAAGCTTGCTTCCCTCCTAAAATAATCATCAGGGCTATCACAGCTTGGTTCTGTTTGAAAATCCCTTTGGGCTTGGGGTTTCATACTTTCTTCAGAATGGCCTCCACTCGGGCTTGCAGTGCCCATTAGTCTTATTGTGTAGAGTGATCGTGGGATAACTGAAATTGTGGGCTTGAGGATCCCGAAAAAATCAGGTGGAATTTTGTGAAGACTTATGTTTCTCAGTAATAATAATGCCATAGAAATTGATGGCAATCCTTCGAGCAGCGAAGCGGAGAGCTAGACCACTTAGGATCGGGTTTGTCTTGAAGCCTCGTTCTTCAGTGTCAGAAGCCAAAGGCACAGGAATGAGAAAGGTTGGAAATTTTCTGAGAGATGGCAGCTAACATCCCTGCCAACGGATTATCTAGCCTCCCTTTAGCGTAGCCTTCGACTATTTCTCATAAGCAAAGAAAAATTTGAAAACTAAGCAAGCAAACCCCTTTTTATATGTGAAAACGTATTGGCATTTGGCCTTGGAGGTGCAAAATAAACGCTGAAGGTATGAAAATCAAATGAAGGTTTAGGATTGATTGTATTGTAATGCTACAAATTAGATTGCTCACTGTTTGTTGTGAGGAATCTGACTGGTGAACGATCCGGCCACCGTGTAAGCTTTAAAGAATGCTATGCAAGTACTTTAATCTAAATGCATGCAATTAAACAATCTATTCTAAGCTATTTAACTTAAATAAACCTATTGTTGAAAGGAGCAGAGATTTGATAACTTTGATTTTAATTACAGTATTTCATTACTCACGAGGCATAGAAATTTTTCCAAAGAAAATGAAATGATTCACAGCATAGAATTAATTCATATAAGATAGGAAAGATGTCATTGAATATAGATGGAGATTGCTGAAATAGTTCCAAAAACATCCATGATAACTCCATACAAAAGAATGTATTAGCATTCACAGGCCAAAATTGTTTTCTCCATTCATGAAGTGCAAGTAGTTCTTTTACATAAAAGGAATATTATTTCATTTGCCAAAAGTCCTTCTTGCTAACCTAGCTATATATAGTTTTACAAAATGGCTAATTTACAAAAAAGGATAAATATCCGAATTATTTACAAAACGACGACAAATAACTTTAGAATGTTCTATTGATGTCCCAAAATATAAAATCAAAATTAGAAACTTAGAAGGGTGCGTTGGCTTTTTCAAAATGTGGTCAAAGTACTTCATCCTTGAGTTGGTGCTTCTGGGGATGTAGGCACCTCTATGGCTGCTGGTATTGCTGATTCTGATAATGAGGCTATTGGAGTTACTGGTATTAGTGGAGCAGCCGATGCTTCTAATGGGGCTTGTGATGTTGCTAGTTTCCTCTCTTCCTCTTCTATATAACTTATCCACTGATTTGCATCTCTTATAATAATGTTTCCAGCTAAGGGAACCAAAAATCTGAAGGACACTTCTTGTTTAACAAGCTCTTCCTCAAGGATGAGTATTTCTTCCATTGTAGCTTGATGACTTTTTTTGAGGAGGTGTGCATGAATGGAGGCTTTTCCGATGAATTGGTCTAGGTCTTCTGGGGTTACAGCGGCTATCTTCTTCACATAGTCAGTTTCCTCTTGCAAGTTTTTTCTTATCTCAGATAAGCGTTGTGTTTTATCTGGAAAATCTTCTGTACTTTGGGGCATGATCATTTTGCAAGACTCATGAGTAGCTCGTATTTTGAGGTACAAGTTCTTACATTGTTCATAGGTATGTAAGGCCACACTGTTCAACTTTACTCCGCAATCTTTAGAATAGGTCAAAGTGCGTATATCCGCTATGTATTCAGAAACAGACTTAAGGGGGAGAGTTTTGGGGAATCCTGATTTCCCTTTTCTCCATTCAATGTGCTTGTTAATTTCTCCAGCAATACGAGTGTGTTTCTTTATGATCTTGTTGGTGTCGGCACTAATTTGTTTCATCCTGGCCATCATTGCTTTCAATTTGTAGATTTGTTCTGATATGAGTTTCTGGAAATCACATGTCCTTGTCAATATTTCACAAGCTTGTTCATGAAAAGGGGTCATGTCACCTACTTTGTTGTTTGCAATATTTTCTTTTAACTCGTCAATCAGCAGGATGAAATCAAGTTTCTTGGATTCTAGCTTCAAGTTCTTATCTTCAAGTTGTCTTTTTTCTACCTCTAATGCTCTTGCTTGGATTGACAAAGCTCTCCTTTCAGCTTCCAGATGTTGAATTTTCCTATTAAGCTCCTCCTTTTGAGACATAAGAGCATCATTCTTTTCAATCATTAAATTTGTATAATTTTGCTCCTTGAATAAGGCTTCTTGCAGCTAGAGGGTTTTCTCCTTTTCTTCTGTCAATTTGTCTTCCAATATGTTGACATTGTCAGCAGTTGCGAGAACAGCTGACACAGAAACAGATGCCATGAAGGCAGGGTCATTCTGGGTACCCTTCATGACAGTAGTCTCATGCCTGGTGATGACATCTGCCTGACAAGGCCTTTTGATACTTGTAATGGTTTCCTTGATGATGGATTTCCTTTTCTTATTGAAAGCAAACCTATCATATGTGGTCACCTTGCTACCCTTAGATGGCGTGAAAGGAACAAGTGGAAGATTCTCAATAGGGATGTTCATATCGAGGTCTTGTATGCTTGGAATCATAGAACCAGCGTTTTCCTTTTATATTTTCTCTTCTTCAGCCTTTTTCAGTGCCTTTTCTTCTGCTTCCTTTTTCATCTTTCATTTTCTTGTTGCTTGGCAGCTTTTTGCAGCCTAGTTTGTTCTTCTTGCTTAATTCTATGGTCTTCATACTTAGCTTCTTGAATTTTCTGGGCTTCTTCTTCAGCCCTTTTCAGTGCCTCTTCTTCTGCTTCCTTTCTTAATCTTTCATTTTCTTGTTGCTTGGCAGCTATCTCTTACTTAGTTGTTTCTGCTTGTTGAATTGTGCAGGCTTCATCTTGAGCTTCTTGAAGTTTCTGGGCTTCTTCCTCTCTAAGTTTAACTTCTTGTGCTTTCCTTGCCTTTTCCTCGGTCCATTTTCTGATCTGCTCAACTTGTTGCAGAAGTATTTGTTCTTCTGTTGAGAAATTCTCAGTTGTTCCTAAGGCTTCTTTACCTTGATGATGTTTTGATCCCTTGGGAGTGTTGGAACTGGAGCTAGGTTCACTCTTGCTATTTTGGCAAATTAGCAACTCAGTGATGTTGTTGATTCCCCCGTATGACTCTTCCTCATAATCATAATAGTGGGCATACTCGAAATGACCATGTACAACTTTGCAATGCTGGGAAACCTTGCCCCGTCTGTCATTTCTCTGATATATTCTCTATCCAAAATGAAAACTTGTTAGCTCTACTATAAAATCTTTTGCTGACGCGATCTTGGAAAATTTATAAGCTTCCAAATAGAAGGGCAAAGGAGGAAATGTGGCTTTGTTTGTTTTATTCATTACACTACCAATTCCATCCAGGAAAACTTGTCGCACAGCTTCCTTATGAACTATACAGTCCATGGCGTAGTTTGGTAGGATATATGGGGTTTTTGTGCCTCCATACATTCTTATGTAAGTGCTATCCTTTGAAAAGAAGAAGTCACCATATTCTTCCAGAACTGCCATGGCGTTTTCTGATAGGCAAACAGGCTCTTTATTGAACATTAGCTCGTAGAGAGGCATGATGAAATTTTCACAAATGTTTTTGTAATTGTAATTTTGAGGCCAGAAGATTTTGTATGCAGTGAACACCAGTCCTCCTTCCTGATTCCATATGCATTGTAGTTTTGGGAAGAGCTGCTTCACCACAATACAATCTATCAAATAGGAGGGCATGTAAAACTCTGCCTTTTTTACTTCTAAACCTTCTTTGGCCATAGTTATGGCTGATGCCAGGCTTTCCGAAATCATTTCAGCCCAATTAAAGATAGTTCCTTTGAAAGCCACATAGTGAATAATGGGTACCCATTGAAGCATAAACATGGTCCCATCAGGTCTGCCAAATATTATGCTCAACATGAGAGCAACCATTCTGAATGGAGGTCTCAAGTTTTGAATCTTATACTCTTCATTATCGTTCTTCCTGAACTGGTTGCCTATGATGAGCAGCTTTCTTGCTGATTCTAGGTTATCCATTTTGACCTCTGCTAACCAGTCATCATTCAGGTACTGAGTTGGACGAGGTAACTTGTATGCTGATGAGATATAAAGTGGGTTAAAGGATGCGAAGGCTTTTTTCTTGCTATCAGTTAAAATTCGCGCTTGGGAATCTGCGTGTTGCAAAATCCATCCGATGACCTCTACACAAGGAAAAAGCTCAGGGCGAGTAGCTGCTTTTGAAATGCAGGACGCTCTGATGTTTTGATATAGATATCCTTCTTCTAACAGAGTGTCTGGGATATCCTGGTCTCTTATCATCCGGTAAATGTCACTCCATTGGGCTTCTGGTAGTGCACCTGTGATGCATTTAGTATCGTGATAAATGGTCTCAATCCTCACTTCTTCAATGGATTCTGTAACAGCTCCCTTTGACTTTTTTCTGGCACCTTTAGTCATTTTTAAGTATTCCTGCCTCAATACACGTCGTCAGTCATAAGAAAATAGAACGTGAGATGAGTGACCTACATGCAAACATGTCAAACAATTTTCATAGGTGTTTCTATATATATTTATAGAAACGTTAAAAAATGCTTTCTTTCGCTTTAAAATATTGTTTCTTAAAGGCGCAGGCATCAACTTTGAACAATAGTGTTTGCAATTCATATGGTTTCATATCAAAAAATGAATTAAACTTTGGACTGTTATAAAGATTTGGTGAGTTCCTCCGCCGTTTCGGAAAAAGAACAATAACTATTCCGTCGTGCCAGAGTTGTTCGTCAAAAAAGGGTGTTGCGGTAGACTTAGGCGAGTTCCTCTGCAATTTCAGAAAAAGAACAGTAACTATTCCGTCATGCCAAACTTGTTCGTCAAAAAAGGGCGTTGCGGTAGACTTAGGCAAGTTTCTCCACTGTTGCGGAAAAATTTGGCGAGTTCCTCGGCTGTTTCGGAAAAATCACACTAACTCTTCCGTTGTGCCTGACTTGTTCGTCAAAAAAGGGCGTGGCGGTAGACTTAAGCGAGTTTGTCCGCCATCGCGGCATTCTTAGACGACTTTGTTCGCCGCTGCGGTAGACTTAGGCGAGTTTTTCCGCCGTTGCGGAGGATTTTAATTAAAACTTTCCGCGATTTCGGAGAGATCTAGGTAGGACGTTCAAGCTTTTCAAATCTTTAAATTTCAACACACACTTTAACCTTTCAAATTTTAAATTAAGGATATCTATGAACTTTTTTTTTAAAGAATTTCGTAAATTAACTACGTCATTGCTTGTTTACTTACATAAAATTAAGTCAAGGGCCATACTTTTTTTGAGGAATTTTATAAATTAACTAGGTCATTACTTGAGTAAAATTAAGTCGCAAAATTAAGTCAAGGGCCATATGACAAATGCTTTAGAGCTTAATGTGCTCCATATGTCGTATACATAAAGTATATGACAACATAAAAATTAAATAAAGTTATTCAAGAAATTATCTTAGACCGATTACATTATGCTAATTCTGAATGTTATTCTACACAAAAGCAATGAGACATACCTAAAGTTTTAATCTAACAACATGCACCAATTGAATTGTTTTGCAGGCAATATGCTACCAAGTAGCCTTATAATTTAATTGCAATTTGACTTTTATTTCAATTGTGCACAACATATGAATACTTTTATAGAATTATAAATTGAATCTAAATACCAACTCAATTTTCGATTCAAATATTGAAAACTATCAATAAATGTTTTAAAATTATAAACGAAATATAAATACCATTTTTTTTCATTTTGAATATTCAAGACATATTAGTAATTTTATAAGATTATGAACTGAGTCTAAACACAATTTAATTACAAATATATCGAACATATCCATTCTTTTATAAGATGTAAAAATGGGTCAAGTTACTTTTCAAATTCTTTAAGAATGTGGATCTTCTATTTATATACAGGCATGATGAAAAACTAAGCCATATACTTTACAACCGACTCATTCAATGGTAACGCTGTCGAACTTTTGCATAGGAATACCAAATCTCAAAGTTACAGGGTCGCGGTAAGTTTCTGGCTGGAAAAATGGTTGTGGGCATAACATATTTTGAATAAAGACGATGATACATTTGAAAAATTTAAAGCAAGAGAGCGTAAGAAACCTGCGTTGCAAAGTCATTTGGCACCGATCATAATCCCCACATCTAAAGTTGGGTATCTATAGAACCAGTTTTGTACGTATAACATCACTGAGCTTCCTAGTTTTGAAAAGCTTTATTTCCGTGGTATCAATTCTAGATTCATTGTTGCGTGAGAAAGTATTGTACAAAGGGGCTAGTTCCCTGGGGTATATCAATCTACGGCTAAATCAATTTAACGTAATTCCTTTCTTAAAAACAAGAGGCAGGGCATGTTGGTAGAATAAACAAAAGCAATGCGCTGCATGACCCAATCAAAATGAAAATTACGGGCACATATGTCATGAAAGAGATAACAGGAAACAGTAATGTACCAATCTGTTAAGACGGGGATGGTGACTAGTGCGACTGTGCCGAAGTCCTGGAGCAAGTGCACGTAAATTGTGACTGGTGCGACTGTAACAAAGTCCTGGAGTAGGTGCGCATGCATTCAAACGGAAACGGAAAAAAACCTTCAACGAATGAAAACAATGAAATTGTTCAACGAGGTTATCGCCTATATAAAGGATCTCACGCGTGCGGGGCATTAATAGGGCACATGCAAAAATTAAAAACGGGGTTAAGTGAGCCGTATGGACAAGTCAAATTGATTCTTTCAGTATTAAATGCGACCGTCAAAAAAATAAGGGCAATGGTTCCATCGTTGCGGAAAAGATAGGTGGATTTGACCGCCTCTGCGGAAAGTGAACGCAACGCGGGCAAGTACGCGTATCTTTTCCGCAACAGCGGAACGAGTTGGCTAAATTTTCCGCCTCACACTTTCGCTTCTATCCACGACGGGCAAACTTGGGTTCTATTTCCGCAGAGACGGGCAAGTCCGCGTAGCTTTTCCGCAACGGCGAGCAAGTTCGCGTATCTTTCGCGCAACGGCGGGCAAGTCCGCGTATCCTTTCCGTAACGGCAGAACCATTTGGTTGTTGATTCTTCGCTATTCTGTTTCATGTTTCCGCAATGGCGGGCAAGTTTGCGTATCTTTTCTGCAACGACGGGCAAGTCCATGTATCTTTTCCGCAACGGCGGTACCAGTTGGATAAATTTGTCGCTTTAAGCTTTCACGCCTTTCCACGGCGGGAAAACTTGGGTTCTCTTTCCGCAAGGGCAGAAAAGATAACCAAAATTAGTCGGTGTTGCGGGTGATTCTATGTAACTTAAGCGAAACAATTCATGTTAGATGAAGGAAGGGTTCATCTGTCCTTTTGCAGATGGGTTGATTGGAAATGACCGCCTTGCGGGAAAGATAGGCGAGTTCCTCCGATGTTTCGAGAAGAGAACGTTAACTTTTCCGTCTGGCGAGATTTGTTCGTTGGAAAGGCTGTTGCGGTTGACTTAATCGAGATCCTCCGCTGTTGCGGAGGACTTTAAGGAAAAAATTTCATGATTTCGGAGACATTTAATCTATTTCCTCCGACAAAGCGGACAGAATGTTTTAAACCTTTCGGCATTGCAGCTCAAGTAAAATCGATTCTTTCACTATTAAATGAGACCGTTAAAACGGAAAGATAAGGCCAAAAGGTTCGGCAGTTGCGGAAAAGATAGGTGGACTTGCTCGTATTTGCGAAAAGAGAACCGGAGTTTTTGCACTGTGGAAAGGCGCGAAAGGGTAAGGCGGGAAAGGTTTAGCTGCCCTTTTGCAGAAGGGTTGATGGGAAATGTCCGTTGTTGCGGTAAACATAGGCGAGTTTCTTCGCTTTTTCGGGAAAAGAACCTTAACTCTTCCGTGGGGAAAAGAACCTTAACTATTCGAATCCCCATCAATTTATGAAGCAATGGTCCTCTTCAGGAGGCAAAGCTTTTTGTTTTGTATTCAAAATCAAGGTTTTCTCTCTTCAGCCCCAAGGGTTAGCTCAATTGGTAAGACGTGCGAACACTCTCTCGGTACAGGGGAGGTCACAAGTTTGAGCCTTTAGTCCTTCGGGATTAGGCCAACCGTTTATCTTTGGCTGACGGTTTAGCATCCTTACCATCCACGAAATGTGGGGAAGTATTGGTGGGTTTCCCGTGCACCGTTTCTGTAGAAAAAAAAAAGTTTTCCTCTCAAACCAAACTCATATTTGTTGTTATAACAACCAAGAAGGTTCTGCTGTATTTTTTTTTGTTTTTTTTTCTGGAAGGTATAGGATGTTCGTGTCACTGCACTATAATTTCTTTACTCGTTCACTTGTATGTTCAACTTTTAAATTTAGAATTTAATCATGTATGTGATTTGTTTACTGGTTTCACATGCAACTATGTTTGATTGATATATATTCAGTTCCTTGTGTTTACCAATATATGTTTCTACTAACTTGGGCAAATATACTTGCACTGCAATACATTTTGTCTCCTACAAAAGTTTCCACTTTTGAAAAGTTGATCTTTTATTTCTCAGAATTTTCTTGTTTCCTGGTTCTGCAATAACCTATTCGTGCTACTGACTCCCTGTTGAAATTCCTTGTTGGTTCTATTCCTCTTGTCATGTTTGCTTCAAATTTATTTTTCACATCTTCTGTTCTGCACCACAGATTATTTTTACCAAGATACTCTTTACTCGTTCCAACTTCATTTTAACCTGCTTCTTATAACTTTCTATCATCTGGATCAAGTTGTTTTCCCACATTTGCAGCTTTACCGAGATAAAAAAAAACCATATATGCATTAGCTTTATATTTGCTGCAACAACCACAGGTGCTTGAACTTCTATTGAGATACCACTACAACAGAGTCAAAAGGTGTTGTAGTTCCTATGCACACACCCATATTGTTCTTAGTTTCTTCAACTATGCATATGTTTTTTTCTTTCATTCTGCATTCTCAAATCATAAATATGAATATCAGATTGGATACCTACACTGCACATTAGAACATGTTTTCAAGCAAAGCATATTTTGTAACACAATATAGAATATATAAAATACATCAATTGTACATTGTTACTAGCTTACTAACAAGGCCTAGGTTCCAAGCAAAGAGCATCAAGTATTGCTCCCAAGTCACTACTCAACTATTACTCATCTGTTTCAAAACTACAAGGCCCCAAGATATATCACAAAACAAGACCTAGAAAGATATCTAGTTATAACAGCTGCCACCTTTCTATGGAAGCAGCGACCCTTCCATTTCAAGAGTGTTTACTTTCATGTTCCCCACTCTCAGTTGACTTGCCATCTTGTAAAAAAAAAGGCCTTAGTGCGATACATGACAACTAGAGATTGTTCCTATCAGTCAATGATCCTAAAAGGATCCATCTATTTCCATCAAGCAATGAAGGATATCACTACGACCAAATTAAATACAAGGTTGATTGCCTTGCCATCAAAGTCAATTGTTCTGATTTTCTGTTCACCATACCAAGTATTCTATGTAAACTCTATAACTCTATTTTCAAAAGATATTTGTTCTAAGAATGAAAAAGGCATTTCAAAGCACAGGTTTCCACTTCATTGATTCACAAGAGACGTGTTTGCTACATATGTATACCCTGTTTCATTTTTAGCAGATTCGTTCCAAGTTCGGTTAAAGTGCGATACTGTTAGAACAAATTGTCATAGTTTTTTATATGAGAATTCCCAAGACTGTAATTCACATTCTACACCATCAAACTGATATTTCTATCTATTCTACCCTTTTTCTTATGTTCTTAAACTGCTAACTTGAACCCAACACCTTTTTTTCTTATTTTTACATTTCAACTACTCCAAGCAGGTTCAATCATCAAAGTGATTAAATGTACATGCAACATATTGCACAATACCATGTATGATTTGATTTCTACCTCTTGTTTTAACTTGTTTTAGATTGTACTCCCAATCAATCTAGAGTTTTTTTACCTATACTTACTTAGCTTAATGCTTATTGCCAGGATTGTCGGATTGGACACATTTGAAATTGTCACTTCGGAAGCAGCAATAGTCGGAGAGCCACCACCTTTCAACTTTACCCCCAGCTCGACCTCCCCTAGCAGTTCATCTATTCCAGAAATGAACACCATTGATCCCCAAAACCCTTCACTTGTTATCCCTTGCTCGCAAAACGCAACCACAAACCCTATTGCAGCTTCTCTTCAGCAAAGGAGTAGGATGCAACTTTATGGATTATGTGGCTGCAAAGACTTGGAAAAAAGCAAAGTCTCTTCTTGTATTCTGCGATGCACATATGGACTGTCTTTCATCCGTGAATACCTACATAAGGAAAAAGGCGGAGATATGCGAAGCCTTGACAAAGATTTAACTCTTGATATTGCAGTGAATGTAAGGCCTTGGTGGTCAATGTTGCCAATGTCTATTGTTTCATTTTGCAGAGTCATCCCTTGTGCTTTATGGATTGTCAAACCCCATGCCATTCGAAGTGGTACTTGCCTCCGTGTACCCCTTGTGATAGGAGGGATGGGGACATAATTTGGATTGGAAGAATCCCACGGGGGTCCTTTGTAGTGTAGAAAGTCGATCACAACATAAGATGGTAATCTAGGAGGTTGATCATTGGAGTTGTAAACAATTGCAATAACTTTCCCAACTGAGCCGTTTACAAGTCCTGCAGATACACACAAGTTGGATGTCAACATGACTTCTTGACCAATTGCTAGTAGAACCTTGAATGGAAGTTGTTCATCATCTATTGAGGTTTGCACATGTTGTTTCTTTTGCTCAGCAAAGCAATGTGCAATTGGCATGTTTAGGTCTTTCAGAATTTGCTTGTTGTGCAACTCAACAAAGTTATTAGTTGTGTACAAATGAGTGGAACTGTCAAATGCATTATTCTCTTCATGTGAAAGGGATGGCGTTGTCCTTGACATGAGGAGGGCCCAATCTTCAAGATTTGGTGTTGCATTTCGGAGATTAAGTAGGATTTGACGGAAGGAAACTTGAGAAGGGTTGTTGCCTTGTTGTCGAAAGATGGTTGAAAGAGTGACAAAAGTGTCAAATGTGTGCCAAAGAGCATTGCCTCGAGATGTGCCAGCATACATGGGGATGTCCTTTACAGGGGGTAGTTGTCCAAAATCACCAAGGAAGATGATGGAGCAACCACCAAAGGGGGTTGTACATTGCGAAGGGAAGGCTTGACGTAAGTGAGAGTCAATTTGGGATAGCATTTTTGGGCCAACAAAACTCATTTCGTCAATAATGATGTATCGGATATGGCAAAATTGTTCTTGGAAAGTTGAAAGGGATTGGCCTTCAAGAGGATGCATGTCAACAATGGGTATGCAAAGGGCAGCGTGTATTGTAACCGCATTTATGTTAAAGGCAGCAATAACGGTGGGAGCAAGGAGGAGTAAGGGGGAAGGGTTGTTGCTCGTGAGATGTTGGAGTGCGGATCGAAGGCAAGAAATCAAAAAAGACTTTCTTGTTCCTGTTGTTCCTTGACTAACCATTTTGAGTGGGGGAAGATTTGTAGCATTTGTGGAGTGTGCAAGGATAAGGTCAAAGGCCATGCATTGTGTGGGAGACAAAGAGGCAGAAGAACACGAAGTTGAGAAGTTGTCATGGGGTATTTGGGAGGACAATCGCGCATGATCAATGAATGATATGGTTGTTGCATGCATGTGTGAGGGAATATGGTTTTCAGATCAATTATGTTCTTTATCAAAGTCATGATGGCCAAGCATTTCAAGGTCATCAACAAAGAGGTTGTTTCCAGGGCGAAGTTGAGAAAGGAGTTCCCATTCATCCATGGTAGGCGCTAAGGGAATGTGGTTGGAAGCAGAAGTAGAATCATCAGAGGGAGGTGTATTGGGTGTTTCTGGCAAACGATCAACATGCCATGCAGTGTATGTGTCTTTAATGCGAAGCCAATTAGAAGTTATGGCCAATTCTATGGAACCAATGTGATCGTGGAGGTTGCGAAATGGTTTGTATAAGAGGAGCTCACTCCAACAAAAGGAAACAAAGGAATCTGCAGTAAAGGGTGGAATGGTAGTGAAGCGAGGAAAGACACGAACAATTTTGGCAGGGATGTTTGGTTTCCTTTGGGAATGCTTTCTACGAGACGAGTATGACCAAGAACGTGCAGCTTCAAGAAGGGTAAGATGTTCGAGTGCAATGGGTCATTGCATGTATGCAAAAATGAAGGTTGGTGTCAGTGGGGTATCGAGAGAGTCATTGGAAATACGTCGGAAAACACTCTGGCTAACGTTCAAGGATAAAAAGGAACGACTGCAAAGACAAAGAGGGAGCTTTTGGAGCATGTGGCAAGTCTCTTGTGCGCCAATGTCTCGTTCTGCAACAGTTTCAGACAGGAAGCATCTTATTGGTTGAAGGACTCGTGCATCATGTGGACTTGCATGTGCAAGCTGAGAAAGAAGTGCATGGTAGATTTCTGATTTTGGCTCTGCCTTTGCTGCATATTTTGAAATATATTTGAGTACAGCATGTCTAGAGAGAACAGGTTAGCAATCAACATTAGCTCGCCAAATTGAGAGCATGGTAGGGTTGTGAATATTTAGGAGGGAATCGTTCCTTGCAGGGTTGTATGTTTTTCGCCCATTTGCATCAATGAATAAGGAAGAGGTAGGTTGTATCTCAAATGGAAATCTGTAACGAAATTTAAAAGATGATCCTTTTTTGTGGAGGCAAGAAGATTCAGAACATTTTGTGTGCCTTTGGACACAGTTAACAAGTTCTTCATAGTCATCGAGGTGATTTGTTGCAAGTATGGAGTCTGATGCAATGGCGCATGGATCATTTATAGCAGAGGCTTGCAAAGATGGCGTTTGAGAATGGTTGACGCGAGGATTCCATGCTGTAACAAACTTGTCAAAGTATTGTTTTGCATCTTCGACCTTTGCAATATTTGCCCAATCTAACGTGTCCATATTTGGTGCATTGTCCAACCATAGGAAGCCATGTATATGTGTTGATCCCCTATGTTGCCATTCATACCTGCATGAAAAATACAAGTGTTAGGAACAAATATTTGAGGTTTTGAATATATTGAAAATCCATCAAACTATGGTTTGTTATCAACTTGCACCAGTAGTATTTTGTAGAAAGGCCTTTTTGAAGAACTTCTTCCAGGAATATTTTGAATCGTTTGTCCATGTATTGAGATGCAATGTGTGGATTGGATATAAGGTTGCGAATTCTCCATTGGTATTGTTGATGTGAATTAGCTGGAGCTTGTCCAGGCATCAAAGAGTGCAAGTCTGGCCACTTCGTGTCAGCTACGCTGAGTGTGAAGAAGAATGTTGGTGTCCCTTGTTGTGCGATCATGTCAGTTTGTTCACCTCTGCTTTTGTTCCAGTATGAGCGCATTCCGCGAAGGGTGGAGCCAAACCGCATGACCTACTCAGCTATTTTAGCATTGGGCACATCTTGTAATTGTTGTTGAAGTTCTGCGACTGTTGGAGGCAACGTATCTTCAATGTTACGTTTTACAAACACGGAAGCAGTAGCATGGCTATGGTGGCGCATCATGATGTTATATATGTAATAATGAAAACGAGGATGTTGGCCAAATCTATTGTCGTGGTATCGAAGTAGGTGTAGTGCATAATCGTCGATACCAACCTCTTGAATGTGTGGTTGTTTAAGCATTGCAACTCCAGTGGGAAACAAGGTTGGGAAGGCCATTGAGAGGAGGCCAATTGTGTTGTATTCATTGATAGGGAAGTATCTATTGGGGGCCAGTCAATGCAAGGTGGAGTGGGTGCATTGCTTGTGCTTAAGATGCGTTTGATTTCATCAACCTCAGTTCTACAATTTGTTTGTGTAGATATAAATTAGGAAGATTGTTCTTCATGGGGTTCAAGGAAGGCGAGTGATTGAATAGCAGCATTTGAGGCATTTGCAGCAAGTGGGGTTTCTTCGGCTCTGACATGCTGAAGTAGGGAGGAAATGTCAGTTGGTTCAAGAGGCAAAGAAGACAATGCAATTGAGTTAACTTGAACATCCTTGTAGTAGGGGTCATTGGAAAGCTTGTATTCAAGAGCAACAAGAACACGTGTTTGGTTGACAAAGAATTCATAAGGCTTCTTGTTAGGATTGGATTTACAAACAATTAGGATGTCAATGTCTGAGAGCAAGCGAGGGAGGAAATTGGCAATGCTTGAAATGTTTTGCGGGAAGCTAATAGTGTGTCCAGAATATGTATATTGACCCCCACGAGCATGAGTGACCTGTAAAATTGGGTTAACACGAGAAATGAGCATTTCTTCAACTTGAGTAAGGATAGCTAGCACAATTGGTTGTATCCCTGGGTCCATGTTGTTTTCTAAGGAGTAGCGATGGACATTTTTTTCTGCAATACAACAAGAGCATGCAGATGCACAAGAAGAGTGCTTTGTTTTAATTCCACCATAAGACTCCATGCATATAGAGCATACATCCATGCTAGATAATTTGTCAACCCTTTTACTGAATTGATGTTGCACACTATCTAGGTGGATATTTTTTGGATGTGTTGGGGTGGTTGTGCATGGTGTTGAGGGTGGTAAGGAAGCTTGAACAACGTGAAATGGAGAAGGGATATGAACAAGTTGGCAAGCATCTCTATAAAGAAGGCGTTGACGTTTGTTGTTTTGTTTTTTCTTTTCAGCATAAACAATTCTTCTGCATGCATTGATTTGATCATTGACATCATTGGTTGACATGGCTACAAAAAAAATTGTTTTGTGGTTATCAACTTTATTGTGCCTTTGTTGGAAGACAAACATAGTATATATTGAATAATTGAACAACTAAACAAAGATAGAGTGTAAAAGATAAATGGAGCATGGATAATATATGCCAAGTTATTGCAAGAAGTATAAAGTTGACAAAGTTAGCATCATTTTAAGTATAAATATGAAATTGGAAAGATAGGTTCCAATGAAGATGTACTTTGACAAAATGTTACAACAAAAGTAAATCATATAATATTTAAAACTGCTGATTGATGGTTACAAGTAGTAGTTAAACAATGTTCATTTTAAGTAAAAATTTGTTTATAAAGAAAGAAGTATAAAGTTGACAAAGTAATCTTTATTAAAAGTATAAATTTGAAAGTGGCAAGATAGGTTGCAATGAATATGTACTTTGACAAAATGTTACAACAAAACTAAATCATATAATATTGAAGGCTGCTCATTGATGGTTACAAGTATTAATTACATAGCATTGTCTATACAAAAAGTATGTAGTGGATAAGTATAAAGCAGGAAGAGAAAAAGCTACATTTGAATTGCGCAAAATTGTGTGACAAAGGATTATCAAAGGTAGAGTTCAAAGCCTGCGAACAATTGAGCGTGTATTAAGCACAGTGGCTTCGTTTGGATCAACTGAAGCAACATGTGGTGATGACGATGAAGCGTCTTCAGACATAACAAGAAGCACCTTCAAGGGAGCATTTGAATTAAAAGTATTTGTCTTCACCAATAAGGTTAGAAGGTATTTGTGAGCACAAACACGTTAAACAATTTCCGACATAAATGCTGGATCACTTGAGAGAAGGCATAAATCCTGTGTAGATATGCCCATGAGTTGTTGCGCATAATCATTGAAAGCTATGACATCATACGTTTGTCCAGTGGGATCAAGTAGATCAAGTTTTAGTATGTATAGATAAGCACATTCTGTAAACTCCCCATCACATTTTGCATAATGCCATACATTACCAACTTTGTGGGAAATTTTTTTCATGCATTGTATTCCATTGACAAATAGAGGACATGCAAGGAAATAGAAGTCATCGATGTTAATATGGGTGATTGTAGCAATAACTGAATACCAAGTTGTTTTTTCAGAGGGTTGCAGAGATTGAAGCGTAGAGATGGAAATGCATTTGCAAGAGCTAGAAGAAGGTGAGGTTGATTTTTTGCTCAAAGATGGCGAGGCTGAACGAAAGCCATTGTCATTAAACCATGTTAGGAGAAGATGAGCTTCCTCAATATTTGGGTTTATAACGAGGTTGGTGTTTGAGAGGGTGCCAATGGTTTTTCCATTGAAGTCTGTAACACGCCCACCTTTAGTTGCAAGGATAGGGGGAGTAGGCAAACCTCAAAGGCTTCCAAGGTGGGAACCCTTGATTGTGTAGTGATCATTCCAAAGTGTTATGTCTATGATATACCCCGACATGTCCCTCAACCCAATTGTTCGTCGAATGGTTTCAGAGCCATCCCTTTTGCGTATAGTTGACGCAAGGGAAACAGAAATCACAATTCCAATAAGGTCAACCATGGAATTGATAGGTGTAGTTTTGATGTCATGGATAGATTTAAAGTGGAAGCAATGAAAAGGGATTAATGGGTACTCTTCCAAACATGGTTCAATGGTTGAGGAGGGAGTAAGAAAAACCTCAAAAGAACTTGTCAAATGGTTGTATGTTGGGTTGACTACTTTAACTGTGCCATTTGAGATAGTGTAGACTGTGCCAACTTGTATTTGTTCATATAATGAGGTGGCTAGTTCATTGAAAGCAGAGATATGAATCTCATCTTTGATAGCACTAACAAGGTCAAAGCCAAAAAGTTGACCAGGCCCTTTTTGATTGGTGTAGGTTGTCATACTAGTCTTTGCAGTAACGTGACCTTGAATCGACCAACTTTTGTTGGAAGGGTTGAGCGATGTGAATTGAAGAGAAGGTGCAATAGGGTTTGTGGTTGCATTTTGCGAGCAAGGCATGTCAAGTGAAGGGTTTTGGGGATCAATGGTGTTCATTTCTGGAACAGATGAACTGCTAGGGGAGGTAAAGTTGGGGGTAAAGTTGAAAGGTGATGGGTCTCCGACTATTGCTGCTTCAGAAGTGACAATTTCAAATGTGACCAATGCGACAATCCTGGCAATAAGCATTAAGCTAAGTAAGTATAAGTAAAAAAATTGTAAAATGATTGGGAGTGCAACCTAAAACAAGAGGTAGAAATCAAATCATACATGGTATTGTGCAATATGTTGCATGTACATTTGATGACTTTGATGATTGAACCTGCTTGGAGCTAGTGGTTTTCCACAACGCTGTTGTATCTAGTTGGAAGCAATGTATTGTCACGTCCCCACCCATCAAACCGGTGCAATGGAGGGGATCGTGATACTAAAACTGGGCAATTAGCCCTATAATCATTAATTGAAAAGGTCCACCCAACATAAGAGACAGGCATGCAAATGTGGAAATCTAAGGTAACATAGCGGAAGTAAAACATATGCAGAATTAACACACATCCAACATTTTCATGAAAGAATAAACATTCATATGGAGTGAAGATGGACATATGGGATAGCATAGATATTTGCAACACACAACAGGGTTAGAAATCTATCACACGTCCATCATGCATTCACGACATTCAAGCTGTTCATGTCATAGGCATATTGTAATTTAAACATAGCAGAATTAAAGTCATGTTACCATCTAGCATAAACTTAACATTTCATGATAGCCATTAAGTATCGACATTGCAGAAATATCAAATGAGAGTACTTATCTTAAAACAAAGTAGTCCCAAGCAACTGGCTATGCAACTGCAACGTTCCACCCAACCATAGGCCAGTTGTGCTTATCAACCTCTTGATACAACTGCCACCCCCAAGCTGGGCATGATTACTTCAAGGAACCAGGGAACAACATATTCACACATAGCCAAGCATACGCCAATATGAGCCAAGCCAATCTGCAATTGGGTTTATCAGGCTGCTAGGAAATGGAAAGGAAGAATTGCTAAGCTAGTGAGCTCAACCACATAGCTATGGAAACCCCTCCCATATCTATTCAGCTTGGCACTCACAATACCTACACACCCAACACAAGGAAGTATTCTCTTCACTGCCACACAGTCCCTCAAGCCATACCTTCCTTTCTAGTGCTCTCAGGGTGTGCATAGAAAAGTAGCCAAAGCTCTCTTGATCTCCTTGAGAGGTTACTCCCTACACTAGGTTTATCAAGCCAATTCGGTCCACTACCACTCCAGTTTCTTGCTTACAGGTTCAAATCAAACAATGATGCACATAACAACAAAACTACACTTGTTGAGCATGAGAAAAACGTTTCAACAGTGGGATGCATGAGGTGGGGTTTCTTGAGCTTCTGTGGGAAGACCCAAAACGTATTGGCAACTGGGAAAATTCGACTGGGAGAGCAAACCCATTCCAGAAAAATGCCCCAGGGGAAAAAACGACCTCTCCCTTAGTCCCAAATTGCGTCCCTCCTTCCCCAGCTGCTGCACAATACCAAAAATGAGTTCCTGGGCATGGAAAAATGCAAGGTTATGGTGAAAAACGTGAGGATAAATTCCAGTGAGCTCAGTCTGCGTGAGAGGAAGAACGTAATGGCTGAGGAATTGCCTTAGGAAGCATTTCGTGGGGGTTTTCTTGCCCAGTAAGCCAAAAATACGATTTTTAGGTTGATGGCTTGCCCATGCACAAAAATCTGTCTGCCATACTTCTCCAATCCCAAGACATTAACTGCCCCAACTAATCTTTGGAAGAATTAAATGATTGGGTGCATGAGACAAAATGGATAGTTAAGAGTTCATGGGTTTTCTCATTGACACATGGACCGACCCTAGTGGCTCAAGGGTTTGGTTATTTCCCCTCCCTATTCCTTGTAGGATCATGCCCCATCTCTTTGTTGCATTGCATGGCCAGTTGTGGGTTCTTTTTCATTAAAATTCGTATTTACATGATGTCTCATTTACATTGTGCCTATCTAGCACAAGAACCATAGGCATCTATTTCTTCAATTGCCGATACATAAAACGCTAAATCAATGGTGGGGCCTTGGCCTTGAGCTCCTCACCATGATTAAATTACAATATTTACATCATTTACGATTTAATACAAAGGGGCCAAAATGGGGACGTGACATGTATTGTGGCAATGAATTCCATCAGAGATACAAATTCGGAAGCGAGCAGTTGTTGAGTGAAGAGAGTTGACTTGTTTGAGAGCAACAACTTGTACAAGCGGGCAGAGGTCAACAACACCATTCATCAAAAGTGAAATAGTGTTTTCAGTTAATAGATTCTCCATACCAGCGTACTGAAAATAGTGGCACTACAAAAGCAACCTGGAAAAGGACAAGATTGCTATTAGCAATCAATGTTTCTATTCGAGTAATAAGGACACAAGTAGAAAAAACATCATAGATTATTTAGTTAATTTTGAAACTTAAACTGTACATTATTGAAAGACTTAAGATTTGGTAGAAGGTTAGAGGAGTAGTTGGAATGTAAAAAGAAGAAGAAAAAGGTGTTGGGTTCAAGTTAGCAGTTTAAGAACATAAGAAAAAGGGCACAATAGATAGAAATATCAGTTTGATGGTGTAGAATGTGAATTACAGTCTTGGGAATTCTCATATAAAAATCTATGACAATTTGTTATAACAGTATCGCACTTTAACCGAACTTGGAACGAATCCGTTGAAAATGAAATAGGGTATACATATGTAGCAAACACATCTCTTGTGAATCAATGAAGTGGAAACCTGTGCTTTGAAATGCCTTTTTCATTCTTAGAACAAATATCTTTTGAAAATAGAGTTACAGAGTTCACATAGAATACTTGGTATGGTGAACAGAAAATCAGAACAATTGACTTTGATGGCAAGGCAATCAACCTTGTATTTAATTTGACTATAGTGGTATCCTTCATTGCTTGATGGAAATAGATGGATTCTTTTAGGATCTTTGACTGATATGAACAATCTCTAGTGGTCATGTATCGCACTAAGGAAATTGTTTTTTACAAGATGGCAAGTCAACTGACAGTGGGGAACATGAAAGTAAACACTCTTGAAATGGAAGGGTAGCTGCTTCCATAGAAAGGTGGTAGTTTTTATAGCTAGATATCTTTCTAGGTCTTGTTTTGTGATATATCTTGGGGCCTTGTAGTTTTGAAACAGATGAGTAACAGTTGAGTAGTGACTTGGGAGCAATTCTTGATGCTCTTTGCTTGGAACCTAGGCCTTGTTAGTAAGCTGGTAACAATGTACAATTGATGTATTTTATATATTCTATATTGTGTTACAAAATATGCTCTGCTTGGAAACATGTTCTAATGTGCAGTGTTGGTATCCAATCTGATATTCATATTTATGATTTGAGAATGGAGAATGAAAGAAAAAAACATATGCATAGTTGAAGAAACTAAGAACAATCTGGGTGTGTGCATAGGAACTACAACACCTTTTGACTCTGTTGTAGTGGCAGCTCAATAGAAGTTCAAGCACCTGTGGTTGTTGCAGCAAATATAAAGCTAATGCATATATGTTTTTTTTTTTTTTATCTCGGTAAAGCTGCAAATGTGGGAAAACAACTTGATCCAGATAATAGAAAGTTATAAGAAGTAGGTTTAAATGAAGTTGGAATGAGTAAAGAGTATCTTGGTAAAAATAATCTATGGTGCAGAACAGAAGATGTGAAAAATAAATTTGAAGCAAACAGGACAAAAGGAACAGAACCAACAAGGAATTTCAACAAGGGGTCAGTAGCATGAATAGGTTATTGCAGAACCAGGAAACAAGAAAATTCTGAGAAATAAAAGATCAACTTTTCAAAAGTGGCAACTTTTGTAGGAGACAAAATGTATTGCAGTGCAAGTATATTTGCCCAAGTTAGTAGAAACATATATTGGTAAAAAAAAGGAACTGAATATATATCAATCAATCACGGTTGCATGTGAAACCAGTAAACAAATCACATACATGATTAAATTCTAAATTTAAAAGTTGAACATACAAGTGAACGAGTAAATAAATTACAGTGCAGTGACACAAACATCCTATACCTTCAGAAAAAAAACAAAAAAAAATACAGAAGAACCTTCTTGGTTGTTATAACAACAAATATGAGTTTTGTTTGAGAGGAAAACCTTGATTTTGAATACAAAACAAAAAGCTTTGCTTCCTGAAGAGGACCGTTGCTTCGTAAATTGATGGGGATTCGAATAAGTGAGCTGATGTCACAATAACAGTAGCAAACAACAATACAATGACAGAGGCTTGACCCATTGAATTTTATAAAGGATTACGAGGAAAGGCGGTGGTGCATTGGTGTTTGAGCACATTTAAGCATTCTTGCATTGAAATTTGTTCTTGTATTTGCAGAAGATACAATGTACAGTAGGTCCAATCCATCAACTTTTGGTCTACGTCAATAGGAAAAGATCTGTACGACTCAAGCGATATTCATAACTTCGTCATGGATTAAACCCAAGGAAATAAATGTTGATGTGGGAAACCTTACAGAAGGTTGTTCCATGTCCAATTCGTAATTGAATGCTCAAGTTTAGAAAAAGAAAATTTATACCTGGTAAGCTTTTGCCATGCAGAGATGGATCGAAGCCTTACACTGGGAATATGATTATTTTTGAAAACTAAATGCATAGAAAAAGTATTTGATCTACGGGAGATGGATGATTCAATCGAAGCAATGCAGAGGCCCATCTCAGAAAACCAAAACAAAATTGCATTTTTATGTGTAGGGGGGGTTTGTTCATTCGGTTGCCAGATCAAATCACATGCCCGGAGGAACTCGCCCATTTTTTCCGCAAAGGCGGACATATTCGATCAACTCTTCCACAAAAGGGCAGATGAACCTTTCCTCCTTCTCTGATGAATTGTTTCGCTTAAGTTACGTAAAATCGCCCACAGGCTCGGAAAAATTCGCTTATCTTTTCCACAAAAGCGGATAAAACTCGGCTAAAATTTTCACTTTACGCTTTCGCGCCTGTCCACGGTGGGAAAACTTGAATTCTCTTTTCGCAAAGGCGGGCAAACTTGAATTCTCTTTCCGTAGATGAACCTTTCCTTCTTCTCTGATGAATTGTTTCGCTTAAGTTACGTAAAATCACCCGCAAGCTCAGAAAAATTCACTTATCTTTTCCTCAAAAGCAGATAAAACTCGGCTAAATTTCCCGCTTTATGCTTTGGCACCTCTCCATGGCAGGAAAACTTGAATTCTCTTTCCGCAAAGGCAGCCAAGTCTGTGTATCTTTTCCGCAATGGCGGAACCATTTGGATAAATTTCTCGCCTTACGCTTTCGCGCCTGTCCACGGCGGGCAAACTTGGGTTCTCTTTCTGCAAAGGTGGGCGAGCCTGCGTATCTTTTCCGCAACGACGGGAAAGTCCACGTATATTTCCCGCAACGGCATAACCATTTGGCCATTGATTTCTCGCCCTTCCGTTTCATGTTTTCGTAAAGGCGGGCAAGTCCGCGTATCTTTTCCGCAATGGCAGGAAAGTCTGCGTATCTTTTTCGCAACAGCGGGCAATTCTGGAGGTTTTCTAGACGTGAACACGCAATATGTGCATGCCTACATCATAGGAGAGAACAACAACATGTCCGTGGCTCTCTGGTTGAGCATCAGCGTGGCTAACAAAAGACCTCGAAGCCAGACCAAGCCGCTAGAGGGAACCAGGCAAAACCAGGAAAAACCCGGAGAAGACTAAATCGATGGTCGGTTCGTGAGCAGTTGATCCAACGGACTGAGAGAAACCTCCATGTGGTAGGATTCCATTCGCTCCATGAGCGATGAATCTAGCTGACTTGGAGGTTGTGGACCTCCGTGGTGAAATGCCTACGGCGTAATTAATAGGAAAAATCAATGGTATGTGCCCTATCCCAAAAGCTTTGGAACGATGTATTGGAAAAAAAATGTCACCATTATCGAGAGTGGACAAGGATGATCTCGTTCCCAAATGGGTGCTAGCTAGTCTTGCCTTGTTGGCACTGTGTTGGGGACACTCATGGGTCCTTGCTAGGAATTCATATGTCGATCTCGTGATGGATTTTGGGCAATAGTGCTCCTGCCTTGTTGGAACTGTGTCGGGGACACCAATGGATCCTTGCTAGCAATTCATATGTCGATCTCGTGATGGATTTTGGGCAATAGTGTTGTGAATATGAGGTTTTGGGTGATAATGTTGTAAGTGTAAGGTTTAATTCTCTACTTAGGTGATTTGTCGATCGTACCTCCAAGTGATGGCCAACAATCATGGGAGACCTTTGAACATAAGCAGGAGAACTCTTATGTGAACCAGCCATCCATGAGCTCATCATTGTTGAAGCTCCACTATTTTGTGATCGAAAGAAACCATTTTCCCATTGATCTCCCCTACATATCGCTACTTATCCATTAGCCACTATCAGAGACTGTTTGGAATCGACGTTATCAAAGCTTGTATACTACTTTACTTATTGGTTTTTCGATTTGGGGGATTTACTTGCTTAGAGAATGGTTTTTCAACTTTGAATCTTTCATACTTTAAGGCTTATTTCTAGACTTTGTTGAACTACCAACAATATTACCACCATTATCACTAGCATTAATACCTTATTGCAATAGTATTGAAGGTGAGTGCAACGCCACATCAGTTGGTGAAAGGTATGAAGAGGAAAACCATAATCTCATAGATGAGTTTGCTAAGCAGTTGCTAATTGTGGAGTTCAACAAGGCTATTGATCACTATATTCTTATGAAATGCAAAAAAAGAAGAATTTTAGATTGGAAATAGTGAGTTGCACATGAGCAATGAAGCATTTGTGAGATTTTTTGACTTATTGATTGCAACCTTTAAGGAATATGAAAAGGGATAATGCCAACACTAATTCTTCCCACAACCACCTAGGGATATTTATCAAAATGCATTCCAAAAGGTCTACCGAAAAGCAAGCACATGAATGCCTTCAATTTCCTCAACCATTGGTACATGCCACAACCACAAACCAAATAAGGTGTGGCATTCAATGTAAGCAACCCATTCATATAATTTTTTTTGGAACATATCACTGGAGACATCCATGAGAGCACATTGGCTTCTTTGGATAAGTAGATTGACAATGTCATCATTCATCCCAAAAGAATGCATGTACGAAAAACTCTAATGAAATAACTAAAATGTTATTGATAACAAACCTAAAAATAATTGTTTTCATCATTTAAAGTAACTTGTTCACTAACCTATCATTCTGTGAATTATTAAAGAAAAGCATGTTGAGTGACCAAATAACATTGACATTAAGTGTTATTTATTTCTTAAAAAGTAACAAAATGATAAACATGAAATAAGGAGGATACTAAGCCAATGTTCACCAATAATTGTAAAATGTAGCCTAATAAAAGAATTGAACTATTTATGGATAACAAAAATGAACTTTCCGAACTCTATTGAAAGTACTAAAGTATTTATTGATATTAAATCTGAAAATAATGAAATAGTTTAAACATGTTGTGATTTGGACCTTTCCCCACCACATTTTTCAAATCATTTTGCCTAAAATCTGACCAAAAATTCATAAAAATTGTTGAAATTATACAATCTAGGTGAAATAAGGGTATTTGAGGGCATTGAATCCATTTATGGATTTCAACAATGAAAAATTACAAGTTGACCAAAGATCGTATAGCCAAATTCTGGTGATGATAGTTGGAAAATTTCCAAATAGAACATTTTGACTACCGAAAATATTGTTTTAATCTCTTAAAGTAACTTGCTCATTGACCTGTCATTTTGTGATTATTAAAGAAAAACATGATGACTAACCTAATAACATTGACATTCAGTGTTGTTTCTTTCTTAAAGAGTAACAAAATGATAAACAAGAAACATGGAGGATACTAAGCCAACATTCACCAATTACTATAGAGTGTTGTTTTATGTGAACCCTAATGAAAGAATTGAGTTGTTTATTGATAACGAATCTAAACTTTCTGAACCGTAATTAATTGTTTATTGATAACAAATCTAAACTTTGTGAACTCTAATGAAAGAAAGCTCTATTGATAACAAATTTGAAAATAATTGTTTTCATATTTTAAAATAACTTGCTCATTCACCTATCATTATGTGAATTACTAAAGAAAAACATGTTGATTGGTTTAATAAATCCAACATTGAGTGATATTTCTTTTTTAAAGAGTAACAAAATGATAATTGAGAAATAAGGAGGTTACTAAGCCAATGTTCACCCATTATTGTAAAATGTAGTTTTCTACAAACCTAAATTGTTTGAACTATGGGAACTCTAATGAAAGCATTGAATTGTTTGTTAATAAGAAATCTGAAAATAATTGTTTTCATCTTTTAAAGTAAATTGCTCACCAACCTTTCATTAATGAAAGCACTGAATTGCTTGTTAATAAGAAATCTGAAAATAATTGTTTTCATCTTTTAAAGTAAATTGCTCACCAACCTTTCATTATGTGAATTACTAAAGAAAAACATGTTGACTAAGCTAATAATATTGGCATTAGGTGTTATTTCTTTCTTGAGGAGTAACATCCACGTGATTGTAGTCAACAATGCCAACATTTATTGAACTCTATATTGTTGCAGCAGTAGAATGAAGTAATTCCTTGAGAAGTACTCGTTGCTAAGGTCAATGTTTCTCAGTGTGTACCCATGCATTTTTATAGAAATCCATTGCCTGATTCACTTCAACCCAACTATCAAAGGTTTTAGTTATTCTATAAAATAAATGGTTACCCAAACCATCCTTTCCATTCATGGAAGAAACCCAAGTGGGCAAGTGCTTGAACTATTCTAAATATGAGTTAAGTTGTTTAAAGGCTAGAATGCAATTCAAGCATAAACTAAAAGTAAAATAACAACAAGCATAATAGTAGAAATAAACTATTATGCTACTATGATGGATGATGATGGTATTACCCAATCGGGATTCCACAATCTCAGCTCTATGGGTACTCGACACTTCATGTTTCGGTGGCACAAATGTTGAGCATCCTGGGTGGCTACTCCTCAATGGTGTCTGACGCTGATTGCATTGCACTCACCTCTCCCATCTCCATGAAAGAGGTAAAGGATGCTCTAGGTCAATTACAACATGATAAGAGCCCCAAGCCCGATGGTTGGGTCACTGAATTCTTCGAGGCTTTTATGGACCTTTCTGATTCGGATATTCTTGCAATTGTGGAGGAATCCCGGCTCAAGGGGAGGATATTGGTTTCCAACAATGCTACCTTCATAGCATTGATTCCCAAAACTGATAAAGGTCAATCCTTTGCCGATTATAGGCCCATATCACTTTGTAATGCTTTTTATAAGATCACTACGAAGGTGGTGGCCAACATGATCAAGGGTATTTTGTCTTCTGGCATCTCCATGGAGAAACATGCTTTTTTAAAAGGTAGATTGATTCAAGATGCTATTGGATCCACGCAGGAGATTCTTCACTCGGCTAAGACAAAAAAGATTCTGACTGTTATCCTGAAGATCGATCTACGCAGGGCATGCGATCAGGTAAATTGGACATTCCTTCGATTGGCTCTCTTCCAGGTTGGTTTTCCTTTGAATACAATTAATTGGATTATGGCTACTGTACAGTTAGTGTCCTTTGTTGTCCTTGTTAATGCTTCTACTTCTTCCTTTTTCCGACCATAACAGGGGCTTCCTCAGGGGTTCCCTCTCGCCCCTTTATTATTTCTCTTGGTTGTTGAGGGCCTTGGGTGTGCCCTTCATAAGGCTATGAACCGAAGATATTTTATGGGTTTTTCATCTCTCTACTGGACTGATTTTTTCCCATCTTCTTTTCGTTGATGACATCTTGATCTTTACTAATGGTTCTAGAGGTGATATCCTCTGCTTAAATGAGATTTTTAATTCATTCATGGGGGCCACTGGCATGACTATCAATGTTACCAAATCAACCATTTCATTCTTCAACTTGGAGAATACCACAATGGACTCGATTTCCAGGATGTTTCCCTACACCATTGTTGATACTGAAGAAGGCCTACCCTACCTGGGTTTCACCATTCGACCCAACTCTTACAGTATTAAGGATCAGGTTTGGATTATTGAGTGTATTGAGAGGAAGATCCATCTCTAGTGAAACCATTGGCTATCAAAAGGTGGCCGACTCATTCTTATCAAGGTTGTTCTGGAAGTGACACCGACCTACTAGTTATCTTTGGCTAGCATCCCTGCTAGTACGCTCAACACTATTCAAAAATCTGCAGTACCTTTCTGTGGAAGGGAAGCAACAACAAATATTTCCACTGGATTGCTTGGGAAAGGGTAACCCTACCGAAAGCATGGGGGGGATTGTGTATTAAACAACTTGGGATCTTTGGGCAGGCCTTAGTGGAAAAAAACCTCTGGCATTTAATCTTTGAAAACAATCTATGGAAAAATATCATCATTCACAAATATATTCAGCCTATGTCTGTTGAGGATTGGCTCAGGACCGAGGGTGTATGTACTCGACCTTCTTCTATGATGTGGAGGGCCACATTATCCACTTTTGATATTATTGCAAAAGGTCTCCAATGGAAGGTTGGTGATGGAAAAAGATTACGCATCGACAGTGATCCATGGATTGGTTGCCAAGATTCTTATAGCCTACTGGTTCACGTGATTTCGAAGCTTCAACAGTCTGGATATTTCTTTTTAGCACATATTGCTGATCCGATCACTACTAACATTCACCAATAGGGTTGGTTGGACGCTGCTATCCTTCTTTTTCTAGGCGAGGATCAGGTTTTTTGGGATCGATATATTTTGGCTTTAAGGGGTAGCTCCATTTGTATCACACAAGAACCGGATGTATTGCTTTGGTCTCCAAATCCGATTGGTGGATATTATTCCTACAACATTGGATATTCGATTTTGCGTCTAAAAGTCATGGTTATGGAACATTGTTGGTGGCACGAAGCACTATGGACTTTAAATTGCCCCCTCAAGATAAATATATTTACTTGGGAAACTCTCGAAGACCGCATTCCTGTATGGGACCGATTGCAACGATTCATCCATTAAGGACTTGGGAGATGTCCCCTTGGAAGAGCACAAAATGAATCGACCTTACATCTCCTCGTCAACTATTTGTATATTCAACATTTATGGATTTATGTACAAAGAATATCGAGCATCCGGCATCAATGGATGGGAGCCACGCTTTCTGAGGCTTTTCTTTGCTGGAGATCTACACCATCTACTCATTTGTATACTGCTCTCCCTTTTATCATAATCTGGCACTCTTGGAAGGCTCTAAATCATACAATTTTCCGGGACTCTCTTATTCCACCTGATATTTTTGCAATTCGCAGTATGGGACTGGCTTAGGTGCTTTCCCCTGACAATAGGCCCACACGTACAAGAGCTATCACGGAGGACATCATCAACAAGGACATCCCATGGGGGTTTTTTGATGGAGCTGCTCAAGGGGCGCCATTCCGCGGTGGTGCTGGAGGTATTATCTATCTATCCTCTACACATTGGTTCAAATTTGCTGTATCCACAGGTTTTAGTACCAACAATCAAGCAGAGCTTATGGCTTTGAAATATATTTTACATGCGGCTATTGCGAGGGACATTCAGTCCATACAGGTCTTTGGAGATTCATCACTCATTATTCAATGGATGAAGTCTAGATGGAAGCCTAAGAATATTTCATTGTTGCCAATCTATGAGGAGGTCTCAAGGTTGGCTACATCTTTTATACAGATCTCCTTCTGCGACATTTACAGGGAACGAAACCAAGAGGCAGACGAGCTTTCAAAAATTGGGCTCCTTCTTGGAGATGGACTATGGCAGACATGGACTCACGACCCAGGACAACTTTTCAGCCCTGGGCCAATTATGTTTTGAACTATTATTCTCAAGTTAATGTATATGGCATGTAGCCATGAACTAAGTTTTTGTTTATGAACTTATAGATCACAGTTTGAACTTCTGTTGGACTATTTTGGATGTTTATAAATACATCGGTCATTTTGATGTAAAGAAATATGATGAAAATCAATTTCAAGAAACCGTTGCGGTCATGTAAAATGTCTCTTCTTTTTATAAAGCAGAAATGCCTTTTTTCTCAAGGAAAATAAAAAAGTAGCAATAAACTATAACAATTTGAATTATTTATAGAGCATTACAACATAGCCATCCAACAAAATAAAACAAACTATAACTATAATTAATATACCTAATGTAAAAGAACTAAAAAACAAACTATATAGTTTGAGCCATCCAACAAAATAAAATAAACTATAACTTGATTCAACATGCCTAATGTAAAAGAACCGAAAAACAAACTATAATAGTTTGAATGATTTAATTAGAGCATAACAACAAAACAAACTATAACTTTAACTATAACAATTTGAAAGATGTATATAGAGCATAGCAACAAAACAAACTAAAACAATCTGAATGATTTATGAGTTATATAGAGCATAACAATAAAACAGACGATAACTTCACTAACATAATAATAACAAAACAAACTATAACTTCGCTAACATAATAACAAAAACAAACTTTAACAATTTGAATTTGAATTGTTAATATAAAATAGGATAACAAAACAAACTATAACTCAAAGTACCATAACAACAAAAACAAACAATAATGTCACCGTCATTATAGTTAATAACATAGGCATCACCATTGAATGGTTTATTCCATAAACATGAAACATAACTATAACGTTGCCAACAACAAAACAAACAAAGGCATTATAGTAATGTCAAAACTCTATATTATATATACAAATAGTACTACCCAAATAGCACAATAGTAACTAGTTTACACCCTAGTTTACAAAGTAGTAGTATAATGTTTGTTTGGAAGTGTAACGCACCCCACATTACTCCAGACTTAAAAAAATATTAATTTTTTTTTTCTAAAATAAAATATCACATGCATAATGGCTATATAAATTCTTATAATAATTATAACAAATGCATAACAAATAAATATTTTAGCGGAAGCATATTAGATCAACATAATTAATCAATAAACATTACACTAGATCAAATCATATTTCATCAAACAATTTGATTTAGTATAGATTTAAACATAATAACTGATATAAGAACTGTGACACAAGAGTTGTGACACAAAAGTTGTGGCACTAGAGATGTGACATGAGAGCTATGACACTAGAGTTGTGACACTAGAGGTGTGGCACAAGAGTTGTGATGCAAGATCTGTGACACTAGAGTTGTGACATAGGTACAAATAACTATGCACTATACTCCTTCCTACGAACTGTACAATAAACACATTCCTGAGAACTATGCAGTATGAACTGTGACAGATATGAACTACGATAGAGATGAACTACGACAAAAAGGAATTGCGATGAAGATGAACTGTGACGAAGGTGAACTGTGATAGAGATGAACTACAACGGAGATGAATTGTGAAAGAGATTAACTATGACAGAGGTGAACTATGACATATATGAATTGTGACATGGATAGCTATGATAGAAATGAATTGTGACAGATACGAACTTCACAATAGGAACATTTGTAGAAAATTTCCCAATATGTTTTCATAAATGGAACAAAGTAAATATAGTTTCATACTTGGACATTCCTCAAGTTATTAGTTTTTTCCATTTTATCAATACAAAGGAAAATACTATTTCAACCTATTCATTTTAAACTTACTGTCTAGTAAGAACCGTGCGGTAAGAATTGTCTTAAAAAGTGCAAAGTGGGGTTTCCATAAATTAAATAGGAAAAACATTTACCCTTCTTTCCAATGCATAGAATGAATTGGGCAATTTGATCCACAACAATGGTACAAAGGAAACTCAAGTTATATATATATATATAATTCAATTTAAGACAAGGAATAATATTTATTCCAACATGTTCCGTTAAACTTATGGCATAGTAAGAACTGTGCAGTAAACACTGTCTTAGTAGTTACTAAGTTATAAATTGATAAGGAAAACACTTTCTAATATTTCTAATGCATAAAAGATAATGACATATTATTTACTATTTCAGCCCATTGAATTTTGTATACAATCCCTGTAATTCCTTTAGGAAATATTTTATTCCAACTATATGAAAAGTAAGAGCTTAAACCTTTTTGAAATAATTTGTATAAACATTTCATTTAACTCTTTAGAACTGCACAGCAAATCATTTCATTTAACTTAGGAGCTATACAGTAAGAACATAAGTACACAATAAAACTAGCAATTTAACACTAGTTTTGCAATGAAAATTAACTATTTGCAAATAATGAGCCACGTTAAAGAAAAATAATCAAAATGAATGGAATTACTACTTATTTATCCATTCATATCATTTTCCAAGCATTATACTCTTTGTCATAATTTGAATAAATATTTCAATTATGAACCCAAAAATTAACCACTATTACGGGAAATCATTTCTCAGACTTCAATTTAAGTAAAGAATTTGGCATTCATAAAATTTCCAAACATTATCTCAAAGATAAAATTGCACTAATTTCTTTGTACAAAAATTCAACCAAGCAACTCATGAATTCCTTCTTTTTATGCAAATCCAGAAATTTAAATAGAAAACCATGGCAAATTTTTATCATGAATTAATATTGAAAATTAAAAACATCATTCTCATGAATTAAACTTATCTGTTAAACACTTGAATTGGACAACTGGATGTGTGGCTTCCACACTCCACCCAACTGTAAGTAATTCTACTCCTTAATATTTTGGCAGAACATCACCCCCGAGCTGAGACATGTGCATTCACCAGACAGACATCCCTCCAATTCCCAAACTCTTTCAGAATTAACACTTGGCAATCGGGAAAATTGGGTTGAAACCAATTCCATTCCAAACAATGCACTTAACCTCCTTGATTTCCTTCTGAATGCACAACAGTGAAACACATCACTGTCATCTATGCTCAGAAATCCACCAAGTCAGCTACTTACACGATTTGCCACTTCACTGGGATGACCAGAGACAAAATGGACAGAATTTCAGCAGAAAATTATCAACAATTTGGCTCATAGGTTCAAGGATTCATATCAGTTTTCGTTCTCAAATAATAATTACCTCCCCTGTTCTCTCCGACACACCCAACATGGGCAATTTTTCTCATAGTTCAATTTTATTCCACCCTTTTCCTCTGGATGGGGGTGCACCCACTTTTCATTGCATGCATAAGTATTTGCATGCAATCTGGAACCCACATGGGCTCTCTCTCTCAATCCCCTTTTTGTTTTCATATATATAAACCACCCAAATCCCACTTAATCATAATTAATTAATAATTATGATTTTAAAAATATAAAATGAAGTCATTTAAATGGGTTTAAGACTTAGGATAAAATTTAGGAACATAAATTTAACAGGGTTATATCATGGTTTTCCCCACCTAAGTCATCTAACCCCCTTATTATCTCTGGTGAATACACAAGTCCCCAATTTTTTCAGCGTACTGCCTCAGCACAACCAGTTGTGGATTTTTAGTATTAATATTTACAAAGTACAAAATGTTCAACCTTACAGGCATCATAGACAATAATTACATCTTGGCATAGCCAGACTAGGGGTTCCAAACCAGGGGTGTTACATCCCCCTCCTCCTTAAAGTATACACCTTCCTTAGTGTTTCATTGTCCAAAACATATAACAAAATTTTTTCATAACTTATTTACATTACATATTTGCAAAATTTCAAAATAGATACGGATATTCTTCCCGCATCACATATTCAATTTCCCAAGTCACTTCTTCAGGACTGTAATGGGTCCATTGTACTTTTACCTGTCCTATGACCCTATTCCTGAACGGCTTGAATCTTCTGTCTAATCTGTAAACTGGTTGTACTTGGAATTCCCCTTCAGGTTCCACCTGTACCACAGACCAATCAAGTACATGATTAGAATCATAAACATACTTTTTCAATAATGAAACATGAAAACATTGTGTACTTTAACTGTAGGAGGTAGAGATAGCTCATAAGCTACTGATCCAATTCTACTTAGGATCTCAAACGGTCCACAAAATCTTGCGGCCAACTTCTTGCAGTTACCCAACCACAATGAACTTTTTCTGCCTTTAAATTTTAGGAACACTTTGTCCCCAACTTGGAACTCTCTATGCATTCTATTTTTATTGCATAACTCTTCTGTCGGTCTTGAGATACCTTCAAGTCCTGTTTGATCTTGGTTATCTGTTGTTCCATGTCCTAAAGCATTTATCGTCCAGCAATTAACCTCTCCACCGACTTGTCCCAATTCAATGGAACATTACATTTTCTACTATATAATGTTTCAAATGGACTCATCTTCAATGATTCCCGATAACTGTTATTGTAGGAAAATTCCACTAAGTACATGTAGTCTTCCCATTTACTGGGTTTGTCCATTAACTACATTCTGAGCATGTCCTCGATGATTTGATTTCCTCGCTCAATCTGACCATTCGTCTGTAGATGATAAGTTGTACTGAGGTTGAGTTTGGTTCCAAATTGCCTAAACAACCCCTTACAAAAGTTCAAAGTGAACTTTGGATCTCAATCTGAAACTATTGCTTTTGTAATACAATGCAACCTGGAAATTTCCTTCATATAGATTTATGGGATCTTAGCTGCTTTAAATGTTGACTGCACCAGAATAAAATGGGTTGACTTTGTCAATTTGTCAACCACTACCATAATGGAGTCGTGTTGCTTCAGTGTTCTAGGTAATTTTGTAATGAAATCAATGGTTACCACATCCCACTTCCATTTCGGTACTAGCAATGGATGAAGTCAACCAACAAGATGTTTTTGTTTTGCTTTTACTCTTTGACATTGCAAGCATTGAGCAATAAATTTGGCCACTTATTTCTTCATTCCTGGTCAGTAATGTTCTTTCTTAATTGATGTCAATGTCTTTTGGTACCCAGGATGACCTGCATAAGGCACATTATGCATTTCATGTAATATAATTTTCTTCAATTTACTTTCACTTGGTAAATAAATTATGTCATTCAATTGAAGAATTCCATCTTCAATCAATGCATATTTGGAAAATTTAAAAGGCATGTTTCCTGCTGCAATACTGCCACAAATTGCAAATAAAGATCATATGCTTTTAGTGCCTCCTGTAACCTGATTTTTAAATTAGATTTCTGATTGTTGATAGCCGAAATTTGCATTATCTGACTACTTCTACGAAGTGCATATGCCACTCGAATCTCTTTTCCTTTTATGTACTTGATTTCAAAATCAAATTTGCTTAGGAATTCAATCCACCTGGCTTGCTTAGCATTCAGAAGAGGTTGTTCAAACAAATATTCCAGGCTGTGATGATCTATCTTTAATTCAAACTAATTTCCCATGAGATAATGCCTCCACATTCAGAGTGCATAAACTATGGCAGCTAACTCTAGATCTTGAGTATCATAGTTCTGTTCACGATCCTTCAGATTCCGTGATTAATAACAAATCACATGCCCATATTGCATCAGAACTCCACCGAGTCCTTCTAGAGATACATCGTACATACCACATACTCTTTGTCTAGATCCATAATTTTTAGTATTGGAGCACATTTGAGTAATTCTTTCAAGAGTTTGAAGCCGTCTTCACACTTTTGGTTCCATATGAACTTCACGTCCTTATTTTGTAATTATGTAATCGGATTTGCAATCCGAGAGAAAGATTCTATGAACCTTTCATAATACCCTGCAAGCCCCATAAATGACCTTACTTTTGTGACACTTTTCAGAGTAGGCCATTCCTGTATGGATTTTATTTTCACTGGATCCACTGTTACGCCCTCCTCAAAGATGATGTGACCCAAATGCAAGAGATGCTTTTGATAGAATGAGCATTTGATAAGTTTGGCATATAGCTGATTTTCTCTCAGGAACTGCAAAGTAATCTAAAGATGCTCTTCAAGCTCTTCTTTAGATATGGAATATACCAAAATATCATCCAAGAACACTATAATGAACTTGTCCAAAAATTCTTTAAACACACCATTCATCAGACACATAAATGTGGTTGGGGCATTTGTCAATCCAAAAGAAAATATTTTATATTCATAATGCACGTACTTGGCTCTAAAAGCAGTTTTTCTAATGTCCCCATCTTTTATGCACACCTAGTGATACCCAGATCTCAAATAAATTTTGGAAAATAATTTTTCCCCTCTCAATTGATCAAAGAGATCATAAATCCTTGGTAGTGGATACATGTTCTTGATTGTAGCTTTATTCAGTTGTTTGTAATCTACACACAATCTTAGTGTGCCATCTTTCTTTCTTACAAACAGAGTTAGTGCTCCCCATGGTGACACCATGGGTCGTATATAACCCTTCTTTAATAACTCTTCCAGTTGCATCTACAATTCTCTTAGCTGCGGGGTACTCATTCTGTAATGATATTTTGATGTTGGCACAACTCCAAGTACCAAATCAATTGTAAAGTCAATGTCCCACTTTGGTGGTAAATTGGGTACATCTTGGAACACATCCTCGAATTCTTTCAACACCGGATGTTCATTAAAGTTAGGTTCTTTTCCAGTTGTCATTTCCTCCACATGTATAGAATACAATTGGCACCCCTTCCTAAAACATTTCTTCATTTGCATGGCTGAAATTTGTCTTATGGAATTTGGTCTTGGAATTCCATTTATCTTAACTGTATTTTTGTCCTCATCCATGCAAGTAATAATTTGGTTATGACGGTCCAAAACTGCAAAATGCTTATCCAACCAATCCATTCCGATCAACACATCGTAAGATCCAAGAGGAATGATATCGAAATCAACTTTGGTATGAAACCCATTCATTTCCAAACAACAATCATTAACTGTGGAAGTAATTTTCCTTTTCGTTCCGATAGTCAATTGTACCATTCTATGCTTAGGAAGCTTACTACTTACTAAATTGCATCTTTCAACCATATTAGTATTCACATAACTATAAGAAGCTCCGGAATCAATTAAAATTGAAATTGGCAAATCATTTATTTTACCTTCAATTTCAATCATTAATGACTAGTGGTCTGCCTAACAATTATCCAGAGCTGTGAATATGCGAGGAACGCTTCTAGCAACATCTCCCACTGTAGAAGCTTCTTGCACATTATACATATAAGCACCTTTATTTTTCCTTTTAGGACAATTACCGAGGTAGTGGTCACCTCCACATTTCCAACATTTAACTTGGAATGGTTTCTTTTGTCCTGTAGATTCAATCACCCTTGATTCACCTTTCAAATTTGATTGTTTGAAAGAATTAAATGGATCTTGTTTAACACCAAGAGGCTTAAACCCATTTTTCCTTTGGTCTTGCTTATCTTTCAGTTTACCCTTCCAAAATTTACGCACATCTTGTCTGCTTTTAACTTGCTCATACAAACATTTATCTTTCCTAATGCATTCCTTCAAAGTGTGAGGTTCATCATAAGCTATCCGGTCCTTGTAGAATGATGGTAAACCACTGAGAAATCACTGAATATTCACTTTTTCATCCTGAATAAATTCAACATAGCTTAGTAATTCTAGGAATTTTTTCTCATATTCTTCCATAGTCATATTTCCTAGTTTGAGTTCGAAGAACTCTTGCATTTTCTTATCATAGTATTGCTGGGACAAGTATTCTTGCTTGAAATACCTTTGAAAACTCTTCCATGAAATATTCCTTTCTGTTAAATTTTCTGAATTTACTTCAATCTGATTTAGGATCTTAACTGAGAGAACAACATGTACAGCATATCTACAGCATATCAATCATGGAGACAATAATGCAAGCACACAAGAGACACAAAGATTTACTTGGGGAAAACCATAAAGGTGAAAAACCCCAATAACTTCCTCAGAGATAGATAGAGCAATGATACAACCAACCAAGAGAGATAGCCATAACCTAGCAGCAGATCCTCCTCCTCCATAAGTGCGCCACTCCTCCTTGAGTGCATGTGTGAGAAGTGAGTGTGTGCAAATAGAGTGCCTCCCGCACTCTATTTATACTTGACTTGACTTGCCTTTTTACCTAACTCATGTAGGCTCGAACTTTACCACATAACATAATGCTGAGTGGGCCGACCCCCAATAGGGTGGTCTAATAACCCTTTGACCCACATGGCCGACCCCCAATAGAGTGGTCTAATAACCCTTTGACCCACATGACTTATACAGGGCCAACCCCAAATAAGGTGGTCTAATAACCCATCAAGTATAAGTTATGACACTTACAATATAAGTGACGACACTTCCTTATAGAGGAATAAAACCATCTCTATAGGAATACAATATACATATATGCGAAATACATTCCGAAGTTACATATACATCAACACTCCCTCTTAACTAGGAAGGTATTTCTCAGCATAGTTCTTCTAGCACAAGTCATCTTCTCTGGATCATCATCACTGGATAATCGTCATTGATTCATCATCATCGTCACTGCTGCTGCTATCTCAATCAATCTCTGAATCTACTCGTCATAGGAAGTTCTACAGAGCCAGTCCTTTTTCATACTGGATGTAGGCCCACCACCTGTAGGTCTTCGTCATCACTGGCCATACTGTGGAATCCTCAGGACTTATTACGTGCATCACAAAACCTCGAAAGAGCATCCCAGGATGTTACGGGTACACAACTCCGACCTATAGGATCTCCCAGGGCGCTATTACATGTGACCCCACCACAAAACCTTGAAAGAGCATCTCAGGATGTTATGGGTACACAACTCCGACTTGAAATCTCCCAGGGCGCTATTACATGTGGTCATGGCAAAAGCTCGAAAGAGCATCTCAGGATGTTACGGGTACACAACTCCGACCTGAAATCTCCCAGGGCCCAAATTACATGCCATAGGACAAAACCTCGCAAGAGCATCTCAGGATGTTACGGGTACACAACTCCGACCTGAAATCTCCCAGGGCACAAATTACATGTCCTCCCAGAGCAATGTCTCGAAAGAGCATCCCAGGCTGTTACGGGTACACAACTCCGACCTATAGGATCTCCCAGACATGCTCATCTGCACAACCTGATCCACGGCCACAGAGTATCAACCTGATACTCAACATACATCATCCTGATGTACTCATGATCGTCCTGATCATCATCACTGCAACGTCCTGCTGCATGTCATCTGGAGCAACATCCTGAAGCTTGTCATCTATGATCATCCTGATCATCACTGCAACATCCTGCTGCATGTCATCTGGAGCAACATCCTGAAGCTCGTCATCTATGATCATCCTGATCATCACTGCAACATCCTGCTGCATGTCATCTGGAGCAACATCCTGAAGCTCATCATCTATGATCATCCTGATCATCACTGCAACATCCCGCTGCATGTCATCTGGAGCAACATCCTGAAGCTCGTCATCTATGATCATCCTGATCATTAATGCATCTACTTGATGCATACCAAGTATCTACCCGATACATATCATCATACATGATCCGCCTGATCATCAATGTATCCACCTGATACAAATACAAATACATGATATATATCACCATACATGATCCACCTGATCACACAATGTATCCACCTGATACATATACAGATACATGGTCCAAGCATCCAACATGATGCATACATACATACATAAAATGATCCAACTGATCATATCCAGCATCCACATGATGCGTACATACATACATAAAATGATCCAACTGATCATATCCAGCATCCACATGATGCGTACATACATACATAAAAATGATCCAACTGATCATATCCAAGTAGAAACCAGAACATCATCCTGATGCTCATCATCCAGCGCTTACATCCACAGCCATGTGAAGGATCCTCCTTCCAACATGCTTGGAATGGCTTCAGCAAATGTGTCCATCACTTCTTCCTCGAAGTGTCCTCGATTTGGAGAACGCCAAGCCTCTCTCTGAAGTACTCAAACTTCACCCTAGCTAGTGGCTTCGTCAGCACATCTGCAATCTGCTCGTCCGTCGCAACATACAGGAGCTTCACAGCTCCTCTCTGCACCATATCCCTGATATAGTGATATTTGATCTCTATGTGTTTCGACCTGTCATGAAACACTGGGTTCTCGGAAAGCTTCACACAACTCTGGTTATCACAGAAGATACCAGTAGCTTCCAACGGGAGATCAAATAGCTCAGACAGTAGCTTCCATATCCATACTGCCTCACAACTAGCTGAGCAGGCTGCAACATACTCTGCCTCAGCTGTACTCAATGCTACGCAGGACTGCTTCCTGCTAAACCAAGAGATCACACCTGATCCCATACTGAAGCAACACCTAGATGTGCTCTTCCTATCTGCAGCACTGCCAGCCCAATCTGAATCAACATAACCCTGTAGGTTAAACTTTTGGTTTGCTTCATACTTGAGCCCATAATCCACTGTACCCTTCAGGTACCTCAGAACATGCTTTACAGCAACTAGGTGAACACTCCTCAGATCCGTCAGGAACTGGCTCAATGTGTTCACAGCAAAGCAAATATATGGTCTTATGTTCGTCAGGTACATCAAGGACCCAATCATCTGACGATACATAGTGATATCAACTGGCTCAGATGAAGCATCACATAGAAGCTTCAGATTCGATGCCATAGGTGTGGCCATGGCCTTGCAATCCATCATCCCAAATCTCTTCAGGATATCTACTGTGTACTTCCCTTGACCAAGGAAGATTCCTTCTGCACTCTGCCACACCTCCATGCCAAAAAACAAATAGTGCATCATCCCCAAGTTCTTCATCTCGAACTCGGTAGTAAGCTTCCGCTGCGTGTCGACAATCAATCTATCTTCACCATACCAAGTTCTGCACATATATGATTTCCTATCATGTGTCTCAGAACCAAGTGGCTGCTCCACATACACTTCTTCTTCAACTACACCATTCAAGAAAGCTGTCTTGAATCCATCTGGTGTATCTTCTGTTTCGTCACTTTTATATTTCTCTATGCTGCCATCTGCAACATGCTTGATCTAATAGTTCCATATGGAAGTCATAACAAACTTCCCTTCAGGTCTTGGGATTACATCCCAAACATCATTCTTCATGATCGACGGATCATGGCATTCCATTTCTTCATCCCAAATCCTGGGATCTTCAATATCTTTAATAGATATCTTTGTTGCTGGAACAAATGTTGTAGCTTTTGTAGGTGAAGATATACGATCTTTCCTACAAAACAGGTTAAATTGCATGATTAGAAACATCTCATAATTTTCAGAACAAATTCTTACACATAAAGAAATATGTCATACAATCATGCAATTATCTTAGCCAATGCTTCAATACAACATTTATCCATATCCCGTAACTTTCTAGATGCCTTCCAATCTCTACCAGAACATTGTTAAGAGTGTGCACAACTCCCAACATGTCAGCAAAGAGGTTTCATTCTAGATAAGTAGCAATGGAATGTTGTACAGTGCCATAGGACACTTACCCATGTATATTAGTAGTATACTATTCATCAATGCAACTATTCTAATATGCACAATACATATCCTAAGTCTAGGAACATGAGCATATACATCATTGAACAATTTTATATAAACAAACAAATATGCATGAAATGATAATTAAAATACTTATCTTTGTTTGTTCGTTGGGTGGACTCCCTCTAAGTCTTTGCTTCCTTGCAGGAGCTGCTGGAGTCCTAATCTGAAGTAGCTTCTTCTACACCTTTCTGTTGTGGAGTGTAGAGAGATAGTCAACTCCCTCTGAATATCTGCATCCTTGCAGAAACTACTGAAGTGTGCTCCTTTGCTTTATTGCAGGAACAACTGGAGTGTGCTCCCTCTTGATCTTTGCTTCCTGGATTACCTGTCTTTGAACTTATACTCATTCTTGATCCGTATGCATGCTTGTTAGTATCATCATTGTGTTATCCCCGAGGTCTCATACATAATAAAAAAATTCATTAGAATAATCTTAATATTATAAAAAAAACACAATAATCTAAAGCATGTATAGTCATGATCATTTCAAACAGAAATAATAAGCATTAGCTTTCAAGGTTTATGTAGGATTCTTATGGTTAGTCAAATCATAAGAAACATAACATGTCTAAACCTGTAATTACTCAAACCTATGACTCTTCGGTTTAGTTGAGTTATCAATCAAGATAAGAGATATAATATGCATAAAACCTATGATTATTCAAAGCTATACCTTCATGATTCTTCTGGTTAGTCATATCATCAATTATGGTAAGAAACATAATATGCATACCACCATGATTATTCAAACCTATGACTCTTCGTGAATAATCATTATCAACAACACAATAGTATAAGATCCTAACACAAGGTAGGATTCTAGCTTGATATAGGAAAAACATACCTGGATTAGCATGCTAGCTATTTATGTCTAACATACCCGCATAATGTCTTCTAGTTCTCTTCAGTGACTTGTGCTAGTAACCTGCATGTCTCATAAGTTAACCATTGTAGAAACAAGTTATACATACCTCGAAAGTAGATCTTCTATGTAATCCATGACAATGGATGAATCCTTGTCTTCATGTCACCATGATCATACGTTCTTGAATTAGAACATGATTTGTCTTTCTTGGTGTACCTTTTATGTTAGCAGACAACATAAACCTCATACAACACCATAATGCATTAGTACAATCATAAGTGTCAACACCTTAATCAATGAATATTTTCTATCGTGCATTCATAGTTTTATTAAGGTGATATGACAAGTCTAAAATCAAGATTGTACTAACCGTAATAACATGAAGACAAACATACCATAAACTTAATCATGAACAAATATCGAGACATACCTTGATGAGTCATACCTGTCGAGATCGCTTGTAATCTTCTTATGTAAGGCCTTAGCCTCATCTCCCTCTGAGACAGGAACTTCTTCACTTATGCAGGTGATCAATCCATTTTCTTCTAGGATTAACCCAATCCACTTGATTTGCAAGAACTGGACCTTGAGCTGGATATGGGTTTGTCAGAGAAACCCCAAAAATTCAAACTTTGAATTTCAAACTTCTGACAGGATAGAAATATGTGCCTTGATGAGCTGATCAAGTTGGTATATTCAGAATTTGAAAACTGCAAAGTTTCACTCCTCAATTTTGCTTTTGAAACTTCTGGATTCACTGGACGTGACCCTGAACTGGGGTTTGATGAAGCCCACTCTTCTTCCCAATCAAAATGTTTGATCCAAATCTCTAAGCTTCTATTTTTCTGAGGAGCTTCCAGCCGTGGTCACAGATTTCAAAAATTCCCATTTTTACAGAAGCCCTAATTTTCCACTTTTCTGATCAAAGTCCCGAACTAGGGTCTAATCAAGCCCGGCCTTCTGCCCAACCAAAAACTCTGATCTTGGTCTCTAAATTTCTATTTTGATGAGTAGCATCCAGCCGTGGTCTCCGATTACAAAAATTCCAACTTTCTCCAAAGCCCTAAATTTCGGAAGCCATGAATGAAGGTACCAAAAAATAATTCTGTTTTGACAGAAATATGTACCTGATTGTTTCTGATGTAACTCCGAAATTTTTGATCTACAGGGTCTGAAAAAGTTTTCTGAGATAGCCTGACCTGTTAGCTTTCCATCCTGACAGGTCTGACCTCAATTGGATGTTCTGAGAGAGAGTTATGCCAAATGTCGCAACGTGACCTGTTTTGGGAAAATACAGGAGAGCGAACTTGTACGGCGTGCCACGTGTCACTGTTTGACCTTCGGCCTCTGAAAAAGTTTTCTGAGATAGCTCGATCTGTTACAATTTCAGATCCGAAAACTTCGCCAAAACGGATTTATAGCGAAAGTGCTACGATGACTGGTTTTTGCTATATCAAGCCCTAGCATCATAAGTGCAACAAGTGTCATACATGCCATATCATGCCTTCTTTCAGGCTAGCTCTGATACCATGTTAAATTTTCTGAATTTACTTCAATCTGATCTAGGATCTTAACTGAGAGAACAACATGTACAGCATATCTACAGCATATCAATCATGGAGACAATAATGCAAGCACACAAGAGACACAAAGATTTACTTGGGGAAAACCATAAAGGTGAAAAACCCCAATAACTTCCTCAGAGATAGATAGAGCAATGATACAACCAACCAAGAGAGATAGCCATAACCTAGCAGTAGATCCTCCTCCTCCATAAGTGCGCCACTCCTCCTTGAGTGCATGTGTGAGAAGTGAGTGTGTGCAAATAGAGTGCCTCCCGCACTCTATTTATACTTGACTTGACTTGCCTTTTTACCTAACTCATGTAGGCTCGAACTTTACCACATAACATAATGCTGAGTGGGCCGACCCCCAATAGGGTGGTCTAATAACCCTTTGACCCACATGGCCGACCCCCAATAGAGTGGTCTAATAACCCTTTGACCCACATGACTTATACAGGGCCGACCCCAAATAAGGTGGTCTAATAACCCATCAAGTATAAGTTATGACACTTACAATATAAGTGACGACACTTCCTTATAGAGGAATAAAACCATCTCTATAGGAATACAATATACATATATGCGAAATACATTCCGAAGTTACATATACATCAACACTTTCATCCAGGTTTTCTGCCTACTTCATATGCTTCCACCACTTGTAAGCTTTTCCCCGAAGATTATATATAGCAATATGAGATTCTTGATTATCGGAATAATCATGTAATTGCAAATATTTCTTCATTTCTAGAAGCCAAATGTCTGCAATTTCTCTAGATTTTTCCTCATCGAAAATGGGAGGTTTAATTTTCCTGAGTTCACCCTGTAATGTATTCCCATAATGTTTTCTCTTCTAATGCCTTATGGGATGAGTATCATGTTGGATTTCAGGCATCTCATTCCCATGATGACTTTCAACTGTTTGATATTGACAATGAAACTCCTTTTTTCCTTCATCTTTATCTCTGGCATGTTGATATCTATTGGGAAATTATTTGTTCATTGATTCCTCTTCTTCCCTTATTACAACGAAAGACACTTGTTACATCTGATTTTGTAACTATACCAAATTCTGCATCACTTGCTGATTTATTTGATTTTGTTGTTCTAAGCTCTATAAAAAAATTATATTCCCAAGTTGTATGCCCTTCAAGGTTTGGAACACTTCTATTGTTCCCATCTTAGTCTGATGACCATTGGATTCAGTTATTTGAACATCCATACCAAATTCCTCGGCAAAATTGAATAGTGCAGGTTCTTCTGCCATCTTTTCAATATTGCTTGCCTACTTTGCTGGCAATTTGCAAGTACAATGGCTTGAAAAATTATGTTGTCACTAGCAATATGAAATTCATCCATGATTGTTAGTTCACATAATTGATCATTTACATATTTATTTTATCTTTCAAACATGCAATATTCAATTTAAGGATATAATAAAAGACCTAAAAGGCTTGAGAGTTGTTTCCTCAGCTTTGATACCAATTTGTAACACACCCCACGTTACTCCAAACTTAAAAACATACTAATAAATTTTTATTTTATTTTATTTAAAATAAAATATCACATGCATAATGGCTTTATAAATTCTTATAACAAATGCATAACAAATCAACATTTTAGCAGAAGCATATTAGATCAACATAATTAATCAACAAACATTGCACTAGATCAAATCATATTTCATCAAACAATTTGATTTAATATAGCTTTAAACATAATAACTTTGACAAAAGAGTTGTGAGACAAGAGCTGTAATACTAGAGTTGTGACACAAGATCTGTGGCACAAGAGCCGTGACACTAGGGCAGTGGCACTAGAGCTATGGCACAAGAGTTGTGGCACTAGAGCTGTGACACAAGAGCTGTGGCATTAGAGCTGTGACACAATAGCTGTGGCACTGGAGTTGGCACATAGGTACAAATAGCTGTGCAGTATACTCCTTCCTAGGAACTGTAATGTAAATACATTCCTGGGAACGATGCAATATGAACTGTGATATAGATGAACTGCGACAGAGATGAACTATGACATAAAGGAATTGTGATGGAGATGAAATATGACAGAGATGAATTGTGATAGATATGAACTGAGACAAAGATGAACTATGACGAAGATGAACTGTGACGGAGGTGAACTGTGACAAAGGTGAATTGTGACAGGGATAACTGTGACATATATGAACTTTGCAATAGAAACTTATGTAGAAATCGCCTGGTATGTTTTCATAAATGGAACAAAGTAAATATAGTTTCATACTTAGACATTCCTCAAGTTATTTTTTTTCCATTTTATCAATACAAAGGAAAAAATTATTTCAACATATTCCTTTTAAACTTATTTCCCAATAAGAATCACACATTAAGAATTGTCTTACAAAGTGTGAAGTGGGGTTTCCATAAATTAAATAGGAAAAACATTTACCCTTCTTTCCAATGCATAGAATGAACTGCACAGTTTGATCCACAACAATGGTACAAAGGCAACTAAAGCTATATATATATAATCCTCAAGTATTATATTTTCAATTTAAGATAAGGAATAACAGTTATTCCAACATGTTCCGTTAAACTTACCACACAGTAAGAACTGCATAATAAATATTGCCTTAGTAGCTGCCAAGTGGGGTTTCCATAAATTAATTAGGAAAACACTTTCCAATATTTCTAATGAATAAAAGATAATGACATATTATTTACTATTTCAACCCATTGAATTTTGTATACAATCCCTACAATTCCAATACCCGTAAATTAAAAACAAATACCACTCATAATTAGCCCATGGAATTTGTAAAGATGGACATGATTGAATTTAGTCTTCACTTTTTTTTTGACTAGGGGAATCAGAAATGGAGTTTGGGTTGGTACTCGCATGACACAGGGTCCAGGGGTCCAATCTTGCTACCACTATAACCCTAGGTGCAACCACAAGGCCTGATTCATGGTGCACAATGCAAGTTGGGGGGAATCGAACACATGACATGCTATTCACAACCAATTTCACAACTTCCACAGAACCACTTGAGCTACCCCCCACAGGCTAATTTAGTCTTCACTTAAAAATTCAAACTCTTTTAAATTAGTAATTTCAGCCCGTGGTTTTTAATTTCAACATGCCATTCGTTGCAAGGCACAATAAACATGTCTTAGCACATGGTGGTTGTAAATAAGGCAAACAAAACCGCTCGTGGTTTTAAATAAACAAAATTACCACTCAATGCAAAGCAGTGCAAGCAAGCTTAACACATGGTATTGCTTTTAACTTACCTATTAAGATAAAATGGGACATAATCATTTAAAGCATAGTAAGAACTTATTTGGGTACTCATTTCAAACATATCATTTGATCCTTTAGGAATTATTTTCTTCCAACTATATGAAAAGTAAGAGTTTAAACCTTTTTGAAATAATTTGTATAAACATTTAATTTAACTCTTTAGAACTGCGCAGTAAATCATTTCATTTAACTTAGGATCTACACAGTAAGAACAAAACTACACAGTAAAACTAGCAATTTAACACAGGATTTTGCAATGAAAATTAACTATTTGCAAATAATGATCCAGGTTAAAGAAAAATAATCAAAATGAATGGAATTACTACTTATTTATCCATTCATTTAAATTTACAAGCATTATACTCTTCGTCATAATTTGAATAAATATTTCAATTATGAACCCATAAATTAACCACTATTACAGGAAATCATTTCTCAAACTTCAACTTAAGTAAAGAATTTGGCATTCATAAAATTTCCAAACATTGTAGCAGAGATAAACTTGTAATAATTTCTTTGTACAAGAATTCAACCAAGTAACTCATGAATTCCTTCTTTTTATGCAAATCCATAAATTTAAACAAAAAACCATGGCAATTTTGTATCATGAATTAATATTGAAAATTAAAAACACCATTCTCATTAATTAAACTTATATGTTAAACACTTGAATTGGGAAACTAGTTGTGTGGCTTCCACTCTCCACCCAACCATAGGTAATTCTGCTCTTTAATCTCTCAGTAGAACACCACCCTCGAGCTGAGACTTGTGCATTCACTAGACAGACATCCCTCCAATTCCCAGACTCTTTCATAATTAACACTTGGCAATCAGGAAAATTGGGTTGAATCCAATTCTATGCGAAACAATACACTTAACCTCATTGATTTCCTTTTGACTGCACAAAAATGAAACACATCACTACCATTTGTGCTAAAAAATACACCAAGTCAACTGCTTACACCATTTGCCACTTCACTGGGATGACCATAGACAAAATGGACAGAATTTCAGCAGAAAATTATCAACAATTTGGCTCACAGGTTGAGGTATTAATACCAGTTTTCGTTCTCAGATAATAATTACCTTCCATGTTCTCTCCGACACACCCAGACATGGGCAAGTTTTCTCAAAGTTCAATTTTCTTCCACCCTTTTCCTCCCGATGGGAGCGCACCCACTTTTCCTTGCATGCATAATTCTTTACATGCAATCTGGAACCCATGTGGGCACTCTCTCTCAGTCTCCTTTTTTGTTTTCATTTATTATATATATATATATATATATATATATATATATATATAAACCACCCAAAATCCCACATAATCATAATTAATTAATAATTATGATTTTTAAAATATAAATTGGAGTCATTTAAATGGGTTTAATACTTAAGATAAAATTTAGGAACACAAATATATAACGGGGTTATAACATGGTTTTCCCCACCTAAGTCATCTAACCCCCTTATTGTCTCTGGTGAATACACAAGCCCCTGATTTTTTCAACATACTGCCTCAGCACAACCAGTTGTGGATTTTTAGTATTAATATTTACAAAGTACAAAATGTTCAGCCTTACAGGAATTATAGACAATAATTACATCTTGGCATAGCCAGACTAGGGGTGTTACAGGAAATGTTTCAAACGAGCCCATCCTCCAAAGCCTCCTTTGAGATGATGCGAATAAATAATAAACAAATATTATCATTGTGCTCCCATTCTCTCCACCCTAAATTGAAACTTGTTATGCTTCTTGGGGGTACATGTATACATGCACTATAACTTGTTGAAGCCGCTAAACAAATTCGTGGTACATAGTCACTTGCTAGAGGCAATGGTGACCATTTCCATTTCTTTGTACCATTGTTCGTAGTTGTCACTACCTACCTTCCTCACATCATGTGGTTTGATATGTGATTTAGAGTTTTTCTTTCTTCTACCATCTAAAAGGTTGTGCTCTACAAAATACATAGCTCGCTATCTTGGATTTGGTTCCTCAACTTCCTTCCCCAAATTTGTCTAGGTGGCATCTTAATGAAGGGTGAGATCATCATGAGTTACTTGTTGAAATTAAAGGTTGGTAGAATGAACTAAGAGCAACATCATATCAAAATAAAAATCAAAAAACAACTACAAACATTAAATGGAAATTTAAACTTATTCTCATAATCTCTGCATATGTCTTTTGATTATAATCCATATCATATCATTGCCATACATTGTCCAATACCATGAATTCTTGTTCCAGATAAAAATCATAAAAGTTATAATGCCATTAGTTCATATTATAGTAGCAAAATAATAGCAGAAACAACAATGAAATAATAAGAGAGTGACTTGCAAGAACTTATAACGCCAATAACTTATGACCTTATATATTTTTCTCTCTAGTTCCAGCCCACTTTTACCATATATTTCCTCCAATAGTTGTTCATCAACCCAATGTTCAAATTCCACAACAACTAGGTGTTCTTGCTTGTCTTCTTGTAAAGGGAAAATAACAAAAATTAAACACCGAAAGAACCACAAAAACATAAAATTGAAAGTGTAATTAACAATAGAAACATGGAATCATTGCCCTCATAAAACTTATAATTGATGAATCCAGTAAGACAATATAGTCAAGTGTATCAGCATCTTCATCTTTGTAATTAGCAAGATGGATAAGAGGAGAATGGGGAATCTCTAGATTAACAAGTTGGAGGGGAGTATCCTCTTTGAGCCTTATAAAAATACCAGTTGGGGTTGCATGGCTAACCTACACAAAACAATCATGAAATCTATTAGCCTAATAGGTAATCGAAACAAACAAAAATATCACCTATAAAAAGTCACTACAAAATAGTTACCTCCAATTTCCATCTAACATGTAAATTAGATTTTCTTCATCTATGGGTCTTAACATTCTCAACTACATTTTTTTTCTAGGTAAATATCTGGGACAAACCCCTGTGCACTTTCCCTCATTTCAAGGATGACACCCAAGGTAAACCCTAGATTCTATGGGGCACAAGGTCGATCAACAACATGGATTGAATCTGTCACAACAATATACTCATTATGAGCTCAACATGTTACTTATGGGAATAGAAATAGATGGGGAGGATAACACTCCATCCCACAACCAATCAGGCTAGACCCAATTGACAACACTCTCAATTACATAACCATCATAAACACCATCATTGTCTACGTTAACAAACCTTACGTTACTAGGTGTTTCCTACAAATAAATTTCCATGAAGACATGTTAAAATGTATTAACGTGGGTAGATAAATAATAAATTTAAACCTATATAACATTGGCATAGTTAGGATAAAGCCAATGTCATTATTTGTTATCCTCCCACCAAAATTTTCTTCCCATAAGTGACATGTTGAGCTCATAATGACTATATTGTTGTATTGGCTTTAAGTCGTATTACTAACTTGGCCTTGTGCCTTGAAGAATCTAGGATTTACCTTGGGTACCATCCTCAAAATTAGGTGTAATACCCTCTGGTTTAGCCCCTGGACATATTATTGTTGTTGTTATGTTGGACATAGTGGCACAAGGTACCTGTACTATGGTTTGCACATTATTATTATTTTTATTATGTTGAACTTAAAAAATAATTAATAAAATAAAAACAATCGGACGACCAATGCCACAAAAGAGAGTATGAGGAACCATGATGTTACAAGCAAGGGGTTCTAGAAAAGTGTTTACCTATGTGTGTTGATCCTATGTTGATGTTGTACACCCTTCTTAAGTATTTGATGGACCCTCTTGGTTATGCACCCTGATGTGTTATGTCACTCATTGGTTTTATTTACCCTGAGATTAATTTTTGTTTGAGGATTGGAGTCCCTCTCTCACCTAGTGCACCCTAATGAGTTGGATTAGAGTGTATCTTGGTGTAGCCACCTGATGTGTAACTCTAGTTTACTATGCTAGGAATGTAATTCTCATGCTTGTGTCCCTCTCTCTCCCAATTCAAATTGCTCATGAAGGAATTCAATTTGCTTGTGTTGGTTCATGCTTTTACTCTTGTGCTTGTGTTTGGAACTTGTGGTTCGATTTTTATGCTCTTGGTATGAGATTCTTGTTGTTCATTGTGCCCTTGTGGATCCTGTGCCCAAGCTAAGTTACTATGGATCCAGTGGTGTATGTCCCGTAATTGCCTCTGGAGATCTTGGATAGGGGTGAGGTCCACTACCATTGGATTTGAGGTTGGACAAAGCTGTGTATTTCATCTGGAGATCTTGGTTTTGTAGCAGGGGTGAGGTCGACTACCTTGGATTTGAGGTTGTCCTAGAGCCACTGGAATTTCCCTAGATTGGAAGTGCTACTTGCCATTGGGTTGTGGTGTGACTGTTGTCCTAGAGCCACTAGAATTGCTCTGGAGTGGAAGTAGAGGCCACACTTGCCATTGGGTTTTGGTTGGACTGATTTCTTGAGAGAATTTGTGGTTGAGTGCGCTCTTTCTTGTGGCATCATGGTTCCAGCTTGGGGGTGACCATTGCAAAGTGAGTTTTGGCTTGCATTATGTCTACGGCTAGGTGGAACATGGTATGGTCGATTCCGGTTGCATATTTGGAAAAGATAAGTGCTTTATCTCATGTTTATTTAATTTATTTGGCTTTGATATGATTTATTTATGGATTCACATGAAATTTTTTATGAAATGTATGAGCTATTTGTGGAAGAAATTTCTCATGGAATTCAATCTATTTATGCAAGTACATTTTGTGAAGGAATTGGAAACTAGTTTTTGGGATTTTGTGCACAAATTGTTTGAGGAAATGATTCTTTGGAACCTATGCTACATAACTGATATTTTTGCTCCTTTTCATTATATAATGTGTATGTTTATGGTACAATAGCCTTGGAATGGTTTAAGACACTTCTCTTTGATGCTTCTACCTTTTATTTGAAAATTAGTTCTTTGATTGGATTGTTTTGCATAGTTTGGAGACTTGGAACATGAAGTGTTTGTAAAAATTCCTAAGTGTTCTATTTATGTTTATGTCTGATAAATACACTTGAAATTTGTGTGAGAATGTGAGGGGAAATATTCTTGATAGTGTTTGGGAAATGTCTACCGAAATTCTAGATCAATTTCCAATTTCTAACTCCTTCAATGGAATTGTTTTGAGTAGATTTGTGACTTTGCATATGAAGTGTTTGATGAAATTTTTGAATGAGATGTACCTCTGTTATGACTGATAAAACATTTTATTTAGAGTTGAAATGACATTTGAATGATTCTATGAGCTATGGATTTAATTATTCTAGCTATTCCTAGAATTACTAGTCAATTCAGATGAATAGAATTATCTAGTTTTGTGAGTTATTTAAGGGATTGTATATGGGAAGAAAGCTACGGAAATATGGCTGTAGGTGATCCCTTCTACGCTTTCCATGACCTACAATATTAATATATTTCTCTTTATTTGGAATTTGGAAAGTTAAATTGGAAACTAGGTACATTGCGATGAAAATTGATAACTAGTTGTGGATTGAAATCTCTGTTTTCATAAAAAAAAGAATGCTACAGCCATGTTCTCTATTTATAACATGTTATTGTGTTGTAGGTGGATAATTATCAGGTGTGATCCTTTACTTATGGATGCATTGCATTTTGGTTCAGTTATTTAGACTCAATTCCTTGCGGTGAATGTTAACTAGTTTCATTGGAATTGATGGAAAAGATCACCTTACGTGCAATTGGAACGATCTGCAAATAAACCTTTAATTGGATGCAGGTGCACGCTTAAATATGTTTTTAATGGCTGTAGGATTTCCTTTGGATTTAATGGCATGGTTACAAGTTGATTTTGTGCAAGACTAGCTGCTTATATTGGAAAACTAGTTAACTAGTCTTGTGGACTCTCTTTCGTAATTACCATGATTAATTATTGTAATTTTGGTAATTAGGAATTATTTACATGTAATTATATGTTATTAAAGCATTGGGATTGATAATCGATGGTTATTTATTAAACAATTGGATTTGTGATAAGTGTCGTAATTAACACCTTAATTACTAGTTAACTGTGATTAATAATAATTAGCCTTTAGAAGTGGTTATCATCTCTGATATGGATTAGATTGAATGTTTGATGATGTTAGATGATGTTAAGAAGTCTTCCCAGCCCTTAGATCATATGTTGGATGTGTTAATGAATTTAAATTACATTATTGTTAATTATTGGATTTTGTGTCGCAATTAATTTTGGAAAAATATAAATTAAATGTTTATGGTTTATCCGTTGCACTAAAAATCAATTCATTAGTCTCAGAGAGCTAATGATATGTCCCTTAGACACTCTAATAGCCTCAGGGTACATTACCTTAGGGGAACTACTCTGAGATAATTACTTGGAAAAAAGAAGAAGCTAATGACATGAATTATAATGTAAGCTTCAAGCTTAATGATGTCGATAGTTATTTAGGTGTTCTTTGCATAATATAATAGCATAAAAAAATTTAAACATCAAATAACAAAATTTTAAAAAAGATGGGGAGCCCTTACTAAATTACAATTGAAGGAATTACTATTTGCAGAATTACAATTTGCTTAGGGACAAAGTTGACATAGTTAGGATAAAGCCGACATTATGACTTATAATGCCGACTTCAAGCCTGGTGATGTTGATCGTTATTTAGGTGTGCTTTGCATAACATGACATCACAAATAATTTAAATAACATAACAAAATTTTGAAAAAAATATGGGGAGTCAATGTTTTTTTTTTTTTCCAAGGGAAAAAGCGTAATTTCATTATATTCATAACCAAATTACATATAAGAGCTTCAGGAGCTCTTTCATATATAAGCTTTTCAACTGCTTCATAAAATTTCAGAGAATTTAAGTGTGCAAGACTCTACGAGAGAGCTTCATATACAATTACAAAATGACCACAAAAGTATAGTAGGCGACCCAAAAAAATATAACCAGGGTGTTAGAAAAAGTGTAGAGTAGTAGAATCAGAGAGCAGTGTTTGGAGTGCCTTCTATAAAAGGTCTGTGATAGTATTCATGGAAGGTGCCATTTTCATGTTCCAAAATTTTCCACCGTCCCAGTGGTAGAGTCAGCCCCTACTTTGACATGTGGTCCGCCACCATGTTCCGCTCCCTGTAAACATGTTTGCAAGAGAAAGTGTTAAACATATCAGTGATACACAGGGTCTCCTTAAGAATAGTGTTCAGAAACAGAATGTGACATCTTTGAATTTTGTTGATACAGTTTATGATGATCATGGAATCACCAAAAACTTGTAATTGAGTGCAGTGAGAATCCAGTGCAAAACGGAGCAATAGTTTTAGAGCGAAAAGTTCGGCAAAATTGTTTGTTCCATTGCCCAGCCCCATATGAATTTTGAAAAAATGAGAGTTTGTGAGATAAAGAATAACGCCCCCTCCACATAAGTTGTTTTGTGAGGCACCGTCAAAAAATGCCCAAGGAATTTTGGGGATGATAGTTTCAGCCGAGGGGTTACGGGGGATGGGGGGAGATTTTTCCTGGGGGAAATGGGAGAGTATAGTGAGGAAATGGTTCACCAAAATGGAGGGAGTGGTGGTCTTGTCCAAAAATATATGATGGTTACGAGCCAGCCAGATACCCCAATTGACAATCAGTGGAAGATCTCTAATATAGGAGGTGTTCAGGGAGTCCGACCAGTGCTTCCAAGCTTCTTCAACAACCCGACCAGTCCAAATCCCAGCAGGAGTGTGTAAAAGCGTTAGTTCATACCAAAACTGCTTCGAGAAGGCACATTGAAGGAAGAGGTGTGGAATAGTTTCTTCATCCTTCCTGCACAGAGTACACCATCCCGGTCCCTCAATGTTCTTTTTCTTTATACGGTCCCAGGTGGGGATCCGATTTGAAAGAGTGCACCACAAGAAGATTTTGTTTTTAGAAGGGCAGTGTGTCTTCCATAGATTTTTCCACCACCACTGTGGTTCAACCTGTTGCTGCTTTAATTCCATTAAAATTTTGTAACCCAGCTTCGATGAATAGCAACCCTTTGAAGAAGAAGCCTAGATGAGAGCGTTTGGTGAGTTAGAGATGCGGGCATGAGATAATCTGAGTGTGAGGAGGTAAGCGTTCCAATGATCTTGCAAATCCATAGGTAGTGCAAGGAGCTCCGGAGAAAGCCAACCCTGTTGCCAAAGAGTAGTAGTAACAGGGTCAGCAATTTGAGAGAGGTGAAAAAACCCTTGTTGGTGTAGAAAGTGTAAGATGGGTTCCTGTAAGATGTGACAATTGTTGCACCCTAACCAAGGATCTACTCCAATACGGATATTTGTACCAGTGCCTACTTTCCATGCAAGTCCCTGAGAGATAAGTGGGAGGGAGTTTAAAACCACTTTTTAGATGATAGACATGCCATGTAGTGGTTTGATGGGAGTACGGATCCATTGAAGTATAGTATTCGGGGTGATATATTTTTGTAATATAACTCTTGTCCACAAGGTATCGCATGAGAGGATACGCCAGCCCACCTTCACCGCGAGAGAGGTTGCAAATAAATGAATGTGATTTAGGCCCCACCCCCCCAGAGATTTTGGTAAGGCTAGGCGATCCCATTTGACCCAGGGAGTTGTGTGATGTTTAGAATGTCCTGACCAGAGAAAGCGGAAGCAGAGTTTGCGAGATTTTTCCCGAATGCCCATGGGAATCCAAGCCAAGCACATCTAGTAAACTGGAATGGCTTCCAAAATAGATTTAACGAGGACCAAACGACCAGCCCTGGAGAGCCAACGGTGACTCCAAATAGATATTCTTTTTTCCAATTTTGCAATGAGCCAAGCCCAATCACACATCTTGTAAGCATTTGGTTTCAGGCAGAAACCCAAATATTTTAATCCATCATTCAAAGAGAGTACTTCAAAGGGAAAAAGAGTGAGATACCTTTGTTGTTCCTCCTCTGTCAGCCTATAGAGGGTGATGGAAGATTTATTGATGTTAATGACCATCCCTGTAGCATCCTAAAAAAGAGAGAGTATGTTGTCCATTTTTTCTACATCCCTGATGGACCCATCGCAGAAGATCAAGATGTCATCTACAAAGAGAAGATGACTAAGTCGAAGGTTGTTGGTGATCTGAAGTCCTTGAAAAGTGCCCCTACCTTTAGCATCGATAATAGCCCGACTTAGTCCTTCAGCAACCAGCAGGAAGAGTAGTTGGGACAATGGACAGCCTTGTCTAAGACCCCGCTCCGCACAGAAGAAAGGTGAGGGGGAGCCATTTATGAGTATAGCGAAAGAGGATGTGGTGATGCAACTCATAGTCCATTTAATGAAAGAATAGTCGAACCCTAGATGAGTCATAAGTAACCTTAGGTACATCCAACTGACTCTATCAAATGCCTTTGAGAGGTCAATTTTTATGACCGCTCCTTTAATGCCCTTTTTCTTTTGTGAGTGTAAACCTTCATGTGCAACTCCAATGGCTTCATGAATTTGTCGGCCTTCCAGGAAACCAAATTGTTCAAGAGAAATAAATTTGGAGAGTACAACTTTTAATCTTTTAGACATGATTTTTGCCACCACCTTGTAGGTGATGTTGCAGAGTGAGATAGGGAAAAATTCATCCAAGGTCTCTGGTTTGTCTGTTTTTGGTATAAGAGCAATGAAGGTGGCATTTAGGGGCGGGTGTATAAGTCCACCAATCCTGGATTCTTCAACCAACTGCAAGAGATCATTGCCAATGATGTAGAAGTATTCTATGAAGAATTCAATGGTCCATCCATTTGGCCTAGGGCTTTTGTCCTTTTGAAAGCTGTGTAATGTAGATTTTAGTTCCTCTTCATAAATCTCCTCCATGAGATTTTGATTGTCAATATCAGTGATTGCTCCTGGAAAGTACTGTGAGAGTTTGATAACTTCAGCAATATTGGCACCCTGAGGTGTTGAAAACAAAGATTTGAAGTGTTTGGATCCCATGGTGGCTAGGTCGTCAAAGGAAGATAAAGTCTCCCCCGTGGGACTTTTGAGATCCCATATTGTGTTTTGTGCTTTCCGGCCTTTTGCAAAGGCTTGAAAGAATTTTGTATTTTCGTCGCCACAGTCTATCCAGATGGCTTTGCTTTTTAATCTCCAAGTAGCTTCCTGATCTGAGAGGATCTTGTTCCGAGATTTTTCCAGTGATTTAAGTGTGGCCTGAGAATCCAAGGTATGAAATCCACCACCCTCAGAATCCTGAAGATTAGCTAAAGCCTCTTCGATGCGAGAGAGTTCCATAGTATCACTTTTGTTCTTTTGGTGAGCCCAAGCCTTTAGAAGGGATTTGATACAGGTGAGATTTTTGACAAAATGTGGAACAACGAAAGAGCCCTCACCCGATATGAAAAGAATCCAGGAGTTTTTGATAATGTTTGTCACCTCCTCCTCCTTGAGCCAAGCCGCACAAATTTTGAAGGAACTGGGAGGCTTTGTGGACTTGCCCTGAATCTCCAGACAGATAGGTAGATGATCAGAGATGCCTCCCGAGGCGACCCATTGTCTTATCCTGAAGGGTTGTCGAAGAAGATCCTCAGATAGTAAAAAAACGATCAAGCCTTTTGGAGATACACCCCTCCCCAACTAGATGATTGTTCCACGTAGGTTTCAAAGTGGATGGTTGTGGATCAATCACATGTGTGTCCAGGAGAAGAGTGTCAAAAAAGACAACCAGGGTGTCCAGCTGAGCATGCGTACCCAAAATCTCATGGTTTCCAAGGGTGAAATTCAAATCTCCGCACACGATTAGCTCTTCCCCAGAGCAGAGAGGATTAAGTTGAAAAGAGTTCCAGAAGACTTCACGATCCAGATATGGACCATAAATGTTGACAACCCTGAAAGTCCGGTTGAGTGTGGCATGAAAAATCTCTACACCTAGTCCTGAGGGGAATCCCCAGGAGTTGAAGACATTGATAGAAGATTTTTTCCAGCCAGTTGCCAGACCACCAGAGAGGCCATGCGCACTAATAACAACAAAATCGTAAGAAGGAAAAAGAGTGGCTAGGGACGCCCTAACATCCGTGTCAGAGCCCATAGTTTCTTGTAATAAAAAGATATCAAGCTGATGAAGGACGATCAGCCTGCAGAGGGTAAGTTTTTTAGGATTACTTGCCAACCCCCTATAGTTGAAGGAAAGTAGTTTCATGTAGTAAACCCTAGGAGGGCTCGCACTTCTCTAAGTGCCCCAGCAATAGATTTTTGCTTACCATCCACAAGGTCCAGGATAACCTGTTGTTGAGCAGAGGCTAAGTGAGTGGGTCTGCCCCGATCACATGTGTGTTTTCGTGGTATAGGGTTTTGTCCCAGTCCAGAGCCAAAAGAGGTAGTGGTCATGAGCACCAGAATATCTTAGGTGCGCAGATGAAAATGGATAGGGGGAGGGAGAAGAGGAGCCATCGTGGATTGTGGCATGTTGCAGACCAATTGCTTCGATGGGAGAGGAGAGAAGGGTTGGATGGGAAAAGAGATGTGGGGGTCAATTGGTCCCGGGAGTGGTACGGGGTCAGGGGAAATCAAGGAGGTAGGGAGTGCCAAGGAAGGGGGATTGTGAAGACAATCCGAGGGAGAGGAGGTGTTTCCAGTAGAACCGAGCTGCAGAGAGTTAAGCGACGTTTCAACAGAAGAACAAAAAGAGAGATAAGTTTTAAGCTTACCCAAAGTAGTAGGATTATCATAGGGTGCTGAGGGTTCCAATGTAGAAGTAGAGGCAGCAACCGGGGGAACTTGGACATGTTCCTGATGTTCCTCAGCAAAGTGTGTACCTTGCGGAAAACCATATTCCTCATCAGTCCTGCCAGCTTTAGTCGGAGTAGCCCTAGATTCAAAGTCCTTTCCATCCACCTTTTTATGAGTTATGTCCACTTTCTGATGAAAAGGTAGATTGCAGTGCTTTGCAAGGTGCCCACAGCCATGGCACCGATGGCAGCGAAAGGGAATACCTTCATAGTTGAGTTTTTGTGTTCGTCGTGCCTATCCCCATGTGAAGGTGGGTAAAGCATGAAGCCCTTCCCGAACATTAATGGATACCAAGATCCACACCACCGTGAATTTCCTTGTTTTAAAAAAAGATAAGTCTGCATCAATGAAGGATCCGAGAGCGTTTCCGATGTCCCAAAAAGAATTCATACTCCAAAATTCCCAAGGCAAGTCAGGAAGGCGGACCCAAACAGGAATAACATCAAACTTCTCTGTATCGGCATCAAACATGGGGGTCCAGCATTTGAAAAGAATAGGCATGCTACCTAGGCTCCAATTTGATGTGAGTACACGACTAGCATCCGCACAGGAGTGAAATTTAAAGACGAACCAACCTCGTGAAAGAACCATGACCTCTGGTTTGTATGCAAAGAGATGAGACCAGTGTGTTGTCACCCAATGATCCAGAAAATCAGAGGTTGGGTATTTCCCCCTAGCGCGTCCCGCGAGAGCTATCTCCGCCATGTTGAGTGAATTCGCCACCGAGACGTCCTTACCACAAATAAGGTTAATATGGCTCGGAGCTATTTTCAAGAAATTTCCTTTAGTCTTCTTCGCAGGGGATTTTTCACTGGAAATCAGAGGTGAAGAATGTGTGCCTTGCACCACTTTGATGTAAGGTGGGGTAGAAGTTACCCTAACCTCCAGAGAGCATAAAATGGAGTCAATGAGTTCATCAGAGGAAAGCTGCAAAGAGGCCTCATTGGGAAGATGGGTTGGAGAAAACGCTTGAGCACGATGAGGCCATTCAGTCGTAGTGAAGTTGGCAAGATAAGAGGGGTCCAGGGTCCAACCTTCGGAGGTTGTTTCCGCGTGAATGATGGTGGAATCCATAGAGAATGCATCACCCAGCTGATAATGCGAAGGAGAGTCAAAAAGTGAGAAGGGAGCACCCCTGAGATGATGAGATAACGGCCGGGAAACAACTGCCTCGCCAAGAAAAGCTCCGGTGGTTGACAAAAGTGAAGGGTTGGAGCAGGAAGATGCCTCCATCAAGGAATCCGTCACAGGTGTCATGGAACCGTTAGTATAATTCCTGATAGACCGCGGAGAGGAGTAGCCTGGCGAGGAATGCGATGTATCCCTGTCAAAACTTTTCAGCAGTTTGTGTTCCCTGGAATGGTAAAAAATATTTTTACCCTCCAGCGGATCCAAGGAATATTCTACCAAATACATAGTGTGGTAATCCGCATCCGACATGTGGGAACATGCGTCATCCTGACCAGTACAGACCGTTGCCATCAAAGAAAGGGTACCGAAGTAGCTAGGGTTTGCAGGGTGCAACCCTTCCGGGCTGCAAAACCCTAATCCGTCCCATCCTCAATCGTATTGATGTTGTAGCCGGGGAGTCAATGTTGAATTATAGTTAAAGGAATTATTGTTTACAAAGTTACAGTTTACCTAAGATTAATGACGACATAATTAGGATAAAGTTCACATCGTGATTTATAATGTTGGTTTTAATATTAATAATACCCACTTTTATTTAGGTTTGCTTTGCATAACATAACAACATTTCAATTGGGTCTAGCCCGAGTGGTTGTGGGATGGAGTGTTATCCTCCCTACCTAGGTTTTATTCACGTAAGTGACATGTTGAGCTCAAAAATGAATATTTTGTTGTAACAGCTTCGCACCATCTTATTGTTCACCTAGCCTTGTGCTCTGAAAAATATAGGGTTTACCCTAGGTACCATCCTTAAAATGAGGGGAAGTGTACAAGGGTTTTCCCCAAGACAATTTACCTAAAAAAAACGATGTAACAAAATTTATATAACATACAATAAAATTAAAAAAAAAAGATGGGAAGTCCTTACTGAATTACAGCTTGCAAAATTTATGGTTTACCTAGAGGCAATTTACAGTGTTACTATATTTGGCATAACATAACAATATAACAAAATTGAAATAACATCATAACATAATTGCTTGTAGTTTGTATATTTACAGTTCTCATGCAAGCATGTTAAAATGTATTAATGCCAGCATAGTGAGCATAATTTTATGCTTGTATAACACTAACATAGTTAGCATAAATTCAACATCAAGATTTACAATATCATCTTCAAGCCTTAGTTATAACATTGACATAGTTAGCATAATGCTAATGTCCATATTTGACATATAACATTTTTTTATATGGGGGATCTTTACTGAATTATAGTTTGTAGAGGCGCAATTTGAAAAATCTGCATATGGGGGGTTCTTAGATGAGGAACCCTCCGAAGGAGGTAACCATTTTATTTTATTTTAGTTTCTTTATTTCCGACCTTTGGCTCGGCTAGGGTGTTTTCCAACGACAAACATTGTTTTTTCCCCTTCAGTGACAACTTGCATGCAAAATATTGTGATTAGCAAAAAGTGGCAACTTGGAAAACATAAATAAATATGACCATCAATGGAGACTGGCATAGTTATCATAGATTTAGCATCTTCATTTGTAACACCATCTTTAAGCATCAATTATAACATTGACATAGTTAGGGTAAAGCTAATGTCCATAATTTTTACATAGCATTTTTTTAAATGAGGCATCCTTCCTGAATTACATTTTGTAGAAGGGGAGTTTCAAAGGGGTAGTTTGAAATTTCCGCAAAGGGGGATCCTCGGTTGAGGAATCCTCTGAAGGAGGCATCCATTTTTTGTTTTGTTTTATTTTTTATTTATAACCTTTGACACGACTAAGGCATCGTCCAAAGAAAAGTGTTTTTTTTTTTACCTTCAAAACCTACCCTGCAAAAGACTGTGATTAGCAAAAAAGTAGCAACTTGGAAAACCTATAAATAACAAGTATTAGATATTTTTGTCTACCTTTGATGGAGACCCTCCATCCACATGCAAATTGTCCACATGAGAATCCAAATACTTATTTTCCACATACAATTTACATGTGTGTAGTTTATCTCATTTCAACATTTTATTTTTTTACCTTTTTTCTGTGTTTCATGTTCAAATTTTCCAATAGATAGGGTGGCTCAATGCCTAAACGAAGACAATATTTCTTCACCAGAAGATGATTTGTATATATATATATATATATTTTTATTTATTTATTTATTTTTTTATTTTGGTCAATTTTTTTCTTCTCTTTGTGAGAAAAATAATAGAGTCATCTCCCAGAGTTGTGACAAACTTGGGAAATGTTGTAGGCCCCCTTTTCCCTCAACTTTCTAGGCCATGGTTTCGTTATATTGTGTAGGTGTTGATGATGCCCACTAAAAATTTGACTTGTCATTGGTGTGGTAGATATCATTACATGAATGGAGGAGGTAAAAGTGGAGGCCTTTTAGCAAGGGCCTATGCGACAAAAAAATATGCCATCAACCACAAACTTAAGTCTGTAGTGCTCTACCATGAATTGAATTGTACAAGCCACAAAATAAGTGTATCAACTTAAGCTACATGCCATATCGATATTATAATGTCGAACTAAGACAAATTACAAAAAGATAGAAAATATTGAAGGTTTTCTATTAAAAAAAGGAAGTATACATAACGTGCACTATAATGCCAATTTAATGTACAGTACAACGTCAACTTAACATGCAATATAATGTGCATTATAAATTAGCCTAACATGCAGTATAACACTAGCATTAAATGTAGCATTATTCCAATATAACATGCTACTATAACACCAACATAACTAACTATTTGCAAGTCATCCATTTAAAAACAAATCTTCAGGGAAAAAACTATTCAAAATCTCTCTCTATAAAGATAAATATTTATAATATTTTAAAGAATTACAAGTTTCCATTTGAAGATAGAAAACTTACCAAGCAACCAAACTTACCAGCTAAGTACATTTGAAAAGCAAGAAAAGTGCATGTAAGAAAATACCACTATATAACACTGGAATGACAATCGTGACATGACTAACAAAAGAATACAAAGCTAACAACTACCAACAAGAACTATCACCCAAAAAAACCCAATAGGTGGATCAACAAGAACTATCACAAATTAGAGAGTATTTTACAATTATATTTTGTTCTTGGATGTTACTTATTACTAGAATTGAGCATCAAAGGAAAACACGAGTCCACCACCAGCTCACAGCGATGAACTGACTTAGCCAAACTATAGATCCAAACTAACCGATGTTGCAAACCTTCATTCATTCCAACCTGCACATATAGTGCAAGCTTACAAACTTTCATTTAAGTCAATGGGGATTCAAAGTCAAGGTTATAGACCATAATTGAAAGAAGTAGGGTGGTTAGAAATTATCCAAGAGGGGAGGGGAGAAAAGTCAAGGTTGCAAACCAAATCCAAGCGCATAACATCAGAGGAAGTGAGATTTGAACTCACACAACTGAATGAAAGTTGAAGTTGCAAACTTGAATGAAAGTTGAAGATGGAAATCTAAACAAAATCCAAAATTCTAGATCTAAAATAAATTTGAGCTTGCAACACCAAACTCACAAAGCTATGAAGGTGGGAAGGAAGGGATAAAAGTGGATGTTGCAGAGGATGGATGAAAGCCAAATTCATAGAGCCAATATGAATCCAAACAAAAGTCAAGTTCAGAGTGTCAAAATCCAAAATCCAGTGGGGTGAAAGTGAACGTTGCTGAGGCAAAAAATGAAATCTAAGGTTGCATAATCAATGTAAAGTTGAACAAAAGATGGTCTCACTGCGTCGAACCTATAAAGTAGTCACACCACCATTATTGCAAAGAGGAATGTTATTCCTTTCTAAATTCAGAGAAGATGGATATAAAACATTTTGAGGAGATGGTTAATGGGATGTCATGGATTTTCTATAAACTCATTCCCTAAGGTTTGATTAAGAGGAAGAAATCATAAAAACAATATATTTTCTTACTTTTGTCACATTGTAATTGTTTTTTATATCAATCGTGTACGTGCAACCTAAGTTTTCCATAGTTTTTGTAATATAATTTCGATATCAATCTCAATTATTAAATGGAAGGAATTGTATTTCATATTTTTGTAAAGTATTTTTTTTTAATTTTTATTTGTTAGCATCATTTGACTTGACCATAAACATCTTTACTCATCAAGGGTTATTTGAACTAAAATAAAATAAAAGATAATGCAAGATCTGCAACTTTGGAATACATGTCAAGTTTAGCGTCTTGTATTCATATGAAGGGATAGTAAGAGGTTTTCTCTATATTTAATGGTGTAACCACTACAAGAAATGACACATTTCCTTTGTGATTATTGTAACTCTAATTCATCTAGTTTTGTGATCTTGTGCTTAGGTCAACCTATTAGTGTCATTGTAACTACGAGCTCTTTGAGCACTATCAAGTTTGGCTCTTGATGTGCAAATCATCTAAAGTTGGGGAGGTTGTTTATTTAAAGGAAATTAAGGATATTCTAAAGAATTTGGAAAAGGATAAGAACCCCGGGCCCGACGGATGGGAAATTGAATTTTTCTTACATTTCTTTGATGTCGTGGGTTTGTAATTACTAAAAGATGTTGAAGAATCCATAGTTTTAGGAAAAGTGCCAGGGAACATGAATGCAACTTTCATTACACTCATTCCTAAAAACGAGAATCCTGAAAGTTTCAATGATTACAGGCCTATTTCCTTGTGTAACCTAATCTACAAATTCATTACTAAGGGTATAGTGAACCGAAATAAGCTTGTACTTGCAAGGTGCATCTCGAAGGCACAATTTGGTTTCCTATCAAATAGGAAAATCCTTGATGCTATTGAAGTGGCTCAAGAATGTATACACTCCATCAAAACAAAGGATATTCAGGCCTTAGTGCCGAAAATGGACTTGATAAAGGCCTATGATCGTGTCGATTAAACCTACTTAAGACTTATTCTCCTTCAAATAGGGCTACCAGTGGATGTTACAAACTTGATTATAGGTTGTATCACTTCTGCAAATTTTGCAGTTTTGGTAAATGGGATTCCCACCACTTTCTTCAAGGGATTCAGGGGTTTGAGGCAGGGTTTCCTATTATCCCCTCTCCTTTTCTTATTGGTAATTGAAGGCTTAAGTAGACTTATGGGAGAAGATCAAAGGTATTAAAATTTCTCATAATCTATCCATCACCCATCTCCTTTTTGTTGATGATGTTCTTATTTTTGTTATGGGATTTATTGCGTAATGGGAGATATATCTGTCTATTTTCCATTTGTTCTGTCAAGCATCTGGTATGGCTATTCATGTTAAAAAATCAATGTTTCTTCATAATATAGAGGAGCAGAGTATATGTGATCGGATTTAGTAGTTCTTCCCATATCAAATGATGGCTATTGATGTTGATTTCAAATACCTTAGGCATTTTTAAAAAACCAACTGCTACACAAAAGACGACTAGAAATGGATCATTCAAAAAGTGGAAGGAAGGATTAGCAATTGGACATTCCACTAGTTGTCTCTTAGAGGCAGATTCGTATTGGTTAAGTCAGTGATTGAAAGCATTCCAGTTTATTGGTTTACTGGTTCACTTTAGCAAAAATCTCGATGTCAGTCATTAATGGCTTTAGGAAAAGAATGTTCCAGTTCTTATGGGTAGGTAACTTTGGTTCTTCTAAATTCCATTTATCTTCTTGGTAGAGTTTTTATTGTCCTAAAAAACTAGGGGGTTGGGGATTAAAAAATATAGATTGGTTTAGCCCGGCTTTAAGTCTCAAGAGTCTCTGGAGAGGTCTATTTGGAGAGGTTCTATGGAGTAATGTATTAAGAAATAAATATTTGAAGAAGCTCCAAGTAATTCAATGGATTAGAATGCCACAAAAAACTGTGAGTAATGCTTCTATCGTTTAGCAGGGGATAACTAGATCTTTTTCAAAGATGAGCGAATGGCTCAGCTGGAAGATTTGCGATGGCTTATAGGTGTTAATTGGAATTGGTCATTTTGTGGGAGCACATGATTGTTATAAACTATCTAATCCTTTACTTGTTGAATTGTACTCCTTAAATATTTAGGTCTTGGATCAAGTAAGAAGAAATTCCAATCTGGATAGATCTCTTAAATATTGGTATTGTGCAAGGGAATTGGGTCTATCTAGTGGGGTTTCCAAGAAATGGAACTCATACATTATGGTTCTTAACAAAGCAGGGATTCAACTATGGAAAAAACAATATGTTCTTGTTTGGGATTGGAAAGGTGCAAATGGGGTTATCTTAGCCAAGAAGGATTATGAAGCCATTTCAGAGGATTTAGTTAATTCCCCACCTAGGTGGTGGGCCAATGTATTATGTAAATGGAAAGTTCCTATGAAAATTAATTGCTTTATGTGGTTATGCTTAGAAAATAAGATCCTAACTTGGCAGAATCTCCTCAAGAGAGGATTTAATGGTCCAAGTATTTGTGTTCATTACAGGGCAAGTGAAGAAACAATTTCCCACCTTTTTATTCATTGCCTTTTTTTTAATGTATTTGGCAAGATCTGTGTTTGATGTTGAATATAAATGATGTGTGGGAGGCATCATCCTTTCAGGAGTGTATGTTTATTTGGTTTAGTATGAAGTTCAAATTCAAAGAGATCCCTTTGTTCGTAATGTGGGAAGTATGGAAGGTAAGGAGTAAACTTATATTGGAAGGAAGCAATCCAAATGTCACCCATTTCTACTTTAGAATCATTAGTTTCTTTTATGAATGTTGTAAAAGGAAGAAAAACAAGGGTGTTAGATTCAATTCCTTGCTTTTGTTGGATGACCGATTACTTACAAGTTTCTTTGATGACGGGGAGAACAATGGAGAGTGTGGGGCTGGTATTTATCTAAAGATAAAGAGAGATCATTCCATCCAGTTAAGGTTGGGAGTTGGAAATTGCTCAAATACAAAGGCATAACTGTTAGGATTATGGGGAATTCTTTGGGTTTCTAAAAAAAGGGGTATTTATCAGCTTCAGGTGGCAGGGGGTTCCCAAGCTATTATAGATTTGGATACTGGGTGCACTAATATACAGGTGCTTCATTTGGATCAATGGGCTAGTAGAGTGTTGGAGCTAAAAAATGGTTCTCTTACCTCTCTTTCATTCATGCCTATCATGAGTATAATGCAGTAGCAGATCGCCTGTCTAAAAATGTGGTAGGGAATCTGGATGGACTGATCCATTTTGAAGAATGGGTAGAGGAAAAAAGGATTGGTTTGAGATCCTTTAATTTCTTTTAGATTTGAGTTTTTTAACATCTCTTCTCTTTTAGAGATATAGACTCTGTTATGTTTCTTTGTAAGGAATGTATGTTTTTTGAAAGATGGGGAGTTAGGAGGTAGTCTAGTCATCATTTTTTGGTTAAGATTTCAACAATGAGGATTTGAGTAATTATGGAACTCAAAACTGATTTTGTAAAGGTTTTTTGTAACTTTGGTTCTCCAAGTGGATGAATAACAAGTTATAGGTTTTTTTTTTGTTGAAAAAAAAGGTTTTATTATATAACTATATGCTTGATATTCCTTGTGAACAAATTGTATGTCTTCCTCATGAATATCTTCTTTATCAAGTTAGGGAAACAAATGGAAAAAGGTATACTTTTTCAATGGTTGTGGCACTAATTGTTGGTGTAAATAATCTTCACACCCTTCACTTGACATCTATGGGAGTTAAAACCATAGCTTTTGTCTCCTATACTTTGAGTGTGACTGTGGGTTCATGGATAATTTTTCTCTTATTCTTATACATGTAAAGGATGATTCTTACACTTCAATATAAAGGCTTTCAATGATGTAAGATGTGATCATTCTCATGTGAGGCAATGCAAATCAATGTAAACCTCGACTCACCTACTACTACATAGAGCACCTCCAAAATCCCACATAAACCATCAATAGAGCCACAACTTTGGTTTCAAGGCACCTTCTCAAATCTTGAACCAGTGTTGATTGATAGTTGTGTTGTGTGTTGGGAGATCGACGTGAATAGAAAACATTATAAATATATGCCCAAGCAAGAGCACAAGAGAATTGGTACCCCATGCCTTCTTCATGCTGTAGAGATGTTGATCTGGGTGGATATAGGTGGACACCCACCTATTCCACTAGCTCAAAATAGTTTTCCATTTTTGGCAATTTCTAGTAATTTTTTCTACAGTTTTTTTGGGTCCTGAACTTGTGGGGCCGTTTTGAGGCCCTAAGCGACGTTTTTTGGAAATTTGGGTGAGGGGCAATGGTTGTCAACATTAGATCCCCAATAAAAATATGTATAGCTCGAATATACCTTTCTATTGTCCTATCAAGTGTCCTGAACGTAGATCATATGCAAAAGTTATGACCCTGGGTAGTTGACTATTCAACTAACCACCTTGGGGCCGCAAACTTTATGGCATTTCATCTTCTGGGGTTAGTTTTTTGGATGTTTAGGGTTATTTCCCTCATTATTATGATATATAGGCCCCTTCAAACTCTTTTTATATTCAACTTGTTATGAATGTACGTAGCCACCACATCTCTTCTCAGAGATATAGCTACCACCATTCTAGCTGCTTTTATTTTACAGTTTATTCTATTTCATTCATTTAGTAAAATCCGAGTTTACTGTATCACTGTGTTTCTTGCCATATATATGTGTATGTGAATATATATATGCTCTTTCATTTCTTTCTCACATAAATCTGGATCAATGGTATCAGAGCCTTATGCTCTTGTATTTTCTCAGTGCATGTCCCCAACAAGATCTGAATATCAAGAGTTGGGTCTCGAACTAGTTGAGCTTGGGAAAAATACCTCTCGTCATCCCAAGCAGACTCACATGGCGGGAGAAGAAAATATATATGATGGAGTAGGATATCTTATTAAGCTGTTGCTCAGGGAAGCCCTCGTGCAATAGAGGAACGAGATGATGGATAATTCCGCCCAGATCCTTTGGAGAATGCCAATGGTGGAAGATGCACCTTCAATGAGTAGTCATTTCGGGGGTATGAATCCCTTCAAGGTACACATTAACTTTGACATTCCCTTATTTGAAGAAAATATAGATGCATATGCTTTGGAGAAATGGTTAAATCTGTTAGAGGGTTACTTCTATGTTCAAAATTTGTTCGACAGTGAAAAGATCACATTTGCACTCCTTAAGTCCCTCCCCGATATCAAAGACTAGTGGGACGGGTATTGCGAGAAGCATGCAAAATATGAGTCTGAACTATTCAGAACAGACCCCACTTAGGAATATTTTGTCTATGTCATCAAGGAGGAGTTCTCCCTAGTCGGAAACTATGCTGACCAGTACACCAGGTGGACAACTTTGCGCCAAGAGAGAGACTAGACAATGCCAAAGTTTACCAACATGTTCCATACCTTGTGCTCCAAACTGGGTATTAAATACTCTGAATGGAACTTGGTCCTAAAGTTCTGCAGTGGCTTGCACAGGGACATCCAAACGAAGATGGATTTCCTAGACATATCCTCACTAGGAGCATCTTATCAGTACGCTGTCAAGATCGATCAAAAGTTTAAGCAGAATAATAAGTAGGATTTTGGGTCTGCAAATCAGCAGCAGAAGCCTAGAAAAGGTGCCCCTAATTCACAAAGAAAAGGATAGAGCAAGGACGACCAAAGCCCCGAAAACCAACCCAAGCTATAGGCAATGAAGGGTAATGGGAAATCAAAGAAGGACATTGGCAAGTGGTGCAAATTACATAAGAGCCCCTGGCACAACACTGGTGAATGCCGCTCAAAACAATCCTTGTGGTCGAATGAAATCCCCGAATCCAGACTCTGGCTCAATCTGCGATGCGAAGAAAGAAAGTGGAAAGCATATCATTGACGCGAAACCTAGTGCCACCATCACAACCGCAAATATCCAACCAGGAGAGTTAGAGGATCCAAAGGAAGGGAAGCGCCTCTTCCATTCACAAGCATGGGTGTAGGGGACTCTGCTACATTTCATTATTGATAGTGGTAGCCAGAAGAACCTCATCTTAGTTGAGGTCATCAAAATATTGAAGCTTCCAATGGTTGCACATCCCCAACGATACAACAACAGTTGGCTGAGTCAGGGATGAGACATTCGCGTTAGTCAATAGTGTCGCCTTTCCTACAGAATCAAGCCCTTCAAAAATAAGGTAATGTGTGATGTTTCCCCGCTTGAAGTTTGTGATGTTCTTTAAGGACAACCATATATATGGAAACATCATGTTGTGTACGAGTCTAGACCTCGTAGTGTCATTATTAATTTGGGAAAGAAAATATACACGATACCAGAGACACTTCCCACTACTACAATGTCCCTCATCACAGCTAAGCAGTGTAGGAAGGTAATCTCCCAGACAGGGAAATTTTTCCTCTTCATTGTTCGTTTTGAAGGTGAACGAAAGATCACAACAACATCCACCACCTCCAAATAGAACCCCCTACTCAGTAGAAACAGGTGGAAAAGATCATGGAAGCATACAAAGACATATTCACCACACTTTCTAGGGTGCCAATACATTGTCAGGACAAGCATTCCATTGATTTGATACATGGCTCGCCTTTACCTAACGGGCCAGTATATATGCATTTCCTCATGGAAAATGAAGAAATCAAATGCCAGATTCAAGATTTAATCCAAAATAGGTACATTCGACATAGCTCCTGTGGGATCCCAATTGTGTTGGTACAGAAGAAATATGGCACATGGCGACTCTGTATTGACTATCGAGCTCTAAACAAGATCACAGTCCGGAATTAGTACCCCATTCCCCGGATCAATGACCTTCTTGACCAGATCAAGGGTGGAAAATATTTCAACAATATTGATGTGAATTTTGACTATCATCAAGTGGAAATTGAGTAGACCGATGTCTGGAAGACTGCCTTCAAATATAGGGAAGGCATTTTGAGTGGTTGGTCATGCCTTTCGGCTTGACTAATGCTCCAACAACCTCCATGAGGATGATGGAAAATATCCTACGACCATTCACCAATTCTTTTGTAGTCATATATCTATATGATATCCTCATCTACAACAGAACATGGTCAGAACATTTGCAGCATATCCACCAGGTCCTCAACACCCTGCGACAACACAAGTTATACGCCAATCTAGAGAAATGCTCATTTTGCATGGAGAGGGTTTAGTATCTGGAATAAATCATGGACGAACATGGTGTTCATGTGGATCCGGCCAATATCCAAGCCATTCGCAAATGGACGACCCCGAAAAATCTCACCAAGCTTCGCAGCTTCCTAGGCCTTGCCAACTTCTATCACAAATTTGTGTTGGGATTCTATAATATTGCTTGGTCCCTTAGCTAGGGAAACAAAGGGGTATCTAAGGCCAAGTTCGTTTTGTCCAAGCCACAACAAAAACCATTTGAGGATCTGAAGCAACACTTATGTTTGGTACCCTTCCTTGCCTTACCAGATCTGCAACAACCCTTTGAGATTGAGGCATATGCTACAGACTATGCTGTTGGCGCAATCCTCACTTAGCATGGCCATCCAAAGACATATTATAGAGAGACACTTTCAAATATAGTCTATAAGTACCCCACCTATGACAAGGAAATGTATTCTATTGTCCAAGACTATCGCCAATGGAAGCATTACATCCTTGGAAAAGAAACGGTCATCCACACTGATCACACGCCCATGTAGTTCATGCAAACCCAAGGAAAGTTACATAATGACCACCATTAGAAGTGGTCCTCTTACTTGCAGCAATTCCACCTTAACATTAAATATAAGAAGGGAAACACCAATCAAGTTGTCAATTTCCTCAGTTGACCTCCAGTAGCAGCAATGAACACGATGCTCAACTCTTGTGGCCACGAGACCTCTGGGTGGCCTCAACTATATAGCAACGATCCTGAGTTTTCTCCCATCTATCAAGCCCTATGTGCAGGCACATCCATGGCAAAATTTCATCTCTAGGAAGGATTGCTATGCCACCTAGTCCATCTCTGTGTTCCTTCAAGAAAGCATGCGAAAATGATTTGAGAAGTGCATTACAGTCAGGTGCCAGGGAACTTCGGCATCGAAAAGACAATGTCCATATTGCAGAAGCATTTTTATTAGCCCAATATCCACAAGATGCTGACTGATACATTAGATCCTGCACTTCCTATGCCATCGCGAAACCTGCCATCAAAAAGCATGGGTTGAACACCTCTCTTCCCACTCCTAATGGGCCATGGGTATCCATATCCATAGATTACATGTATGGACTGCCTTCAACCAAGCATGGTAATGACTATGTGTTTATGGTCATGGATTGCTTCTCTAAGATGACCATTCTAATAGCTTGCAAGAAGAATATCTTTGTTGAAGCCACCGCTAAGCTCTCCTTTAAGCGTGTTTGGTTTCATTTTGGGTTGCTGCAGACTATCATTTTAGATCGAGACAACAGGTTCATAAGCACTTTCTAGTCCAGCCTATGGTAATTGTTGGATACCAAGCTCACCAAATCGACTACCTTCCACCCCCATACTGATGGACAAATAGATGAGTGTGCATATTCTGAGAATGTACAATTCTAAACAAGATGAGTGTGCATATTCTGAGAATGTACAATTCTAAACACCCCCAGACATGGGATGAGATCCTTCCTTATATTCATCATAGCTATAACAGATCCCTTCATAGCTCTACCGACCATAGTCCTTTTCAAGTGTGCATGGGGTTCCAACCACTGGCCCCAATTGATGTAGCTTTGCCCATTGCATCTACACGGGAGGAATATTCCCATGCTCAAACTGAGGTTGATAAGGCCACCAGATTTGTTAAACGAATCCAACACATTTTCCAATAGGTCCATGACATTTTGGAAAAGGCCAATACTAAGTACAAGCAGTGACATGACCAACATCGGGTTCCACACAAGTTCTAGGTGGGTGATAAGGTTTGGTTGCATTTGAAGAAAGAGAGACTCACAGGACCCCATCATAAGCTTCATCCACTTTTTTGATATGGGTTGTACATTTTTTCCATTCCTTGGCCTACACCCAATATTCAATGTGGAGCTCCTTCACCCATATTTTCCACCATTGTTGGACACCTCAGAGGTGGTAAAACAATTGAAACCTACAGAGCTTAATCCCGACTACATGAAACATGAGACTATTGATAATCTCATGAATACACAGGTAAAGGGAACCCGCTAGCACATGATCCAACTATATCGAGTTGTCAAAGTAGGGAAACTACTCCACCAAGGCAAGTGGCTCACCAGGATTCAAGATCAGCAAAAGTTTCCCCATATGATGGGGGCACTCAACGAAATGGAGACCATTGCTTCCTAAGGGGGGAGGTCTGATACAGGTGGATATAGGTGGCCACCCACCTATTCCACTAGCTCAAAATAGTTTTCCATTTTGGCAACTTCCAGTAATTTTTTCTACAGTTTTTTGGGTCCTGAACTTCCGGGGCCGTTTTGAGGCCCTAAACGATGTTTTTTGGCAATTTGGGGGCCGCTGGTTAACATTGACATGCAATGAACCCCGATTGAAAGTTGTATTTCTCAGATAAATATTTCCAATGGGATAATGAGCGTCTCAATGGAGATTATATGCAAACGTTATGACCCCAGGAAGTTGATTGTTCAACTAACCACCTTGGGGCAGTAAACTTTATGGCGGTTCATCTTCTAGGGTTAGGTTTTTGGATTTTTAGGGTTCTTTCCCTCATGCTTTTGTTATATAGGTCCCTTCGGCCTCTTTTTGTATTCATATTGTCATGAATGAGCATAGCCGCCACATCTCTTCTCAAAGATATAGCTATGACCATTCTAGATGCTTTTATTTTATAGTTTGTTTTATTTCATTCATTTAATAGAATATGAGTTTACTGTATCATTGTGTTTCTTTCCATACATATGTGTATGTGAATATATATATAGATACATACATGCATACATACATACATACATTGATATTCCACAACTTCATTCAACCCTAATATGCTAATTAATAGTATCATATACAAAATATTGAAAACCATAGATAAAAACAACACAAAATCGATTTAGAACCCCATAAAATTTTCCACTTAATAACAAATCATGCATTAATTGTTAGATTAAAATATTTATTTCATTATAAATAAAATAATTTAAATAAACAAGTGACTAAAATATTTTATACAAGCAAAGCATATTGCTAAATTAAATACTCATTTTCAAGAAGTGAGTCTTATTACATAAATAAAGTCATAATCCAGATAACTTTTTTCCAAAGATGGCAAAACTTATCATAACTCAATTTTCAAACTAGCACTGAGGACAACCATCAATGGTTTCTATATACAAATGTGAGTTGGCTCATTGTCATTATTCAAGGAAAACTTGCCACTTGAAATAACCCATTGGTGGTCCATAAGGGGGTAGAATTTCTCTCTTGTTAGTTTCCTCTAGGTCATGGGCCATTAACATGTTTCCTTACATTTGAGGAAGATGAGTTCTTAGCCAATCATAAGCAATTTTGGGTCTTACTCTAAGACCAAAAGGATGGTTTTCCCCCCCCTATAGTATCCCCAAGATACCTAGTATCCCTTATTCTCCATCATATAATCTAGATAACCTTACAAGCAAAGATACAATTTAAAATTAGTTTAACAATATATATGAAAAAGCATGACATAAATAAATAAATCAATGAAATTTGTTAAACACAAATATAATTGAAAATCTCAAACAAATGATTTAAATAAAATTATTAAAAAGATGTTTTGTAAACAATAAAGTGTTATTACCAATTATTTTGTACCTTTTGAATGTAAGCATCTTATTAGTTCTTGTTGAGCCGAAGAGGCGCATTCTACAACCCAGTAGGGAATGTGTAACTCCTTCTGTGCTCATCCTCGAGTTGACACGTGCCTTTTTTTAAATAATAAAATATTAAATAAAAAAATTAAACATTATAAAAAATAACACGTTGGCTCAAATTAGATTTAAAACATTTAAAACGGCATCTATATAAAACTAAACAAATTAGATAAATAAAAAAATTTCCTCAACATTTGCACTCTAAAAAGGGGTTTGCACCTCGAGAGATTGGATCCCTCTCAACACTTGGCAGATCCCCTTTTAAGATGGATCTATGTTGGTGTAGCAAGGATTCAAAACTATACATTTTTAGTTAAATTATTCCTCCTTGCCTAATGTAGAGGACTATAGTAATTATGTACATTATTCACTAGAGTTGGGAAGGGAGTTCCCCAATGTTGAATTTGTATGGGCCTTTTTTTCACATAGAAAAATAACTATACCTTCAATTATAAAAATATATGTAGAATGCCAAGATACGAAACATCGTTGTCATCAACCAAGAGTCCAAGAAAGACCTCAAACAATATCTCACCAACAGAGCCAAAGAAGCATTGACCACAAGTTACAACATTACTATTAGGAATTTGTTTGGGCCTTATGATAAGAGGGTGACATATTAGGAAAAGTTGTTTTGGATGAATATTATGAAAATAAATGATCTTATTTAGGAGGTGACTTAAATTTCTTATTTGGGAGAGCATAAATTTGGGGCCAAGCTGCCTAGGGTTATTCCCTAATTGTTTTATTGGGTTGAGAGGCCCTTTCTATAGCCCAAGTGAGTGAGAAGTGTCACGTTTGTCACATGTCGACTCCAAAAAAAATTAAAAATAAAAATTATAAAACCAAGAACATGCCTTGTTCAAATTTAAAGTAACTAAATTACAAAACACATTTTTATAAATGTATATCAAATTTCAATTTAAAATTCCATTCATTTCAAACCTAAGAATACTCTCTCTCTCTCTCTCTCTCTCTCTCTCTCTCTTTCTCTTTCTATGTGTGTGTGTGTGTGTGTGTGTGTGTGTGTGTGTGTATATATAATAAAAACCAAACTTTAATAAATATATCACACCAATCCATCAAATGGATTATCACCTATTTATATTTATTTATTTAAAACTTACTACTTTGGAACAATTATGTGTGTTCGATAGAATTTTTTTTGTTAAATTATCATATTTGATTTAATAACAATTAAATTTGCATAGACAAATTTATGAAGGCATATTTTTTTATTTATTTACTTTAATTTATATGTACATATAAATGAATACACACATATGCACATTTTATGAGTTGGTAATGGACAGACAATTCACAACAAACACTTTACTTATCTACATATTAATAAAGTAAATACAATCTTAAAATAAAAGGGGCCATCCTTATATGGATTGGTGGACTTTGTAATGGAGGTTTCTCTTAAGTTTTTCTTTTGACTATGATGTATGCTAGAAAGTGTACTCAAGTAAATAAAAAATCTATTTTAGTCCATAATAAAACTCCTTGAAATAATTTGTACAAGAAATCATTCTTGGAGGTGTATAATGCCCTGGTACAGGTTTATAATTCCTTTAACAAAGAATATGGTTCAAATTTTACATGATTCCAAGCCACCACCCTTTTATCATTTGTGAAATTCCTTATATATATATAAACACACATCGATATAGATCCATCTTAACTTTGGCTCTACCTAGTGTGGAGATGGATCAAACATCTTGATGTGCAATCATTGCTCAAGTTTAGCATTGTAAAAAGGGTTTGCACCTCAAAGGATTTGATCCCTCTTATCCCTTGGTAGAACCAAAGTTAATATGGATCTATATTGGTTTATTCTAAAATTGGAGGATAGTGGTCTACTTGATGTAGAGCCTTATACATGCTCAAAACCTTCCACAACCCAAACTTGTTGATGTGACTAAAATCACTTCAACAAATGTAGTGTTTAGATATTAGTGAAAAATTTGGGTGACACCCATTTCCAGATATTTTCTCTCCAAGAGGGCCTTATTCAAGGATGATCTTGAGAAGCTAACTACTACATAATTTATATGACTTGCCTCCATTGATAAATTTTACTTATCGGTGTATTTACTTTGGCAATGAACCCATACGCTTTGTGGTTTGTTGTACTTTCATTCCCATAATTTTATTATTAATCTCTACGGTTCATTTCATTTTCATATCTTGAGCACATTTATATTTAAGTATTTGATCTATTGTTTATCACATATCTTGGATGATTAAATGTGTATGTGGGAAATCTAACTTAATACACAATTCGAAATTCACAAAACGAATTAAGATTTTTTTCTCTTAAGTTCTCATAAAAATCACAATCGAATTAACCTATAGGAAATCCCCCCTTGGCCTTGAGAGCTAGCTTAAAAGAGGGAATTTAAGCACTAGGGTGATATTGATGCTTTCCTTCCTAGATTGTACTTGTAGCACTAGTGGATTAGGAATTTTCCGCTTAGGTGCTAAATCAAGTTGCAACAAAGAGACTTTATATATTTTTAATATATAAAGGGTTTCTTAATTACCATATCATGATCAAGCAATGACCCTAGCTCCGATGGAGACTCATATCATTTTCCCGGTTTACTATAAATAACCAAGGTAGGGAATAAACCTCACTTGGGTGGAATAAGAAGACATTGTTTCCTTGATAAAGGAGAACTGGTTTCTATTAGATGAGACTTGAATTGAATAATCCTCACTATAGTTCACATAAATCTTAAAAAGAAAAAAAAAGTAGCTTTCTTTTTGGCACATGAATTTTTTTATAAGGATAATAAGGAGTTGAAGGAGGTGGATACCCAATTAGAGCTTATGTATACCCATGACTTGTCCGGATTTTCTTCTGATGATGTTAAAAAGAAGATTCATTTCTTGGAGGAAAGAAAGAGGAAAATGTTAGAGGATAGAGAGGCAATCTGGAGGTTAATAAGCAACGCCATATGAATGGAAAAGGGTGATGAAAAAACCAATTTTTTCACCAATATGATTACCATCGAAAAATTGTTAATACTATTTGGAATCTAAGGAACAGAGATGGTGAGGATGTTTCTAGTTTTGAGGACTTATCCAGACTTGGGATATAATATTTTGAAGGGGTTTATAAGGATGGAAATAGGGTGAACATTACAAAAATAGTTCACATGATGTCCTAGATAATAGAACATTGATGGGTGAGGTTGCAAAGGTTGAATTGGAGGAAGTTCTTCATAGATTAAAAAGTGATAAAAGTCCTAGCTTGGATGAATGCCTAGTTGAATTCCTCCTTGGGTTTTATTAGATCATTGGTGGAGACTTATTGAGGGTCATTGAGGAATCAAGAACCAATGGAAGAATGTCGACATCCTTCAAATTAACCTTTATTGATTTAATCCCAAAATTCAATAACCATGTGTGTTTCGATGAATATAGGTCTTTATCCTTATGCAAATTTATATACAAAATAATTGCAAAGGTAATAGCGATGAAGGTGAAATAAATTCTTTCAAAGTCAATAATATATGCACAATTTAGTTTCCTATTGAGTTGACTGATACACAAGGAAACTAGTGAAATTGCACATGAAGGATTTCATTTGGTCAAAACCAAGAAGATGCCTGCTATGGTACTTAAAATATACCTCACAAAAGCTTATGACAGGGTGAACTAGAACTATTTAAGGCTTATATTGATTCACGTGGTATTTTGTGTATAGATTGTAACTTGGATAATGAATTGTGTTTACATGATGTCTTTCACTATATTGATTAATGATTTGGATACAAGAGTTTTTAGGACAAGTAGAGGACTACAACAAGGGTGTCCCATTTCACCTGTACTATTTATTATTATGATAGAAAGTTTAAGTAGGGATAGTATGAATGCAAAAAGGATGGGATCTTTAAAGGGCATCCGAATTGGATCGATTAATTTAATGCATTTGTTATTTGCAGATGACATTTTATTGTTTTGTGATGGCTCGAGATGGGATGATTCTAAGTTAGAAGAAGTGTTTGATCTCTATTATTTTTCTACTAGGATGTTGGTGAATACTATAAAATCAACCATCTCTTTGGCTAGAATGGAGAAAGAGGATGAGATACACTTTACAAAATTATTCTCGTATCAATAATTATATATATGGGATGGATTAAAATACCTAGGTTTTGCCATAAATCTCAATGGCTAAGGGACTGGGTATGGCTTATTTCCAAATTTGAGAAAGACTCCTGATTTGGTGTAATCATTGGTTGTTTCGGGGAGGAAGGTTGATAGTGGTAAAATCAATGATTGAAGCCATCCCTATCCATGGGATGACCTTTTCCTTTATTCCAAAAGGAATTTTGGATAAAATGAGAAGGTTATGTTATATATTTCTATTGTATGGCAATATGGATAAACAAGAAATTCCACTTGTCAAATGGCAATGATTAGAAATCTTGAAGGGATTTGGGGGCTCGGGACTAAAAAATATTTTTCATTTTGTTGATGCTCTATTCTCTAAAATTGTTCAAAGGTTTATATTGGGGAAGGAAATATATTTTCAAGTGATTATTTAGAAAATATTGCTCCCGACTTAGTGTAAGAATGGATCAAAGCTCTTCAAAATATTTTCAAAATGGATCAATAATTTGGAAGGCTTCAGTAAAGGCCATTCCTCTCATATGTAATTGAACTACAAGGAAAACATCTTCTATCACAGGTTTTTGTTGAGACTTTTAGTGTTACAAGATTTGGCAAAAACTTTCAAAAACAAGCTCCATTAAAACCTCCAACATCGGTATTATGTGTTATAAAGTGTTGGTGCTTATTATTCTTGTTAAACACACAACACATAACTTTCACACATACGTACTAGTGCTTATATTACAATTCACACCATTTTGTCCTGTAAATTTAATAGTGGCAGTAACGACTCCATTTTCTATGGAATTCAGTGTGTGTTATATACATAATAGCACCAGTGAAAATTACATGCATACATACATACATACATACACACACACACACACACACACACACACACATATATATAATGCACCAGTGCAATTATCACTTGAGCACTGTGCAACAATTTATTGGATTAAAAACACAAGTTCATAATTTCTCACTACGTAAAATGAAGCTTGGGGTTAATGATTTACATATGCCCCACACTATTTAATGAGTTTAAAAATATGTAATGCATGAATATATCTATATTTTATTTTATTTTTTCAATTAATCATCAAAAATCAAATAATTTCTATAAAATATGATATTTTAATTTTAATTATTGCATTTGGATATAACGATTGGATTAATCTTTTATACCATCATATTACATATCTATTCATTGTAATACTTAATCATCCATATATTTAATGAACGATATAACATTTTACAACATTGGACAATGGTAAGTTCAATTTTGCTTCCCCTACCCACGTTGAAGGTGTTACTAAAGAGGAACTTGTTTTCTATCTCTCGACTAAAAAATATTTAGATTTAAGAAAAATATCAATTGTTCAGAGTCTAGGAATTTGATTGAGGAAATGAATTTGCTTCAATCACAAATCCCTAGATATGATTCAAATTTGGGCATTTGCACTAACCCTAATGGTGACAATCCCACTTTATCTTCTAAAGTTAGTAATTTGGTTCTAGGGGATTTTACTCAACCTATTGATACTTTGAATTCTTCAAATTCTCAATTTCTTGAGTCTGTAAATTCTTTATTTCCATCTGGATGAAAAATTTCCGAGTCTCAAGGTCATAATACTTGTTCGGAGGAAAATACTTTGAGTTCCGCATCCCCCTGCTAATGGGTTTCCCTCTCTAACATTTCCTCATGCGCTTCAGGCAAATATTCCCCCTACAGTGGATTGATTTTATAAATCTCCTTTAGAAGTCTTTTCTAAAAAATCCTCTCCCTTACATGATATTATCCCTATCTCTTCTATTCGATGTCAAAATGTCACAATCTGGAATAAGAATAAAAAAAGAGGTAAATCACTTCCCCCTTCTTGTGAGTTGTTGGAAATCATTGATCCTTCCTACATCCCAATTTATGACAGATTGCTAGAAGCTGAAAATTCCTCACAGGCCGTTAGAGAAGAAAAATTCGATACTGGGGTGAATTAATGGCATTCCTGTCCTACAACATTTGTGGGATCGCGGGGGGGGATGGTAAGGTTAGGGCCCTCTCTAGATTCCTAAAAGATACTAACACAAACATGCTTTTGACTCAATAAACTCAGTGTAGTTTTGTTCAAGCAATTGAAACCTTTTCTAAAAAATTTCCAAGAAGGAATTTCAGTGCTATAGATGCATGTGGTCAATCACGGGGCCTTTTATCGGGCTAGAATCTTTCTACCTTTGTTTTTAAATATTACAAGACGATTGGGGGTTTATTACTGGAAGGGAATTTTATTGAATTTGACTAGCCATTAGTTGTATTAAACATCTATGGGCTCTATAAGGACATATAAGTTTTTTGGGATGCTTTGGAGAATTGTGGTATTTTAAAAATTCCAAATTTGATTGTTGCAAGTGCTCCAAACTTTACACTCTCAGTTTCTGAGATTGAGGGTGCCTCTGTTCGACTTGATGATCTATCTGAGTATTTTGGCAATCTAATCCAGAATTCAAATATGATCGATGATATTCCAGTAAAAATGTGTCCTACATGGAGCAATAATAGAAGTGGCAGTAATGGTATTAGCAAAATATTACACTGATTCTTATTAGCAGAATCCCTGAGAAATTGTCTTCATAAATTCAGATCCCGGGTTGAATTTTCGAATATCTCATACCATCATGCCATTATTCTCCAGATTGATGGGATTAGATCTAAGAAGAAATATCCTTTAAAATTCAACGACTCTTGTATGCATGAAGTAGACTTTTGCTCGTTTGTAAGAAGTTGTTGGAAGTATATTATTGTTCCCGAGGAAAACAACTTGATGGATTCCTTGATATACAAGCTAAAATGTCTGAAAAAGGAGATGGTTAAGTGGGAAAAAATCAAGAAAGCTATAGATAGTGAAGAGCTAAAAAGGATTGAATCTCAAATGAGAAATATTTTTTATCTCAACTTGGATGGGATCTTTACAGAAGAAGGGAAAGAGGATTTACAGATATTGGAGCAGGAGAAGTCCATTCTTTTGAGACATGGGGAGAATTCCTGGAGATTAAAAAGCATAGCTACATGTGTAGCTTTGGGGGATGAAAATACTAAATTATTCCATAGTTTTTCCTCCTATAGAAGAAAAATTAATGTTATTTTGGATTTAAATGATGAGAATGGATATTTGGAAGCTAATGAATCTAGATGAAATTGCAAGGGTCCTCAAAACTTCTTCTAAGGACAAGAGTCCTGGTCCTGATGGTTGGACCATTGAACTATTCTTGGGATTTTTTGATATTATGGGGGAGGATTTATTACATATGATTTAATACTCTAGAGTGGAAGGTTTTGTTTCAAGAGGGTTAAATTCTACCTTTTTGAATCTCATTCCAAAATGTAATAAACCTTCCTCTTTTAATGATTTTAGACCAATTGCATTATACAATCTTGTTTACAAGATTATTACTAAAATTATTGCCAACGGGATGAAGCCTAAGCTTGCAGATTTGATGTCCAAAGAGTAGTTTGGTTTTTTAGCTAATAGGAAAATATTGGATGCAGTTGGAGTTTCACAAGAGTGTGTGCATACAATAAAAATAAAAAACATGAGTGCTATGATACTTGAGATGGATTTGGTCAAAGCATATGACCGAGTCAACTAGGTTTATCTACGGATTCTTCTTCTTCAAATCAACATTCCTTTTTATGTCACAAACTGGATAATGGCATGTGTTATGTCTGCCAATTTCACAGTTCTTATAAATGGATCTCCCACTTCCTTTTTTAGAAGTTCGAGAGGCTTGAGGTAGGGATACCTCCTTTCACCCTTCCTCTTCCTTCTAGTTATTGAAGGGTTAAGCAGAATGATCTGTGCAGCTAGGAGAGAAGGTAAATTAAAAGGTATTAATATCTCTACCTCTGTTTGCATCACTCATTTACTTTTTGTCGATGATGTGGTTCTTTTTGGTAAAGGATCTGTAGAAGAATGGTATCAATTCTAAGAAATGATCAATTTATTTTGTTCAACCTATGGAATGGAAGTGAGAATTAATAAATCTTCCTTCATGTGTCATAATGTTGATGCCAATATATTAGATCAAATTTCCATAGTTATTCCATATCAGATGTCTAAGATTGATGAGGGCTTCAAGTACCTTGGTTATTCTATCAAACCAAACTGCTATAAGGTTAATGATTGGTTATGGCTAGTGAAAAAGTATGAAAAGAGAATTGGATTTTGGATTTATAAGTATCTTTCCCTAGGTGGCAAGCTTAAACTTGTGAAAGTGGTGCTTATTGGTATTCTGGTATACTGGTTCTCTATGGATCAGATTCCTTAGACCATCTTGAAGTTGATTAGAAGTCTGAAGTTTAAATTCCCGTGGTCAGGAAATGTTAAGGGTAGTAGTATAAACCTTCTTAGATGGGATTGGATTTCTATGCCTAAACATAAGGGTGGATGGAACATTAAAAATATTTTCTGGTTCAATTCTGCTCTTAATATGAAGAGCATGTGGCATGAAATTTTTGGTTCTAGGTTATGGTCAGAAGTCCTTCATGGTAAATAAATCAAGATGAACATTCTACAATGGATTAGGAATCCCACTAAAAAAGTGAGAAATCCTTCATCTCTATGGTGTGGCTTTCTTGAAATATATCCTTGGATCAACAAACACTTAGCCTGGAAGACTAGGAATGGTATAAATTGTCTGATTGGGATTGATCCTTATATTGGAAATGAGGAGGACTATATATTGTCTCCTTATATCTAAGATCATCTTGAAGAATTTGGTTTCGTGACCTTAGCTCGCATCAACCATCCCAGTTGGTTACCAAATTCAGGATCATACTGAATGATTGCTCGTAATATTGGTTTAGAAAGTGTATGGGTGGAGGAATGGAAATGTTATATCTCTTTCCTAAACTATGCAGTATCAGAATTATAAATGTGGAAGATAAATTGATTTGGTCCCATAATGTGGAATTTGGGCAAATATCTGCAAAATATGCATATTCTACAATTATTCAATATCATGCTTCATGTGTTCGAAACTGGTGGTATTAAAAGTTGTGGAAATGGCATATCCCATAGAAAATCAATGTTTCATCAAGATGGATTTTGAAGACTGTGTGATGACTTGAAATAATCTAATGCATAGAGGATAGATCGGTCCAAATATATGCTCATTATGCAAGCTAGATGGGGAATATGTGGATCACATGTTTGTTTTCTGTCAGTTCACAAAAAAAATTGGAAATAGGTCTGTAATATTTTAAATATTTCTAGATATTGGGAATCTGGGAACTTCGAGTCTTCTTTTAAAATATGGGTCCACTCTCAAAAATTGTATAAGACGATTCCAACTTTTATTTCTTGGGAGATTTGGAAGTCGAGGAATGAGGTTATATTTGAGGGGACAGCTCTGAATTCATTTTTGATTGTCAACATAGCTCTTAATATGTTTAAAGCTTATAATACTCACCAGATTAACTATAGAAGACCCCAACAACTTATGGAGATTTCAACTACAAATTGGGAAATTGAATTCTTATATGGTGCAACAACCAATGGAAGGTGTGCAACTAGTGTTCATTTGATCATTAATAAGGACCGTTTCTTTAAGATGAAAATGAATTGTGGAATGGGTACAAATTCAAAGGAGGAACTTCTGGCACTGTGGTGTCGTTTAACAAAATTTTCCTGTTCATTTGGTATTGATTGCATAAAAATATTGGGAAACTCACAGGTGATTGTTAATTGAGATAAGAAGCTATACATTCTAAATGTGCTCTCTTTACACCACTAGTGCCAAAGGATTGAAGCACATTTAGACTCCTTTTATGACTAGTTTATAGATAATATATACAAAGAACTTAATGTTGTGGCAGATGCACTATCAAAAGAGGCTCTTAATGAGGAGGAAGGCCTTCTCATATGGGAGGAATGGATTGATAGTGAATTGGTAAACCATGGTTTTAATTACATGCTATCTGATTAGTACATGTTTACTATTTGCATGTTATATTTCAGACATTTTGTATGTATTCTTGGAAGTTGCAAGACTAGTTGGTTTTTTTCATTATCCTTTGATGTTGAATGAGCTTGAACAACTATTATCTATGCTAGAAAGTTTAGTAGTGAAATTTTGGGTTGTAATACAAGAATGCCATTCTTGTAGATATGCTGGATCATCTTGATCATGATTGGATATGTACTTTTTGATTTATAGTAAATAACAAAAGTACAATTTTTTCTTCTTGGAAAAAATAGAATAAGAAACTCATTTTAATATATGTGAATAAGAGACCTTTCATCATACAAAATGGGACAACATAAATGACCACAATCATCAAAATATCAATATATAATTGTTACACTTATTGGTAACCTATGGTCATCCAATTAGGACAATATGTTCAATACATTGAACAAAATGTCTTATTTCACATAAAAACATTTCCAAACATACAACTTGCAAGAACATTTAATTATATCGATTGTCATTCTTCACTCCAACTAGTGTCATTGATTGACTTGTTTACATGTCTCATTTCTTCATCACTTGGATTATGTGACCCAATGTTGATTGGAATGATTTTGTTCCTACTCTTCATTTTCCATCTACAAACATAGAAACAAAGTGTGATGAGTATATCTACATGTATAATATAATATACATGGTTGCGTAAATTAAAAAAATCATACCATAGCAAGAAGTAATTCACAATCAATACACATTATTTCAAAGTCATTCCTCATGTCATCTTTTGACAACTCTTATGTTGGCTCCACTGCATACTTTATTTATTTCTTGCAAGTTTTAAATGCCATGACTCAAACCTTTATATAATTAATATAAATGTTTCTTGTGATTTCATTAGTTATAAAATGAAGGAATTAAAACAACATATTTACTTATAAATTGCTCAATTAAATTTTCATATTGCAACGTATAATCACAACGCACACCTAACCCAATGCTAATCAATTCTTCGGATGGATTTCTTTGTATGTTAGCATATGTTAAAAGAAACCCAAATATGAGTATAAATTAATTAAATATAAAACTCACAACAACTATGAAACCGTAAGTATGGAAAACATAAGTTATAATCACAAAATTTGCGATCAACCATTTTCTTCCTTGTCGTCCTATGTTATTTGATGAATGGATTCCTTTTTTCTTTCATTTCCTGCAATAAAACAAATTAAAATTAGTATTTCATGGAATAAATAAATTAAGTGTACATATAAGAAAACACCATTTATTGCATATGTTTCATGCACAATGTAGTTGGATGGCTCCTCCTACGATGTAATTATGTTCATTTCTCCTCTCTTTGCACACTTTTTTCGACATGTCTACCGGCATGTTTTGGATATCACCCTATTTGTCCTTTGGAGTTTTCATTCTTCCCAAAAAAATGTAAAATTAAAAAAAAACATTTATATTGATATGAAAGTAAATATAGATGAAATATTAATTTCATAATTTTCTATAGTACTATATACATATTGCAGAAAAAACATGTTTAGAAACAATGCTTTTTAAATGATTTTTTTGTTACTGTATGTTTTTGCTATTACAAGTCTCACAATTCTCATTGACCATTGCTTTAAAAATCCTTGTTGTAGTTTATGTATAATCTGATTATTTGATTCATTGGACTAATTTTTGTACTATAAGTGGAAACTAGATCTATACGTTCTTTCCACTATATCCCGCGTAGTTTTATAAAAGTCACCCCCACCTTTCATTAATTTCCAATGCCATTCCAAATGAACTTTCCACTATATCCCGCGTAGTTTTATAAAATTCACCCCCACCTTTCATTAATTTCCAATGCCATTCCAAATGAACTAAGGAACAATTCATCATAATTACATCCTTCATAATTTTATCTTCTTGGCATGACATTCTTTTCCCTCATTATCGGTCCCTGCAAAACATTCAACAAACGTGGAATAGTGTTTGAAACATGTCAACGACTATTCTTAATAAGCACATTATTACTAAAAATTCAAAGATAAATTTCATGTTCATTACCTTTTGATTCACCTAATTCATCTCTTTGCAACATTTCCATCAAGGTTTTATGATATTTTACACTTAGATTGTAAACAATTTTATTGAGCTTCTTCAAGTTTTTGCTCTGCATGACAAGTACTAACCAATACATATCATTTAAACTTATAAATAGTTCAAATTTATTAATTTTATACTAAAATTTCAAAGAACTTACCTTGTCCTCTTTTTGGGATGTGATCCCATCATGCTAATCACAATAAGGTTTTTCTTTGTTCTATCAAACATCTTCTACCAATAAATGTTCAACATCATAAAATAAAGAAATTATAAAATATGTTTTACAAATAAAGTAAATGATTTAAAACTAAAAATGTTTTCAAGTTGATTGGTGCATGTTTTATATGTCTATGCACGGTGCTTCATGCATAGGAATACACATTGGTATATGGGTAAAAACAAATAAATTAAATGAATCTATTATAAAGAACACCACTGGTGCATTTCCTTTATAGTATGCATTGATTACTGTGAAAGCATGTTTTTTCAAAAGATTGAAAATGACAACTTTTGGGATTCAATGCAATAAGTGGTCCCATTGCAATAGATGTCCAATGCCCCATATATAGACATGCAAAGCCATTAAATATTCAATGCCTAGAACAAAATGTCTCTTTGTTAAATTGTAGAGAGGCAAAATCATAATGCTAAAGTTTCCATCCACATAAAACAAAGGGGAAACAACAATAAAGCTAGGGTTTACAACATTGGAGGTAACTATGAAAACTTTTTATTTTCTTCAAAATGCACTGTAAATATTAATAGGAACATAAAAAATATTGACCTTTTAAAAAATAATTAAGGGAAGATTTGATATGAATAGTAAGAAGTTACTTACCTAGAAATTTTCCTCTGCAGGGGTGTATGTCTTTCTCAATGAATCAATAGAGTGAGGGTGGTGAGGGAATCAAACCGAACCTCTCAGCTGACTAGAGTAAGGGTGGGGAAAGAGCCTATTTTTTTATTGATGACACTCCTATGAAATCAGGTGCATGCTGCACTCACAAGAGACTACCAGTGATATGCTGGAGGATGGAAGGATAATTCATCTTTTATAAAATTATTCAATCTCCTTTAGCTATGGGATGGGTGATGACTCCAACAAGATGGCGGGGATAAAAGTAGTTCTTGTATTAGTGGAGGTATCCTTGGAAAGGAATGTGAACAAGTTTCATATCTTTGGTGACTCCCAAGTGGTGGTGACCTATAATCGTTTATACACTTTTCTCTTCATATAATTTGTTCTCTCCAAACTCTTCCCTAGTAAATATCTCTTGCACATCTCTCCCCTTAAACTTTTGACAAAAGAAAGAAATAGTGATTATGGCTTCTATAAAAAACTCATTACTAGAAAATGAAATTCCCACTCATTTTTTCACTAGATATTTCAGTTCATTGATGAAAAACGCATGTGTCGTAATTTTTTTGGACATCGGTGCACCTATAATATTAAAACACATTGGTGCTTCTTTTTAAAGTGCATCAGTGCACAAAAAATATAAAACACACCACTGTAATATATTAATGAAAAATACAAAAAACAATATCCCTGTAGGGGATATTTTCTTTTGTGGAATGTTGTTGTGGTGTTTCATTTTGGTGCTTATTGTAGGTTAGTGCACTGATGTGGTTTATGTTTATGTATCAGATGGTGCATTTATATGAAAAAAATGCACTGATTAGAATAAAAATCCCTTCAAATGCCTGTTTGAAGTTAAAATGTTTCATACATCCCAAACTTTATTTTGAGAATATAGATACATAAATTAGAATACTCCATAGGGCATAAATGGTACTTAAACTCACACCATGTAGTTAAAAAATGATTTCAATAGTTTATTTGAAGTTAGATTGTTATATGTTTCTCGAACTTTCTTTTAAGAAATTTGGACATGTATTGATTGTTGATTGACTCAAATGCAGGGATGAAAAGTTATACTATCAAATGGCCAATTCTTCATATCCCAATTCATTCCATATTGTTAAAATATCATCAAGTTTTCCTCTATCATTTGTAGTAAGTTTCAATTTTATTAATATTTTGATTATCTAATTGAATTTATGTGTTTATGCATATTCTATCTTTTGTAGTAAGTTCCAATTTTATTAATATTTTGATTATCTATTTGAATTTATATTATTTATGCATATGCATGTGAATAATTATGCATTTAATTTTGTAGGATCTTGATTCTAGATCAAGTTTAGATACACAAAATATTCCACTAGACAAAAAACACTACAAGCTCTGATCAAGAGCAAGATACCACAAGAAGTTGGTAGGTGAAAATGCATAGCCTCTTTAGCCCCCCAAATATAACATTCCACCTTCCATCCACCATCCTAGGTAAATGCTACTTCACCATCAATTGAATCTCTTTTATGAAACCCTGGTAGTAATAAGTGGTTGTTCAAAATGTAAAGGGTTGAAGGAAAACTCTCAACATGTGACACATCTCACTATATTTATGATTAACTAACCAATGTTTACGGTCTAATACCTCCCAGTGTGGTGAAATTTCCAATAGGTAGATATATACAAGATATGTAGGAACACTTCCATATGTTCATTTTTTGAAAAGTTGGAATCCAAAACGACTATGTTTCATGCAAAATCGAGCATTAACTCATTTCCTTTAGTTCAACTAAGAGTTCTAGTGAGCCAAAGTATGATATCAATACCACCCAAAACATTTCTACTTGGAAATCCAAAAAGTTGTATGAGATGAGAGCAAAAATTTCCAAGTACACGCCAAGGCCTGTTCAATTGTTGGAGGGTAGTGATGACTTTTTTCTTCCTGTCCATCTACAAAATAATACTAAAGTTGTTACAACTAAGCATTTTATGGTGTTTGGTCGTTTTCTCTGCTTATGCTTGATGTTGGAACCGGATTCTCCTTTTTTTATTATAATTATATGATTGCCAAGTCTAAAATAGAGTTTGAAAATCTTGGGTTGTTTATCCTTTCACATGTATTTGTTTCTCCCAAATAGTCATTAGAACTTATGCCCTCATGTGGTCGTCTTTATTGTTGGTATGGTTACTTGAATATTGTTAAATACAAACATAGAATTTCCATGCATATTATGTGCATGAATGTTTATGGTTATGGAAACTTTAGCATGAAGAACATATCTTATATCAATAGATGTCCATGCACACATGGGAACATTGCAGGGTTCATAAATAGTTGTAAGTGCTCATTATTTAGTGCAAATTATTTATTTTAGGAACACCCCAACGGCAATGAGTTCTTTATGAAAAGGAAAAGATCAAGATTTGTTGTTGTGCATGCAATACATAGTTTATCTCATGGTGACAAGTTGTTATTGATCTATAAATTTAATATACAACCAACCACTTATCATAGATACCTTGCATTGGGACAACCATTAGAGGTCCCTCTGGGGCATAAGCAAAAGATCATTGAGTAATTGTAATTTTTTTAATTTTCAATGGAATTAATGTAAACATATTGCTTAATTTGACATTTTGTTTTATAAAGTGGTTGATTGCACTTGTATTATTGGAGAAAATGTATGTGATTCAAATAATTGTTTGGCATAATGTTTAAACATACTAAACGCAATGTGATTACTAGTATCATTGATGTAATATTCAATATTTTTGCAATCATAATTCTAATAGTGAGCGACATGTTTACCATCTTCCACTGCACCCTACTACACTGTCTAATCGAGAGAAGACTAGTAAATGAGCACAACTAAAAGAGGAAGCATAAAAATCCTAGTTGAACCAACCACCTATTCAATTCCCATCATGTCCCAAGTCACAAATTTATAATGTCTATAGTGACATTGGTTCTTCACATGTTGGCAATGAATGTAATGAAATAGAAGTTGATATGGATTATTTCTTATGAGATACGAGCGACATGTAGGGAATGTTGTTACATGCATTCCAACAACATGATCTAGGGGATGGTGCTCATATCATCGATACCTTCTTTGAAAGCTTAAAATTTACTTCCACCACCCCTCCCATTGGACATGAGTCAAGGTCTACCCAACTAGGGACAACAATGTTACTATACAACTTGAAAGCAATGTATGGTAAGTTAGACACATGTTTCTCAATGATTTTGAAGTAAGTAACCATTAAGTCCCCTATATTTTGAAGAATCTTGTTGTACATTCAACATTTTAAATGGTCAATTTTATGCATGGTTGATGATAGTGTACATCTCTATTGCCCAATAATTGCAGGTTACTCAAAGATAAGGTACTTTTGAGGGATAATGTATTACTCAACAATTGCAAAGAGGCAAAGAAAATGTTGAAAAGGTTGGGCGTTGAGTACATATCATATTATGTTGGTTCGAGTGATTTCATTCTATATAGAGATGAATATGGGGATAGAGAGATATGTCCAAAATGTGGGCATGATAGGTACAAGAACTACAAAAATAGTGGTAAAGCACATGGTCCTCCTCTTGAGGCACATGCCTATAATCCCAAGTATCGAAATGATCTTTCATTCCAAAGAATTAGCTATGTTGTGGGGGTGGCATGCCTCACAAAGAAGTGAGCCAAGAGTTATGTGAATCCCAATCGATTCAATAGCCATGAAGCATATAGAGGGTACATGGCCTGTGAAATTCAAGGATGAAATACAAAGCCTTCAATTAACCATAGTCATGGATGGAATTAGCCCGTACTCCCTCCAAAATACCAAATATTTTGTTTGGCTAGAAGTAGATGATAGGTTAAGAATACGAATGCCTACCTACAACCATTAATTGACGAATTTAAGCAATGATGGGAAGAGATCACCAGTAGAAAATGAGAGATAAATGAACAGGCGACCAAAAAATTTGGTCACCATAGTTTTTTCAAGGTATAAATGACCAAACTTGAGTGAACCAACTAAAAATGACCAGAGAAATGACCAATCGGGTTACGGGATAAAATATATAACCAGATAACAAGTAACTAAACTAAAAATGACCACATAACAATAACATTAAGAATAAGAATTGGTTGTTTATTTGGTCATTTTTAGTTGTGTCACTCTGACAATGAAAAATTACAATTTTGACAATGAATTTGTACAATTTACTAAATTTTAACACTGCAAATGGATTCAAATACCCATAGGGGTCTCTGAATCCATCTGTAGTGTTAAAATTTAGTAAACTGTAACATTGTAGATGGATTCAATATATAATATGATCCAATCCAATGTGCTTATCATGTCCATATCTTATTTCACCATTTTTTCCTTATTATCCCTTTGACATATCCACCAAGTTGCGTCATGTATGCCATCATAGTGTGTCGGTTGAGTTGAATCTTTGATATTTATTGTCTTTCCCTTTGGGCATTTTTATGTCGTGAATTTGGTTTCATTATGTTCATCTCGTCGTATTGGTCACGTTCATATTTTGTTTGAACAAAACCATGGTCGTTTGACCCTCTCGGCAGTCAATTAAAGTTTCAGCAAGTTCATGTATTTTGTGTCATGTTAGCTAAAAATTGTCAATTCCACAACCTCCATTAATTCTCCATATGCATCCATTCGTCATGGTTCTCCTCACACATGTCCTATCACGAATTTAGTGTCATTATGTTTGGCTCATCATATTGTCCACGTTCATATTTTGTTTGAACAAAACCGTTGTTGTTTGACCCTCTCGACAGTCTATTAAATTTTTGGTAAGTTCATGTATTTTGCATCATGTTAGCTAAATATTGTCAATTTCAATTACAGTTAATATATTAATATACTATAATATTAATATATTAATATCATTATCATTATCATCTATTTTTAAGGTCACCGCCAAGCGAGACACCAAGTTTGTGTATGAAACCCCCTTGTTTGTGGGACAAAGGACCTTCATATGCACAACCATTTGTTAAATATACTTAATATATTAATATATTATATAATGTTAATATATTTATATACTATATATTTAATATACTATACTCTTCAAGCCTTAATCCGTTATAAATTTATTTAGAAACAACAAGCTTTCAATAAAAATGTCTCATTTTAAGGGTCCAAATATATCATTTTAAGAACAACCTCAAATACAATTATATAGAATAGTTATAATATATATATAGTTATGGGTCAACCACACAAAACCCTTCTCTTCATTGGTAACTAGCACATTGTAATCATGCGTCTCTTTTTAGCATGAAATGATGGGGACCATCATTTTCTAAGGGGGGAGGAATGATCCGAATTTTAGGGGGCATATGGTCTAAATTCGGATGTATAAGCCATAAAAGTATTAAATTGAAAGGCCACCCTCTCTCATCCATGGTATTTGGTAGCACATAGTTTTGGCCCATGGTATGGTCTCAAGACACATTGTAATAATGCTATATAAAGGCCTAGCAAGCCTTCTCATAATAACAAGTTACTCATTTAGTTTCTCTCATATTTTCTATTGTTCATTGTGAGATTAATTAGATCTGAGTGACTTATTGATAATTAGTTTCAGAGGTGGGGCTCCTCTTTGAGCCTCACCTCCCATTCATTTTATATGTTTTTGTTCATGCTTATTCTCATGCAAGATTAGTGTTTTTCATGTGAATTTTATGACAGATTTGCATGCTTAGCCTCCTCCTCTCTCGGCATTCAAGCCTTCCGGGTCTCAGCCCCCAAGATCCGGATCAGTCATATATTAATATATATAAATATATTATAATAAATATTTATATAATATAGTTTTGTATTTATATATTATATTAATACAAATAACAATAAATTAAAAAAACATATATATATATATATATATAACTTGGAAAAAGAGGGAAAGATTTTGAAAGCACATTATTATTAAAAAAATGATTGAGTCTGTCTTGTTAGGGCAAAGAAGCGAGGAGGCTCTGAATATTTGATCAAAGGTTCGGACATGAATCACCCTGCCATAGATCATGCTACTACCTCGCAAGAGACCTGCGGAAATAACACTCTTTAAGCATATACAGGTAAAACCCACAACAACCTCCCTATGGGAAACACATATTTACAAGTTTTGATTTTTCGGGTGAGGCACTTCCGGGTAAGTATTTATCAAACCCTATTACTGTCCCAGCCTCACAAGAACTGATTCTTTGTGGATATGGACTCCAACTATTTTTTTCATTTTCATTTCGTGTATATGGCTTCCACTGAGTAGAGACACTATAAAGACACTGACCAATGTTTCTTAAGCAGTTTGGCTAGGGTTTGAGAAAACCCTTGGGAGATTACTAGTTTCAGTGGTGCACTAGTCACGACTCATGTAAGTGCCTCTCTCTAAATTTTCCACAATCGAGCACCGAATGACAAGGCATGTGAGGGAGAAGGGAGGTTCTGACCTGTAAGTATGTAAGTTAGGGTTTTATTTCAGGAAAATTATGACAGTCTACGGATAGAAATAAGGCTCTACTTTGTAAATATGGAAATTATATATTTTAAGGCTCTAATTTGTAAATCTAGATCCAATCATTTTTATTTTATGAGATGTACTTCTGAATCAACTGTGTATTGGACCAACGAATTCTCATGAAACAAGTGAAAGACAATTATTCATCCTTTGCGATTTTCAGCCTTCACATTTTTCCAGTGATAAATTGACACCGATCTCTTGATCTACCAGTCTCCAACGATCTAGTATTATGTTGATCCAATACCACTGCAATCTACCTCCTCCCAGTTTCATTATCTACAGTAAAAATTCAATCTTTTTGACACGGTTTGTATCTCCCTCTAGATATGATGAACAGATCCATGGAGTTCTGATCCAATGATAAATCTCTTCAAGCATCAACGATTTGATGTTCAAAAGTGCTCTCATTTTTCACATGATCTACGATTCATCAGTATTTCACGCGATTTGATCTAAAAAACTTGAAACTTTGTGATTAGTCTTCCTCCTCTTTGTATCCAGGACGATCTTGCAAATTGGATGATCTTTTTGATGGTTTCTGAAAAATTGTTGAAATGGTGATCTGAATCAGCATCCATCTGGTGAGATTTGATGTTGTGAGTATTGAATCCGTCGATTTGAACATCCTGTGATTTGAACAATACTATGTTCATCTCCAACCTGGTTCACTAGGATTTGGTGTGGCTCTGTCAAAATAATTCACGCGGTCTCCGAAATTCTCTCCCCTCAACGCGATATCATTGTGCTCTGCAATGTAATTTCCAACTTCCAGTTCATTGAGCGATCTCTCAACAAACTATCACAACCTTCTTCCACATCAGGTCATGCCTGACTCCTTGTGATCATGATTCCCCCCTTAATTTTCCTAAAATAAAAACCCTAACTTACATACTTATAGACAAGAACCAACAACAAGGAAAACTCCATCAGGCTTTTGTTCGGATCTTATCTTACTATAGGGTAAAATTTTCCCATTGCATCAATAATAAGGCGTGCATCTAAAGCCTCCCCACTATCAAGTTTAACCTCCGCATCATCATCATATATGCAAATAGTTGAAACCCCATGACCTTCAAAAAGTGTGCCCCATGACATTAGAAAACATTGTTTCACAAGATCAATAAGCTGGATCGGCGAGACTCCAAAATTGAGAATATCCTCTACCCAAACTTCACTTCTGCCCTTAAAACCACACCTGTTTGGGTTAAAAGTTGCTGTAATGACCTTTCCATTGTCATATTCTGATAATAGTCCAATCTTTACAAGTTCCATGAGATCTTTCTTTGGTATATTCCACTCCCCTTTCAGTATACTTTTCTCAATAACACCTACATGAAGCCCTCTTAATCTTAAGGCCATGGCCATGAATATGCCTAAGGTACCACCACAAATAATTTTGATGCTCTAGGATTTTGTCCAGTTCCTAGGTGGGAACCTGATAGACGTTTAACCACTTCTATCGGTGCACTGATATCTGTAATTTTTGTGTGAATTGTAAGCCACAATTAATCTAAGCGCTTTAGGGATTGATAAGACAATGCACCGCTTGCACCTCCTACTTCACTACTGCTGAAATTTTCTCCATTATTTTCTGAGTTCTGGAATGAAAATCTCGAGCTGCTATTGACGAAGACATTGAAGAATCCTGCATTTTAATTGTTTTCCTCTCGCTATGATGGCTTCTTAAACAATATTGTTGTGGTGCTTGGAATGTAGCGTGTCCGCTGAAAAAAGGCTTGGTACTATAACTAATACTATATGCATGGCAATGATTTCTGTAAGACAGTAAGACTGAATGGTCGACGGAAGGTCTGAGGTCCATCTAGTTTGCATTAATCGACAAACTGTCTAAATGATTCTCTAGGATAATTTGTATAAATTCATGAAGCACTGTCATAATGTATAAATCTGTGTAAGGTTGAATGTAGCTTCACTAGAAGCATGGTACATGCATTGCTATTTCTATCTGTAGATGATTTTACTTTGCATAGTTTATTAGCAATATGTCGATTTTGGGTGTATTTCAACAATTACAGGACATTGATGATTGAAGTGTTCATACCCACTAGATTGGGAGGTCTCGCTTAAATTAGTTTATCTACATTTACAAAATTGACTTCTTTACATGAACAATACAAGCTTGTTCTATTTTAATAAAATTTAGTCAAACATTTTTATTCGCACTTTTGATCCACATATGTGGACTGCAACCACATCATTGGTATCATAGAACATCTAATCCATTCGGGATTAAGCTTAGTTTCTCTTCTATTTTATTTTTTTGAGATCATGTAGATATTGGACATATCATAATTGTGGGATCATGCTTCAGATCTCAGTATCCGATCCTTGTTGATATTTTCTCATAACCCTCTTAACTAGTTTTCCAGTGGCCTTCCTATATGTAGCTACATTGTGGATTGATTCAAATTCATCTTCTCAAAATCATGAGGAAATATGGAATTGTGTGGGAACATCATGGGGCTCACTTCTATGCTCTCTTCTTATTTCTCTTCCAAATGTGCCTCTCGAATTTCAATACAGAGTGCACTCCATGGATTTAGTTCAACGCAACCAATTACAAACAAAATCAATTCATCGTTGCTCTCATCACATTTGTGGTATGGTGGCTCCAATTAATCCCTTGGCCTCTGTGTTGAGGTGGTTTACAAATCCAACAATCTACAGAGTCTAGAGAGTGACCCCTATGCTTGATATGTACGGTTTACACATAGATTATGGTCTAGATTTGATATTGTAGATTGATGCATGCATAGTTCATGCCAACAATACGTATAGGAAGCAACCCATACTAGCAACTTATCCTATCAACAATATTTGATATTTGATGTTGATTATTTGTGTCTTCTACTACCTGTATAATCCTATCACTTGTAAAATTGGTAGCTCTACATATTTAAATTCTCTCTTAGTTGACGAGATTTCCTATCCCTACTCCTGGATAAAGTTGAAAATCTTGGAACCTCCCTTAGCCCTGGCCTAATATCCTTCCATTCCACATTAAACTTTGTATCTTCCCACTTTACATGTTGGTTCCTATTTTCAAGTTGTTTAGAAGTGTTGTATACTTACACACCCATTTCACGTGATTCATTTCAGTATGAGCATGGTGGGAGTTTTTGGGTGGGTAGTACTACCAACTTTGGCAAGACTGGGATATATGATATTGTTCCACTACTTACCTTTCATCCGAGAAATGAAAAAGGAACCCAATGGATGCATGGGATGGCCAGTAGTGGGAGAAACATTGGCTTTCCTCAAACCACACCATTCAAACAGAAGGGGAATATTTATGGAAGAACGTTGCAGAAGGTAATAATTCATCATATTGAAACTAATTTCATCCAAACACTAACTCTTCAAGAATTCTTATTATTCTTATTATTGTGACGAGTTACATTTATGCCTGGAAGCTTAAAACTTGTTATAATTCTCTGAAATTTGAATGTTGTGAGATGCTAAGTTTATAATTTTAGGGAGAATATATTTAGTAAGTTGCCAAGTTTATCATTTCAGATAGTGAGCTGCTAAGTTTAACTTTTATGATCGTATATATTTATGGGATAACCAAGAATAAAATTGCATTATGTAAGATTTTGATAATTCAGAAGCTTTCACCATAATTATCTATTGTTTTACCTATTAGGGATTGATATTGATCATAGCATGGAACAATGACCACCAAATTGATTGTTTTATATCATAATTCCATTTATCTATACTATGATCTTGCAGGTATGGAAAAGTTTTTATGTCCCATCTCTTTGGATCACCAAACATTGTTTCATGATGTAACTCGGAGTTGAATGCCTTTGTACTCCAAAATGAGAATTGTCTCTTTGAATACAGTTATCCAAAGCCCATACATGGTATATTGGGAAATTCATCTCTACTTGACGTAGTTGGAGATGTTCACAAATGATTGTGTGCTCATATATTAAATATTGTAAACACTGTAAAATCCAGAGATGAATACCCGGCGGACATAGAGAGAAATGCACTATTGGTAATAAATTCATGGAAGGATAAACATACAGTAATCTTTAGTGAAGAAACTAGAAAGGTAATAAAAAACAATGGCATATTGTTTTATATATAATGCACGTCATATAGAAATAGATAAATCATCTGATTAGGGTTTGTTACATCATATATATTACAGTTCACATTCAATGTTATAGTGAAGCAGTTGCTGAGCTTGACACCTGAGAATCCATTGACACTCATAATCCTTCATGACTTTGGTACTTTCATGAAAGGACTTGTGTCAGTGCCATTAAATATCCCAGACACACCTTATGCAAAAGCACTACAGGTAATTTTATATCATGATTTGGATGATTATAACATGCACTGTGGTTCTGTAATTTGGATTACTATTAGTATTATGTGATCTTGGCAAGGATTTTTCATTGGTAATTCTAATTGGGTTTTCTGCTTTGTTTTTATCAGGTGAAATAAAGGATATTTTCTACAGTGCATAATATATTAGAGGAAATATCTAGGCAAGGATCACATTATAAACCATCAAGATATTTCCTCAATATGCTTATGGGAAGCAATAGTGTGGAAATACATGAAAAATTAAGCATGGTCTTAGATATGTTGCTTGCTGGGTGTTAACACCTAAAAGTCGCACACATGTGACATTTAGGAGATTCATCCAGTAAGGAGTCATCAAGATAAAGAATGCATCTCACCACAAGCATCCTCAACAGATCCAAAACACAGCATGAGTCCATAAGTGCCAAAAAATAGTCAAAACAAAGTGTAGTGTGGGTATTACATAGTTGACCCGCGCTATAGCACAGGTTATCTGAACAATGCCCGCGCTACACCCACGCGACTTTTCCTTCTATAGTCACACTACTGTCAAAACAACAGGACCAAATACTCCTGGTAGTGCATTAAAGGCTCAATCCTCACCAAGGATCCTAATTCATCTCCTCACACACTTGGTGGTATTAATCAACCCCCCTTGTGTACCTTGGAACTAGTTCATGAAGGATGAGAGTTCACATTTGGATCTAGTTGTTTGTTGGCCACATCTTGGCCTATAAAAGGAATCCATTGGCATGCATTTTATAGAGACAAATTAGTGCAAGGTTATGCTGATGGATTTGAGTTGGAGCTTCCTCATAACCCACCATTTCCTACCATTGAGAGCATTCCCAAGCTCCCTTGCCACCTTCCATCAAAGGGCAAGTGTTTCTCTCCATGGTTCTACCATCTACTTAGCATTTAGTTTGGACAAGAAAGGCCTCCCTAAGGGAGATTGTTGGCTTCCCTTGAAGCCCACACCTCCTAGGTTTTGTACAGTTATTCCATTGGACAATACAAGAGTTGTTTAGCATATCTTTGGTTGTTGTTGGAGTTTTCATTCTCCCCCCATATCTTTCATGTTATTTTTATCAATATTTCTATGTTTGAATGTGAACTACACTAACAATCTCTTGCAGTATCACTTGGAGGAATACCAACCACATCCCAAAAAGTGGCTCCAAGGAATGAGTCCTTACCACAACCTACAAGATTCAACCCCTTACCAAGTGGAAGAGTGCACTTGTGCAATTTTTTCCACAATAGTTCTAATGGCGACCATACTTATTTTTGTTCATTTCTTATTAAACTGGGTTGTTTTATGCTAAGTAACTAATTCTTGGTGTTTTTCTGAGCTACTGAGAACGCAGCTGAGGAGCACGCACGCAGCCACGACCTGCTAACCCTAGCCGCAGCTGAGGAGGATGGCGGCACCTGGGGGAGGGGAGGACGCCCCCCCCCCGTCCAGATCAGACGAGGAAGCCTTCAGCAGGCTTGTCCATGGCAGAGGCAAGAAATCCTCTCCTCCGGAGGTCCCGAAATTCATCAAGAAGCTTGAAGACATACCAGAAATCGCCCTGCCTGAAGAAAAACCAATGAAGATAGCTCTAGCTTTGGCAAAGCGAGGCCTCGTAGGGCAGTTCATGGGCCTATGGCCATCCACTAAAACAACTGATGACTGGATACAGAGGAATTGGAGGCCCAATCTCAAAAATGGAGTGACTTGCTACCCCGTAGGGAGAGGGTATTTCATATTTGAATTTATCTCCGAAGAAGATCGAGACTTGATCTTTAGAAACGGCCCCTACTTCATGGGGACGTAGGGCTTATACCTGAATAAATGGACCCCAGACTTTGATCCCTCGATCGATCTCCCCAAGGAAGTGCCAGTGTGGGTCAGGCTCCCTAACCTCCCGGTGCACTGCTGGGACTTTGATTCCTTGCAGAGAATAGGGAACGGAATCGGACGATTCATTGACAAAGCTGACAATAAGGGCCAATATACCTGTGCCAGAATCTGCGTCGAAGTCGACCTGGAAGCTGGCCTCCCGGAGGCAATAAAACTAAAAGTCGGAACATGGAGCCATTACCAGAAGCTGGATTATGAGCATCTTCCATTCAAGTGTAGAAACTGCCAGGAGCATGGCCACTTCCAAAGATACTGTCCCAAGCTAACTGCTGAGAAAGAAGATGCTGAAGGATGGCAGAAAGTAAAAAAAGGAAAACCCACGAACATAGTCAGAAGCAAGGAAAAGACGGCCCAAGGCCCCCCAAAGGAAGGTAACTCAAAGCCCTCTACTCAGGAAGATCTTACGGTATCCCAAAACCTTGGGGATATACCAGAAGCTGATGAAGCCAGGGCATCACAAGACCCAATCGGTCCAACCCATCAAGCTGGTGCTGCCAGTCCAACCAAAGATCATATCAGCCTAGCCTCGAAAACAGGAGCTGACTCCTCTGAGGATGGTGATACTGAAGTAAGCAGTCAATCAGGATCCCCGGATCAACCAAAACGCGGACGGAAGTCAGAAAAGAAGCGAAGGGAAGAGCAGTCCTACAAGGACGTGGTCCAAGGCTCTCAACACACCATACCTGAAATGATGAATACCAGATCCGGAATGAGGCTGGGAAAGACCTCGAAAGGGGGTCATCACCCTCCCCCAGGTAAATAATGCAATACGTCTCCTGGAATTGCAGAGGACTAGGCAGCCCTCAAAAAGAAGAAGCTATAAGGGATTTAGTAAGAGTAATGAAGCCCGAAGTCCTACTAATCCAGGAGACGAAACTGGAGGAAGATGCTCTCCTCCGTGCAAGCAACTCGTTTTGGAAGAAAGGCCCGGCGAGGGCTATAAGTGCAAGAGGAGCCTCGGGAGGCTTAGCAACCTTCTGGGACTCTGCAAAGCTCGACCTTATTGAAGAAGAAGGAACCATTCACTGGCTATTCACCAAGCTGCTTCATAAAGACTCAGGCCATCATGTAAGTCTCTTTAACATTTATGCTCTTGTCTCTTATTCTGAAAAAAAATATTGTTGGGACACCTTAAAAATGTTTCTGACGCTCCACAAGCCGGAAAATCTAGTGTTGGATGGAGACCTAAATGTCACCCTAGCTCTGGCGGAAAAAAAAGGGGGTTCTATTGTGCGGGACCCTGCAAGAGAGTGGGTTGAAGACCTAATGCTGGAATGGGACCTTGAAGACATCACCCCTGCCAAAGGAAAGTATACGTGGTCAAATAAAAGATTGGGACCTGGTCACATTGCTGCCCGCCTTGACCGGTTCCTCCTTCACTCCTCCTTCCTAACCCTAGGGCTGATGGCATCCTCTAAGATTCACCCGCATTATACTTCTGACCACAAGCCGATCTCCCTATCGCTGCACCCTGATGAAAAGTTAGGCCCCATTCCCTTCCGGTTCAGCCCTAATTGGGTAACCCAGGAAGGCTTCCTCGACCTTGTCTCTAAATCTTGGAAAAAACCGGTTCAAGGCTCCCTGTTCTTTGTTTGGGAAGAAAAGCTTAGAAGGCTCAAAGGGGCCCTGAAAGATTGGGCCAAAGAGCTGGGATCCCCAATGGATGAAAGGAAGAGAATCCAGAAGGCCTTGGGAAGGAATCAACTATTATTGGAAGATTCCCCTGTCACTCCTGCAATGCTTTTTCGGGAAGCTGAGCTCCAAAGGGAATACCATAAAGCCTGCAGAGAAGAGGAAACCTACTGGAGAGTCAAATCAAGATCGCTTTGGCTCCAAGCTGGAGACAAAAACACCACATTCTTTCACAAGCAAGCCCAAGCCAGAAAGATTTACAATGCCATCACTGAAATTCAGACCCAAGGCCAAGTGATAAAGGACTTTAGAGGCATTAAGGAGGCAACCCATTCCTTTTTCAAAAACCTTTACTCCGCCCCAGACCAAGACCCGGTGGAACCGAACTCCTACCCACTTTCAGAGATTCCTATACTGGTCAATGAAGAGGACAACCTGCAGCTCAACAGGCCTATCAGCATTCGTGAAGTCAAGAAAGCCCTTGACAATATGAACCCTGATAAAGCACCTGGGCCAGATGGGTTCACAGCCCGGTTCTATATTTCTTGCTGGGACATAATAGAGAAGGATTTGTACAGAATGGTGAAGAAGGCCCAGAACTGTAACAAATTGGGGGGCAGCACTAATTCCTCCTTTCTGGCGCTCATTCCGAAAGAAAAAGGAGCTAAAAACTTCAGCAGATTCAGACCTATATCCCTGTGTAACACGGGTTACAAAATCATAACCAAAATTATGGCTAATAGACTTAAAAAAATCCTGCCTAAGCTGATTCCGGAAAACCAAGGGGGGTTTGTGAAAGGTAGACAGATCTTGGACAACATTATCTTAGTGCAAGAAGCCATCCACTCCAGCTACAAGAGAAAAGAGAAAGGGATGGTAGTAAAGCTGGATTTAGCCAATGCCTTTGACAGAGTCAGGCATGATTTCCTTTTTGCAGCCATGAGGAACTTCGGATTCAATCAGAATTTCATTATGTGGGTCAAAGCTTGCATCTCATCTCCATGGATTGCCCCGCTGGTCAATGGGCGGCCTGCTGATTTCTTCAAGGCCTCAAGAGGATTAAGGCAAGGCTGCCCTCTCTCCCCGATGCTGTATGTTATACAGGCCGCTGTCCTAAGTTATCAGCTGAACAGAAGTCTCCAAAATAGGTCTCTTTCAGGCATCAGAATTGTCCCAAAGGTCAAGGATGTAAACCATGCCCAGTTCGCCGATGATACACTCCTACTGGGAGTTGCCAATCTCAACACAGCCAGGAACTTTAAACTCGAACTGGACTGTTATAGGAATACATCCGGAAGTGAAATAAACTTCCTCAAAAGCAAGGTCTATGGCTGGAACTGTTCACCTCGTGCAATGTTGGATATAGCTCGGACTCTGGAAATGGAAGCTATTACCATTTGGGACACCTTCACCTATCTGGGCATCCCAATTTTCAAAGACACCACTAGAGTTGCCCATTGGCTGCCAATGCTGGATAAACTAAAAAAAAAGATACAGGTGTGGGGGGCAAACTGGCTCAACAAAGCAGGAAAAGTGATTTTGATGAACTCTGTCCTCACCAACCTTCCAATATATCAATGTTCGGTGCTACTAGCTCCAAAAACCATTACCAATAGAATTAATGAGCTGCTCCGTCGTTTTCTGTGGGAGGGTGGCCGTAACTGTGAGAAAAAACCTCATCTAGTAAGCTGGGACAAGATCACCAGGCCCAAAATGGAAGGGGGTCTTCAAATTAGAGACGTGGCCACCCAAAATCTTGCCATGGGAGGCAAAATTATCTGGAAGATGATAACTGGCAAAAGAACCTGGAGCAAGCAAATACTCAAGAAGAAATACTTCAAAGGAGACAGACAGAGGTGTCTTGAAAAGGCCACAAAACTGCAGAAAGGCTCCCCGATTTTTTCACTGTGCAAAAGAGCTATCCCCTTCTTCACCTCCAAGCTAACGTGGTCTCCTGGCAATGGAGAAAAAATTCGAATCTGGGAGGACTCGATCCTTGGGGATCAGCCTCTAAACAATTTCAACGAACTGAGCAATATTAAAGACTGGCTCGACAATAAAAATCTCAGAACGTTGAAGGACATTTCTGTCTGGAACAGAGATGAGGATGAATCCTGGGCAAAGTGGAACCTGGGTGACTATCCTCACGAATTGGATGATGAAGCTATTACCCTGCTGGATCTTTTGCAAGGGAAGTCCCCCATCAGCGCCAGAGCTAAAGACACACGCAGTTGGGGATCCCGATCGGGCTTGTACACTGCAGCAGAGGGCTATGACGCGATTCTGGAGGTGCCATGGGTCTCTCCCAACCCTGGGCCGTGGAAAGCCCTCTGGAATTTCGCCTCTATCCCTAAGATCGATATCTTTATCTGGACCGTCCTCCACAACAGTATTTTGACAGGAGAAAAACTGAAAATCAAAGGCTGGGCAGGGCCATCACGTTGCCCTCTGTGCTATCAGGCTGAAGAAACAATAGACCACTTGTTCATCTCCTGTGATTTCACCAAGGAAGTGTGGAGTCTCATGACAGGATCCATCGCTGTAAATCTGCCCAACTCGATCAAGGAACTAATCAGCAGTTGGATCGATCTTGCCCCCTTCGAGCTAAGCAAAAAAGACGTCCTCAAGCATGCATGGATGTGGACCCCGAAATTCCTCTGCTGGAAAGTCTAGTTGGAAAGAAATAATAGGATATTTAAAGAGGAATGCAGACTTCCAGCTCAAGTGGCCGTGAAGGCTAGATCCATGCTTGCTGAAGCTTTAAGCACCAAGTCAGCGATCAGAAATAAGGCCTCTCTACTGCCCGAAGAAGAGCGCTGGCTTAAGGAGATCAAGGTGAACCAGCAAAGCAATCAAGCTATCAAACCTCCTCAAAAGGCTCGCTGGGATATCAGGCTGGAAGAACAGGAATTCATCAAGTGGAGATCTGTCCTGAATGATTGGTGCTGATTTTTTGACGGGGCCTCGAAAGGGAACCCCGGTCAAGCTGGAGGAGGAGGCATTATTCTCGATCCCTACGGTACCACTGTCTTATCCTATGCCTAGGGCCTAGGACATGCATCCAACAATCGTGCTGAGTATCTTGCACTGTGGCAAGGACTGAATCAAGCAAGAAAAATGAACATTCAGAAGCTTACCATCTTTGGTGACTCCAGGTTGATAGTCAAGGATCTGCACACCAAGAAGAAGCCTGCCAGTACAAATCTGACCCACATCCACAGGAAAATCCTACTGATGCTGAAGCATTTCAGAACCTATAAGTTTTACCACGTTTTAAGGAGTCTCAATAATCTTGCTGACACTGAAGCCGATCGAGGAGCGAGCCTGAGCAAGAGTCAACTTATTGTTAACGGAGAAATCTCAAAGCACCCTATCCCCTAAGAGTAAGAAACATGGTCTCCAGGTTCCTTTGGGCTCTTCCCAGCACCCATCAGCATCATTCTAACTGGTCTTCTGAGCTGGAAATGAAGTTCCGTACAGCGGATCTGAATTGTAAAGGCCCTGGCAGCCCATTTGCCAGACACTTATAAACTTTAACCGTTTCCGTAAAAAAAAAAAAAAAACTAATTCTTGGTGTTTTTCATTTGCAGGAGAGTAGGTATTCCACCTCTTACTTCCAAAATTTGGCCCCATCACAACCACACTTTATTTTTCAATAGTCGCGCGATTCTCGACGTCTCTACTGCACTGATAGCGCATAATCGACTTGGACAATCGTGCAGAACGCAGGTTACCAGTGTTAGACCTACGCTACACCGCTCATTGCACCTGCGCGGGAGGTTAGTGTATTACCCGTTCTATTTAGCGCATCTGTTTTGTATTAACCCTCGCGGTTGCGGCAGAGTTTGGTTTAGATGCGCTACTATTGTTTATTTTCTTTTTATCTGCATATCTTAGTTTGGCAGTCCAAATACTACTTACTAGTGAACTTAAATTAAGGCTAATTCACATAATTACTTAATTTTTTAGTAATTAGTTCACCTAGACCAATATTAGGAAGTAAAGAGTACATCTCTCTTGAAACTTACCTAGGTAAGCAAATTTGAGGCTTCCAACGGGCCCCATTGTTGTCACTAGTATTCAAGACCATTTCTTGGGCCCCATTGTTGTCACTAGTATTCAAGACCATTTCTTGTTTATACACCAATTGACATGTTGTTTTTAGTAGTATTGCTAGTGTAGAATATACTTTTTGCACACAAGCAAGGAACTAAAGACACTTGTCGCCCGAAGTATGCTCTTCACTTCGCACATCATATGAGATTGGTGAATCAGAAAAAGGGTGAGAAGTGTGAAATACCTCCATTGCACATTTGTCTATTAAGTAGAATTTTTTATTTTGCAAAGCACCATGAGCATCTCTTAGAGTTAAAAGTACGCATTACTTGATATACTATTTTAATTAATTTGTCGATAATCATTTTTTTGCTTTCATCAAATGTCTTTGCACTACTAGCACACACTAAGAGGCCTAAAGACTCTTCCAATCCAAGTATGCTCTTCACCTCTCACTTCATGTGAGCTTGGTGAATCAGAAAGGTAGGGATTATGAAATACCCCTCTTACATTCCATAAGTTAAACACCCAAAACCCCTTAAAATCAACATTGCAATTGCATTAACCAACTAAAATCCTCCATAGGAGGTCACAAAACAATATTTTAGTTAGGTAGGATTGATTGGGATAGGAATCCATTGATGCCCACCAATCTAGTTTCATTAGCAATATTTTGAAACATGGCATTGTTTTCTTTTAAGATACTTACAAAATCCTGCTATAAGCAGGTGTTAAAAGAAAACCCGGATCAGAAGTGCACCGTGACCAGGGAGGTGAAAGCCGAGGTATAGCTTCCCTACTCTCCCCTACAAGCCACTTAGATTGTTGTAGGGAGATGAAACTATACCATGCAGGCCGAACCACTGATCCACACTTGATGCAAGGTAACCTAGTGTCCCAACTTAGGATATCACCAAGGAGCGATTGTGAGTGAAATTGACTCCTGAAGTTAGCTATTTCCTTTGGGAGGTGTTTCCAAGTCTTCTTTATTGGAACATTGGCCCAATTGCTGATAGAAATAGCTCTTTGTTACCTCCACTAGTCGATTGGTGAGTGGATACCATTATCACCATCAATTGTGCTTTTGGGAGGCCCAGTTACATTCGAGAGGAAGGACATTAGGTATTCTAGGGAATTTACATTTATTTTCTTTTTAACTACAAGTTCACTAACTCGTAATAAAAAGAACCTACATGTGGGAACTCATGCACTAAAACTGACATTGCACATATCACTCACTTAATACACCATTTTGCATTTGTTGAATTGCGTTTAAATTCCACTATCACTCTCATTTGACACAAAGATTTCACCATTGAGGAACAAAACAACATCCTGAGACAGTCTCGTAGACTGTAAGGCCTATCCCCTCTCTCGAGGGGTGTTTTTACACCTTCTTCTTATGGTTCACACAGAAGGAATTCAAGTCGTGGCCATTCCCAAGCCACATTGATAGGATCATCTGGTCGATGCCAAGCCTTACTAGGTACATTTTCTCCCCTTGGGAAACTATTAATTACACCACTTCTTCCCCCATCGGAAGTAGTACCCCGCTGGCTTCTCCCCAAGGATATCCCTCGGATCCCTTTAACCCATCCTCTCTAATAGGAGGTCAACCGTTGTTTACAACACCACCTGGGTCTCCCCCTCGTGGAAATCACATCCCAAACAGAATGGCAAGACCAGTCGTCCCTACCATACCATTTATGGCTAGTTTAAATCTACCAGATTTGGCAAAACTGACTAATGATCCCATTGCTCATGATGCAACATGGTCGGCTATGCTAGATAAGCTTCCTTCCGACATTACCAAATTTGAAGGAAAATAGGGAGACTATATGTCACCTACCCAATTTTTGAGAATAATTATTTTCTACTATTATCCTTTTTGCAAAATACTTTGTGTTAAATTATAATTACAATTTTTGTAATTATGACCAATTAGGTCAAAGATGAATGTAATGACTCATTATTATTATTTAATAAATAAAAATAGGAGACAAGCACTCAAGAAAAGTTGTTACAAGAGTGTCCACTGGCCCATTAGGAGGAATGGAAGCTGCTGGAAGGATTGGGACAGATGGCAGCATTTGCACTCTACCATTAGCTGTTGGTATGGGACAACTCCCCCTAATTTTGTGGCATTTCCTCCTCCAGGTGGAGGGAGGTGAGCAGGTAGCTCACTAATGACCAGTTAATTACAAAAAGACCTAGGCAGCCTATAAAAGGCAATTCGAATTGAGCAGGGAGCTCTTACAATGTTTTTCTGCAGAAACATTCCTCATGTGCATCAGGTGATGGCTGAGAGATTCGAATAGGGAGGCTGTGGAGAGTGCAACTATAAGTCTGCAAATGTTATGAGAAGGACATAACAGAGGTGTTGGTGTTGGTCCCATTGATTACTAAGCCTGTAAGGCTGGATATATATTTTCTTGCTGCTGCAAGCAGAGACCCTAAGCTTCTGAACTTCCTTCCTCCTAGTGGATCAGTGGACAGGCTTGGGGATCCTAAGGAAGACATATTGGCTACTTAGGAGCAGGTTGGGTGGAATAGGCTTCTTGAGTGATTTGTTCCTCCTATCACACCCAAGTTCTATTATTTTATTTATTTTTTATGTTTCCAATCATATGAATGCTCTCAAAAAATGGCTTAGAACTGTTATTAATGACCAGTAGCAGTAAAATGTTAGATCCTGATTAATTTAAAATTTGTTGAACTAATAAAATGACTCCTCTGCATTTTTCCCCATGCGTGGAGCTGCATCGTACTCCAGTACAGAGAGGTAGCATTAAATCTGTTCATTTAAAAGTGAAACCTAGTATGCATCTAAATACATAAACCCAAGAGACCACCCATGCACAAACTTATATTCCTATGCATCTTATTATTTTAGCAGCTGCAAATTAAATCTCTGCATGCATTGATTATACTGTTCAAATCTGTACGCTGAAACAACATACCAGAAACTAGTTATAGCAGTAGGTTCTTTTCTGACTTCTGAAGGTGGACATGGTGTTAACATCTAGGGTTTACTGATCATCAGTTATTTCTTCAAAAGAAACCAATATCATGCATTCTGTTTAACCACATACCCATTCTTTTATTTGTTATTTGAATCTGACTAATCTTTAAAGAAATTATTGTCATCACTGTATTATTTTGTGCAAAAAAAAAGAGTATTGTATTGTTCTTTCATTTTCTCCAGAGGTCCAAACTGGACAAATACAGGGAGATAGAATTAAAGTAGACAAACTGTTATATTAATAGGCAAATTAAACTAACTGATGAATACACTGTAATTTATTTGATTCTGTATTATCAACTGTATGCGGCAGAATTTACATCACAGAATAGCATGTTATTAAAAGCAAAGAAAAGGATAGCATTATTTAACTGACAGAGTAAAATACAGCATCTCTACACCCAAACCAGGGTTGATCTGTTCTCATCATACTAATTTTTACAAATGTTTAACAGCTCCAAAATCAAGTGTTTTCATTATCATAGATATCCTAACTGTAGAAACAAGATCTGTTATTCTTGCATTTTAAACATCATTACAGCCCAACCGATTTCATTATCATTGTCAGGCTAGGGTTTAACATCAACACAGTTGTATTGAAACAAAAACTAATACCTTTTATTATCGGCTTAACTCAAGTATGCATAGATGCAATGCAATCCTGGTAGATCATTATCGGCTTATAGCCACTCTTTAAATAAACATCTTAAACAGGCTTTCAGGAACAATTTGAAAATGAGAGTTCAAAACACCATACGTAAACATTAAACCCTAACAACGAACATTTCCATTTAAAATTACGATGGCAGTATCCTACAGATTGCCTCATTGTTTACTGAGGGTTCCATTCAAAACCCATTCTTTTTACACTACACAGCTGTTGCTGAAACAAACCATAGTCAACACTTCTATTCCCTACAACTTCACACTAGGTTCTCCCATCGATTTATAAGTGCAGAACGATAAACATAAAACTTTTAATACTTTGAAATCCCTTGCAACAACGAGGGTTCAAAACCTATCAAGCTCGCCGAGCCAAGGGATGGCCGACCATACATTTTAAGAAATATTCACTAACAAATAACATAAACTGTAACATTTTCCCAAAGCTGCAAGCGAGGCAAAAGCCATTGCTGAGAAGACATACTTCCAACACCCTGCTCATCAAGTCCGATTCCAGGAGAACCACGAGGTAGGGGTACCACCAAAGCTTACCGGTGGGTTCACTATATTTCTTCTCCCGTCAACTTTCCTGGCACACCGATGTTTGCCGAGAGCTACCTGCCAAACAACCATGCTCATAGTTAAATAACAATCATGAATGATGATGCATGCAACAAAGAAAAATTTAAACCTTTGCAACTTCACTGTACTTGTGTCATGACAGAAGATTGACGAAGCCATCCATCCACTTTGAAGGAGAAGGACCCAACTCGAAGGCCACACTGGGTTGATACTTTTTGAAACTTACAACCCGATTGATACCCCAGACCTTCAAGCCACTACAACACCCCAACGGACGCACTCATCCAACCTATGGATTGCTACACTATTCAACTCCAGACTTGGCCTCCATTGATAGCATTCACTTACAGTTTGGAGGTTGTTTCCAGTCTCAAGATCGAGCCCGAGGGAGGCTAAAAACATCAAAACCCTAAGTGCCTCTTGGCCGGTTGGCCTCACCCCAAAACCCTACCACCGAACAATGACCATGAAAACGTTACAAGATCCCGTAAGCTACGTTAGGGTTCATCACAATCCCAACACACAACAATCAACGATGGAGATCTATTCTCATTGAGCCACGTTGGAGGGTTGTAGGTGCGATATTAACTCACCCATCCACCTCCCAAGCCATGATGTTGCCAACTCTATTGACACCGAGGCAGGAGGCCCGTTACAACTCAGCATCGACGAACCTTCTCACATGCTGGACACCCATTAGACATGCACGTAGCATTACCTTGAACGTTGTGGCCCGGCGAATTGATTACAAACCCAATCATTTACGACACCCTTGAATTCGTACGCAGACTTTATACAACGCCATCTTTCCACCTGCCAACCATATGTTCGACGATTATGGCATCAACTATATGATTCATGATAAGGTTAGAACAAATATTCGGTAGCATGTATTCAAGACTTCGTATGTTCCATTTAAATCGATATAAGTACACTCATAGTATAAAACATCCACTTAGGTCGCATTCGATCCTAAGGTATGGATTGAATCCGCCCCCAACTTAATATAAAATTCATTATAAAGTTCATCATATAGTTCATCAAGCTTTGCCCATTGCATAAATTCACAAGGTTACACCCTTAGGGTATAGTTGCCACCCAAGGAACCATCGTGTAAATTGCATGGTAGGGTATTAATGCATATTACATCACCATTATAATTGCCCAAGTAATAGAGAACTTAGCATCACCTTATTACTCTCACTATGGTGTGCTTAGGACCATGTGTCCTTGTCTTAAATTTGTCACAGTCGAAATTTATAAAAGAATTGTTTTGACAACCGTAAGTCATTCATGGAATGATAACAAGTGAAGTCATAAACTCCTAATGAAGAACATTCATAACAATCACACTCACAGATTGACGATTTCTGCAGTTTCCGAGCTAGTCAAGTTCATCTTACAAAATTGGAAGGAAACCATACCTGTAGCGTCGGAATCATAAGCAGTTTTTATTTATATCACGGTTATTAAACACTCTGAAATTTATCGCTATCTCTTACCTGTGAATCTGCGCATGAAGGACGAGTACAATGCTTTAGCTGAGTAGCTAAGTAAGCCTCGGGGCACCTCGTGGGACCCCTTTCATCATCATCGAGAAAAAATAAACTGTTAGTACTCGTCGAGGAGAATTATGTTTCCAAATGCATCAAAAATTTATCCATTCAAGCATATAAGTAAATGTCATAAATATTAATTGGATTCATGATGCGTCGTCGACACAGTACACCTTCAGAAAACAAAAAGACACAACAGTTAAATTGTTCCTACCAAATGACGAATTTATTAATTACTGCTTTATTAAACATTATTATTTCCGCATTTTACAAATATTAGTATCTAATGACGATTTAGAAATTTTTAAATTTTTATGAAAATATCGGGATGTTACATGTGGTATCACAGCTCATGTTCGAACTCTAGGCCTAAAGACGGTCCAAGAAACACGCAAACAGAAAATTTATGATTGTGAAATTTTTCGCTAACTCAAGTTTAAATTATTTTGTCGTATACAGAAAATTTTCTTTGATTTACAGATATGGAAGGATTAGTTGAACACATAAGGGGCAGATTTCCGCCAAATAGCCCAAGTATGGAACAACAATTCCAGGGAAATCGGAGTAACAATTCGTCAGAATTATTGCATGCTTTTCAAGAATTAAAGGCAGAGATCCAATCAGTAAAATAGGACAATGAAAGAATCCTGAGGACACAGGAGGAGTTGAAGCAAGCATTGTTCGACCAATATCCAAAATATGAACAGAACCTTGAACATACTTCCGAAACTAAAGAGCTATCTCATGAAGGCAAGGATAAACAAATAGAAACAGCTGAGGGAAACAACAACTCAACATCATCAAGAATTGCCAAACATCCACGTAAAAAGAAGCATAACTACTCTCTAGTGACAGCAGTGAAGGAGACTTCAAGCCAAAAAGAAAAAGAAATAAACAGTATGAAAAGATATCTGGTGAATTCAAGAAAATCAAACCCCCAACTTTCAATGGAGAAACAGAGAAAGGAGAGACAGCAGAAGCATGGCTATCCGGCATGAAAAAGTATTTTCAGATCTACAACTATTCAGAATCCTTAAAGGCAAAGATGGCAATTTATAACCTAACCGGGAAGGCAGATATTTGGTGGCAAGACCTTAAAAGGGTAAAAGGTATAAAAGACCGAGATGTGAGTTGGAGTACTTTTAAAAGACACTTTAGGAAGAAATTCTTATCTGAGCAGTATTATGAAGAAAAATCCAAAGAATTCTATGATCTAAAACTGGGAACGATGAACATGAAAGAACTGAACAACAAATTTTTAAGTTTTCTAAGGTATGTGTTGTTTATGGTGGAAGAAAAACTGAAGGTCCAGAGGTACCTAATTTGTCTACCTTTCCACATCAAGGACAGGATAGAGTACAATAACCCTAAGACACTAGAAGAAGCCATGAGGAAAGCCACTTTTTGCTTTGACCAAAATAAGAAAAGAGAAGGGGTACCTAGCTGGAAAAACCTAAAACCCAGTAATTTTGAGAAGAAAAGGAAAAAATTTAGATACGGTGGCAATTCCGATTTCCAGAGGAAAAATTTTCAGAATCAAAAGTTTCAGAAGAACAAAAATAATCAGCAGCTGAAATTTACAGCACCCAGGAATGTCCCCAATGTTGCCAGGACCAATGAACAGAAGCCACCTATAAAATGCTTTGAGTGCAAAGGGCCCCATTATGCCTCAGACTACCCCCTCAAGAAACGGGTGGCCAACCATATTCACTCCATACAGTCTAAAGCTACTGTAGGAGATGTGGCAAGAGAAGTACCCAGAATTAGTGCAGCATTAGACAACCGGCAAGCAGAACACCAAGTTTCAATGGTGGAGGTTGAAGGTATGCTGGAAAACCACCCAGTTTCTATTTTAATTGACCCCAGTGCTAGTCTAAGTTATATATCACCAGTTGTTGTAGAAAGTCTCAAATTGAAAACAAAGAAATTCAATAAATCCTAGTTAGTTAGATTAGCGACAGGAACAAAAAGAAAGGTTTCTACTTTTGTGGAGAATTGTGTTTTATCTATGAATCAACTAACAACACAGGTTAAGTTAAATATTTTTCCATTGGGGTCATATGACATCCTAATCGGTATGGACTGGTTAGAAACCCATCATGTCATTCTAAATTGTTATGAAAAAAAATTTATTTGCTTGGATGATGAAGGAAAGACAACAGAGGTAAAAGGCATCCCTAGGAAAACATCCATTTAGCAGATTTCAGCCATGCAAGTAAAAAGGGAAATCAAAAAAGGGTGTTAGATGTTTGCAGTAAATGCGATGCATGATAAGATAAGTAATAAGGAGGACAAACTGAAAATAGAGGACATATCGATCTTAAAGGATTTCCAAGATATTTTTCCTGAAGAGATCCTAGAATTACCTCCCAAAAGGGACCTGGATTTTACTATTGAATTAATACCTGGTGCAGTGCCAAGTTCTAAAGCTCCATACCAGATGAATATACTAGAGCTGAATGAGTTAAAATCTCAGTTGAAGGAGTTGATCGATAAAAATATACATAAGACCCAACGTGTCTCCTTAGGGAGCACCGGTCATTTTTGTTAAAAAGAAGGATGGTACCCTAAGACTTTGCATAGATTATCGTCAACTGAATAAAATGACGATCAAGAATAGGTACCCGCTACCCCGCATTGACGATCTTTTTGACCAGCTACTTGGAGCAATAGTATTCTCAAAGATCGATTTACGATCAGGATATCATCAGGTTCGTGTGAAGGATTAAGACATTTTCAAAACAACCTTTAGAACTCGTTATGGACACTATGAGTTCATTGTCATGTCATTTGGATTAACTAATGCACCTGCTGTATTTATGTGTTTAATGAACAAAATTCTGCACAAGTACTTAGATAAGTTTGTAGTTGTGTTTATCGATGACATTTTAGTATATTCTAAGAACAAGGAGGAGCATGATGAACATCTACGTATCATTCTGCAAGTTCTGAGGGAGCACCAACTGTATGGTAAGTTCAACAAATATGATTTTTACAAAGACAAGATTCAGTACTTAGGACACATAATCTCTGAGGAAGGGATTTCGGTTGACCCCGCCAAGATAAAGGCCATTAATGAATGGCCGGTTCCTAAAGATGTGACGGATGTGCGATCATTTATGGGCATCACTGGTTATTATAGAAAATTCATTGAAGGGTTTTCCAGGATTGCAAACCCCATAACGTCGCTGCAGAAAAAGGGAAAGAAGTTTGTCTGGGATCAAAAGTGTGCGGACAGTTTTGTAAAGTTAAAAGAATTGCCGACTTCAGCACCTATTTTGAGGATTGCAGATCCTAATAAATATTTTGTAGTATGTACAGACACGTGCAATGATGGACTGGGAGGAGTCCTAACGCAGGAGGGACATGTTGTAGCCTATGAATCAAGAAAGCTGAAAATACATGAGAAGAACTATTCCACCTACGATCTAGAATTGTTAGTAGTAATTCATGCCTTGAAAATGTGGCGTCGCCACCTTATTGGCAGAAAATTTACTGTAATGACGGATAATATGGGGCTGAAATATTCATTAGATCAAACAAATTTGAATGCCAGGCAAGCCAGATGGCTAACTTTTCTGAGTGAGTATGATTTTGAAATTCAGCACATTAAAGGGAAGGAGAATAAAGTTGCTGATGCGTTAAGTCGTAATGCAAGGATACATTTTATTTCAGCCATCAGCACCTACGCAATAGATTTGGAGAAACAGATTGTTGAAGGAATTAAGGAGGATGAGGAATACAGAAAATTACAGGAAAGGACAGCAGAAAACAATTCTGAAAATTCTTTGACAGATTTCAGTTTGAAGGAAAATGGCTTACTGCTGTACAAAAACAGATTGTACGTACCAAACGTACCAACAGTAAAAATTCTGATTTTGGATGAGATGCACAAAAGCCACTATTCTTGCCATCCAGGTTACCAGAAAACCATTACAATGCTAAGGAAGGAGTACTATTGGCCCAGAATGAAGGATGAAGTAGCAGAATATATAGCCAAGTGTTTTGACCGTCAAAAAGTGAAGGTGGAACATCAACATCCTACTTGATTGTTGTAGCCCTTGCCTATACCTAGCTGGAAATGGGAAGTCATAAGTATAGATTTCATCACTGGGTTACCAAAGAATCAAAAATAGCACGACTCCATCATGGTGGTAGTAGACAAACTTAGCAAGGTAGCCCATTTTATCCTTGTCAAAACTACCCATAAAGCTCTTGATATCACAGAAATTTTTATGAAGCGGTTTTTCCGACTGCATGGGATACCCAAGGTAATAGTTTCAGACCGAGATTCAAAGTTCACAGGTAACTTTCGGAGGTCCTTGTTCAAGGGGTTAAACACCACCTTAAATTTCAGCACTGCATTTCATCTGCAAACAGATGGACAAACTAAAAGGGTGAACCAGATATTGGAAGATATGCTTAGAATGTATGTTAAGGATCAGCCTAGTAAGTGGGAAGACTACTTGCATTTAGCAGAGTTTGCGTATAACAATCACTACCATGCTTCAACCAAACTGAGCCCATTTGAGATTCTTTACGGAAGAAAGTGTAACACACTGGTGTCATGGAGTGATCCGGTTAGCAGAGTCACCTTAGGACCCGAATTGTTGCAGGAATTAGTACTAATCATAAAGCAAGTACAAGGAAATCTTAAAGCTACCCAAGATAGACAGAAAAGTCAAGCAGACCTTAAAAGAACTCACAAAGAGTTCCAGGTTGGTGAACATGTTTTTCTTAAGGTAAGGCTGAAAAAGAGTTCCTTAAAATTGGGAAGTTGTGCCAAACTGGCACCCAGGTATTGTGGTCCTTTCGAAATCTTGTCCAGAGTTGGACTTGTGGCATATAAATTAGCCTTACCTTCAAACCTCAAAGTCCATAATGTTTTTCACATTTCATTTTTAAAGAAATATGTGCATGATCCTACTCATGTTGTAAATTTGAACAATGTTTAGGTGGAACAAGGTGGCGATTTTCCGGTGGAACCGGACTGTATTCTCGCGAGGAAAGAAACTCTACTCCAGAACCGCACGGTTGGCCAAGAAAAAGTGCAATGGAAGCACTTTAGCCCAGTAGAGGCTATCTCAGAGTTGGAGAGTAGTATGTGGGCTGCATACCCAACTCTGTTCCAAGAACACTCAAGGAGTGAATAAAGCAACATCGAGGACGATGTTGAGGCTTAAGGGGGGGGTGTATGTCACCTACCCAATTTTTGAGAATAATTATTTTCTACTATTATCCTTTTTGCAAAATACTTTATGTTAAATTATAATTACAAGTTTTGTAATTATGACCAATTAGGTCAAAGATGAATGTAATGACTCATTATTATTATTAATAAATAAAAATAGGATACAAGCATTCAAGAAAAGCTGTTACAAGAGTGTCCACTGGCCCACTAGGAGGAATGGAAGCTGCTGGAAGGATTAGGACAGATGGCAGCATTTGCACTCTACCATTAGTTGTTGGTATGGGACAACTCCCCCTAATTTTGTGGCATTTCCCCCTCCAGGTGGAGGGAGGTGAGCAGGTAGCTCACTAATGACCAGTTAATTACAAAAAGACCTAGGCAGCCTATAAAAGGCAATTCGAATTGAGCAGGGAGCTCTTACAATGTTTTTCTGCAGAAACATTCCTCATGTGCATCAGGTGATGGCTGAGAGATTCGAATAGGGAGGTTGTGGAGAGTGCAAGTATAAGTCTGCAAATGTTATGAGAAGGGAAGACCAGAGGTGCTGGTGCTAGTCCCATTGATTACTAAGCCTATATGGCTGGATATATATTTTCTTGCTGCTGCAAGCAGAGACCCTAAGCTTCTGAACTTCCTTCCTCCTGGTGGATCAGTGGACAAGCTCGGACCCAATGGACATGCTCGGGGGTCCTAAGGCAGACATCTTGGCTGCTTAGGAGCAGGTTGGGTGGAACAGGCTTCTTGAGTGATTTGTTCCTCCTATCACACTCAGGTTATATTCTTTTATTTTTTTATGTTTCCAATCATATTAATGATCTCAGAAAATAGCTTAGAAATGTTATTAATGACTAGTAGCAGTAAAATGTTAGATCCTGATTAATTTAAAATTTGTTGGACTGATAAAATGACTCCTCTGCATTTTTCCCCATGCGTGGAGCTGCATCGTACTCCAGTACATAGAGGTAGCATTAAATATGTTCATTTAAAAGTGAAACCTAGTATGCATCTAAATGCATAAACCCAAGAGACCACCCATGCACAAACTTATATTCCTATGCATCTTATTATTTTAGCAGCTGCAAATTAAATCTCTGCATGCACTGATTATACTGTTCAAATCTGTATGCTAAAACAACATACTAGAAACTAGTTATAATAGTAGGTTCTTTTCTGACTTCTAAAGGTGGACATGGTGTTAACATCTACGGTTTACTGATCATCAATTATTTCTTCAAAAGAAACCAATATCATGCATTCTGTTTAACCACATACCCATTCTTTTATTTGTTATTTGAATCTGACTGATCTTTAAAGAAATTATTGCATCACTGTATTATTTTGTGCAAAAAAAAAGAGTACTGTATTGTTCTTTCATTTTCTCCAGAGTTCCAAATTGGACAAATACAGGGAGATAGAATTAAAGTAGACAAACTGTTATATTAATAGGCAAATTAAACTAAATGATGAATACACTGTAATTTCTTTGATTCTGTATTATCAACTGTATGTGGCAGAATTTACATCACAGAATAGCATGTTATTAAAAGCAAAGAAAAGGATAGCATTATTTAACTGACAGAGTAAAATACAGCATCTCTACACCCAAACCAGGGTTGATTTGTTCTCATCATACTAAATTTTACAAACGTTTAACAACTGCAAAATCAAGTGTTTTCATTATCATAGATATCCTGACTGTAGAAACAAGATCTGTTATTCTTGCATTTCAAACATCATTACAGCCCAGCCGATTTCATTATCATTGTCAGGCTAGGGTTTAACATTACCACAGTTGTAAGTCATGTGGCAAGTAGATGCGATCGGCCGCTCTGCTATGCCCTAGCTTGCACGCAGCCGCTGCTCGGCTCTCTCTGTCGCAATGACGGCGACTGGGGGAGGGCTTCCCCCTCCCTCCGCTTCTGACGCCTTCAACCTGCTCCTTCGCCCCTCTGGCTCAAAACCTAAAGTTCCTACCGTCCCAAAATTCATCAAGAAGCTCGAATCAATCCCTGAAATCGATTTGCCAGGAGAAATCCCTATCAAAGTTGCTTTGGCTCTTGCTGATAGGGGTCTGGTCGGACAGTTTATGGGACTCTGGCCTTCAACCAAGACCACCGACGACTGGATTCAAAGGAACTGGCGGCCCCGACTAAAGCACAGTGTCACCTGTTACCCCGTAGGTCGTGGATTCTTCATCTTTGAGTTTATAGCTCAAGAAGACAGAGATCTGATATTCAGAAATGGTCCATACTTCATGGGTCCTCAAGGACTGTACCTCAATAGATGGACGCCTGACTTCAATGCAGAAGCGGATGTGCCAACAGAAGTTCCAGTCTGGGTAAGGCTCCCCAACCTCCCTATCCACTGCTGGAACACTCCTACTCTGGAAAAAATTGGGAACGCCTTAGGGAAATACATCGACAAAGCTGATAACAAGGGCCAATACTCATGTGCCAAAATATGTGTCGAGGTCGATCTTGAAGCAGGCCTCCCCGAAGCAATTAAACTCAAAATAGGAGATTGGACATACTACCAAAAGCTCGACTACGAACAGATCCCATTCAAATGTCGCCAATGTCATGAACATGGTCACTTTCAAAGAAACTGTCCGAAAAATAAGGTCTCAGAAGAAGAGGCAGGATGGAAAAAAGTCAAGAAAGGCAAAGCAGTTCCAAATAATCCTGAAAAGACCGCCATGGACATGCAAAATCAGCCTTCAAGCTCAAACAAACCCTCCAGCGATTCCTCAAAAGAAGATCCAATCATAGTCTCAAGCCCTAAAGAACTTCAAGAGGCCAACCTCTCCGAGAAGATGCAGTCTACAGCTATCGGTGAACCTCTGCCGGCCAAGCAAATTAACAGGGAAGATACTGACGCCCCGAACGCAGATCTGCTAGAACCTGGTGAACTACCCAATCCTCGAGCAGAAGCTGATAAACCAGGCTCTCCCAAGGAAGTCAATGAAGAACCCCTGCTGCAAGATTCAGATCCTGAAGAAGATACCGAAGGAGAGACATCCTCCAGCGGTCTCTACTCCTTCCCTATCAAAACCCCAAGAGGAAGGAAAACCAAGAAGAAACAAAGAGAAGAATCTACTTATCTGGAAGTCCTCGAAGGTTCTCAAAAAACTCTAAAAGGCATCATGAACACCCGCTCAAAAAAAGGTACAATTCAGGCCTCTAAAGAGGCCAAAACCTTCCCCCATAATCGTCAATGAAATATATTTCCTGGAATTGCAGAGGGCTTGGCTCCACCCTGAAAGAAGATGCAATGAGAGATCTAATCCGAATACATAGGCCTGAGATTCTGCTTATCCAGGAAACTAAAATGGAGGAGATTAAGGCCCTCCAAATCGGGAAAAGATTTTGGAAAAAAAGCGTTGGGATTGGCAACAATTCAAGAGGTGCCTCAGGAGGAATTGCCACCTTCTGGGATCCTTTCCTTTATGATATTGAAGCTGAAGAACGTACTGTTCACTGGGTTTTCACAAAATTGGTCCACAAGCAATCTGGACACAAGGTAAGTCTCTTTAATCTCTATGTCCCTGTTCTGCATGCGGAAAAAAAAGAGTGCTGGAACACTCTTGAAACTTTTCTTCAATTACAGAATAGAGATAACATTATTATAGCTGGAGATCTGAATGTTACTCTGGCAGCTAATGAAAAGAAAGGAGGAAATCCGGTTAGAGACCCCTCTAGAGAATGGGTAGAAGACATCATCTCTGGTTGGGATCTGCTTGACATCAAACCCATCAATGGCAACTTTACTTGGACAAACAAAAGAATTGGGCCTGGCCATGTTGCAGCAAGGCTTGACCGCTTCCTTGTCCACTCATCCTTTCTCGATCTGAGTCTTCTTGCTTCCTCCAAAATCCTCCCTCACTACACCTCTGACCATAGGCCGATTCTGCTTGAGCTAGCCACCGATCAAAATCTTGGACCTATCCCCTTTCGTTTCAGTCCACTTTGGATTCATCATGATGACTTTCTTCAAACTGTAGCTGATTCGTGGAACACCCACCTCTCTGGCTCGCCCTCCTTTGTCTGGGAATCCAAACTTAAAAGACTCAAATTTGCCCTTAAAGCCTGGGCCAAAAATATTCCCTCTCCTGCCTTCAACAGAGAATTCGCCCAGGCTGAACTAGAAATGCATCAAGCCTTAACTAGTTCCTCCCCTGCGTCTGACTTGATTCTCTCTAAAGAAGAAACCTTGCAAAAAAACTTCTTCACTGCTTGTAGGGTTGAAGAAGAGTACCATCGTCAAAAATCCCGTAACCTCTGGCTTCTTAGCGGAGACAAAAATACTAAATTCTTTCACAAACAAGCTGAAGCTAGGAAGAACTACAAAGCAGTCTCTGAAATTTGATTTGAGGGAGAACTGATCCAAGATGCTGATAGAATCAAGAAAGCAGTTGTTGAAACTTTTGCTGAGCTCTTCACTGCTCCCATTGAAGAGCCTCTCGATATCACTTCCCATCCTTTTGATCTCATCCCCCAGCTCATCAGTGAGGGAGATAACAACTCCCTAGCAGCGCCTATCACCATGGATGAAGTTAAAAAAGCTCTCGCTGCTATGAAACCCAATAGTGCGCCGGGTCCGGATGGATTTACAACTAGATTCTTCATTTGTTGTTGGACAATCATCAAGTATGACCTCCTCAAAATGGTGAGGCATTCCCAGAAAACCAACAAGCTAGGAGGCAGCACGAACTCTTCCTTCCTGGCCCTGATCCCTAAAGAAAAAGGAGCCAACTCCTTCAACAGATTCAAGCCCATCTCCCTCTGTAACACAAGCTACAAACTTATTACAAAGATCATTGCCACCAGACTGAAAAGAATGCTCCCTCGGATCATCCTGGAGAACCAAGGAGGTTTCATCAAAGGCAGGAAAATATTGGATAACATAATTCTCGTTCAAGAAGCTATCCACTCAAGCAACCAGCGTAAGGAGAAAGGCATGATCGTCAAACTCGACTTAGCTAACGCCTTTGACCGAGTTAGACATGACTTCCTGTTTGCTGTTATGGCTAAATTTGGTTTCTCCACCAATTTCATTAACTGGATCAAAGGATGTGTGGGGGATCCTTGGATTGCCCCTCTAGTAAATGGAAGGCCAACTCGTTTCTTCAAAGCCTCAAGAGGTTTAAGGCAGGGCTGCCCGCTTTCTCCCCTTCTTTATGCTATCCAGGCTTCTATCCTCAGCTATCAACTTAACTTCAGTCAAGACATTCATGTGCTTCCTGGGCTCAGAATTGTGAACAATGTCAGGGACATCAATCATGCCCAATTTGCTGATGACACTCTGCTTCTGGGAGGAGCGTCTGTCCACTCTTCGGAGCAATTCAAAAGAGAACTGGAGGTATACAAAAAAGTCTTGGGGAGCAAAATAAATCTCCACAAAAGCAAAATCTTCAGCTGGAACTGTGCTGCCAGGGAACTAAGGGACATCAGCAGAACATTGGGAATGGAATCCACCAAAGACTGGAATAACTTCATTTATCTCGGAATTCCCATTTGTAAAAACAAAATCACTTTAGCAGATTGGGATCCTATAGTGGACAAGATCAAACGCAAAATCCAAAAATGGGGGGACAGCTGGCTCAATCTTGCAGGTAAAACTACTCTCATCAAATCTGTCCTCAATAGCATGCCCATTTACCAATCTTCTATACTGCTCGCTCCCTGCTCTGTTATTAACAAGATTGAAGGGTTGCTAAGGAAATTCATTTGGGAAGGAGGAAAAGGGAATGGGAACAAAATTCATCTAGTCAGTTGGGAAAAGATTAAAAAGCCTCGGAATGAAGGTGGACTTCAGGTAAGAAGTTTAACAACTCAAAATCTTGCTCTGGGAGCTAAATTACTCTGGCAAATGATTTCAGGTAAAACTAGCTGGAGCAAAGAAGCTCTCCGCAGAAAATACTTCCCTGGCCCGAGGAAGAGATGCCTGGACCAGCAGCCTCCCCCTAGTAAAGGATCGCCAATCTACAAGTTATGCATAAAAGCTCTGCCCCCATTCCATAATAAGCTGTACTGGATCCTTGGAAATGGTAGCTCAATCAATATCTGGGAAGACTCCATTCTGGGGAGCCCCCCAATTGGTACTAATTCGGATATCAGCAACATAAAAACATGGCTTATTGAAAAAGGATCCATCACTCTAATGGACCTCTCTGTCTGGGAGAATGATAATTGGAATGGTTGGAACTTAGGCCAGGTTCCCCCTGAACTCAACAATGAAGCAGATGCTCTTTTGGCCCTCCTCCAAGGTAAGTCCCCATCCAAAATGGATTCCAGAGATAGAAAGGGTTGGGGAACCACTGGAGTGTACACTACTGCGGAAGGCTACAATGAACTCCAGTCCATCCCCTATGCTGCCCCAAATCCTGCTGTCTGGAAATTTATATGGTCCAAACCTTTCATCCCGAAAATTGATATCTTTTGCTGGTCCTTAGCCCATAAGAGTATCCTCACTGGTGATAACCTCAGAAGAAGAGGTATGGAAGGCCCATCCCGATGTCCCCTCTGTAAAAGCAATGATGAAACTATGGATCACATAATGCTAGAGTGTCCCTATGCTAAAGATGTTTGGATCCACGCCATGAGCCTTAACAATGTCCTTAACCTGCCCCATACTATTCAGCACCTTTTCTCCACTTGGAAGTCACTGTCTCCCTTCAAGTTGAACAGCAAGAACCTGCTTCAAACTGCTTGGGGATGGCTCCCAAAAGCCATTTGCTGGAAACTTTGGCTAGAAAGAAACAACAGAATCTTCCGCAGTAAAGAAACCCCTCCCTGGAAAACAGCAGTGAAGGATAGAGCCATCCTGGGAGAAGCCCTGGATTGCAGCTCCTTAAAAAACGTAGCCCATCTTCTACAAGAGGAGGTCAATTGGTTAAGTCTGCTAACGACCAAACTTCCTCCCCGTACCTCTTGCGGAATCCCTCAATCAGAGAATTGGGAAATCAGGATGGAGGAAGCAGACTTCAGAAGTTGGGAAGCCTCCCTTAATGAACCTTGCCTGTTCTTCAATGGGGCTTCAAAAGGAAACCCAAGACCAGCTGGTGCCGGAGGAATAATCAGATCAGCAAACGGGATAACATGCTTCAATTATTCCTGGGGACTCGGAATTGAAACTAATAACACTGCTGAATTCTGCAGTCTTTGGCAAGGTTTAAATATTGCGCGTGATCAAGGAATTCGCCATTTAACAGTCTTGGGAGACTCCAGGATTCTAATCAGGGCCCTCATAACCAAGAAAGCTCCTCTGAATGTCCAACTTCGCCATATTTTTCAAAGAATTCTCCAGGTAAGCAAACACTTCCAAAAAATTAGATTTTTCCATGTGCTTCGTGAGCTGAATAAACAAGCAGACATGGAAGCCAATAAAGGGGTCGAGCTGGCCCAAGGAAATCTAAAAATCAATGGTTTGTGTCAGCGATGTTACATCCCCTAGCTGCAGGAGATCCTGTATCTTCACGCAGCACGCTCCTTGGCTTCCCCAAATCACGTTTTCCATGAGAATGCAGAGATTCCCTGCACCACAGCTCAGAGATAGGTCCTTACGCCCTCGGGAGTCTCCCTGCTTGCTCTTAAAGGAGCTCCTCCCCTGTCTCGTTCTCATTCCTTTCTGCAACGCGAGCTCTGTGGTAAAGCCTTTGGTTTCAAGCTCTCTGAGGTTCCTATCTCCTGACCCTGCTCAGATCGTGGTTCACCGAGCGCCTCAGCACGAGATGGCAACGAATAGCTCCTCCAGTTCCGGACTCACAGCAGATGAGCGTATTGGAGCCCTGGAAGAGGCCCTTGGGCGTCTGAGGGCAAAATATGACGACCAGAAGGCTAAATTAGAGACGCTCTCCAAAGCTGGAGAGCAAACCTGGGACTTACTGAACAAAGATATCATGCAACTCAGGGCTGAACTATCTGAACATATGGAAGACTTAAAAGATGAGACATGAACTGGCTTCAAGGATGTCGCGAACACTCATGGTAATTTCGGGCACAAAATCGCAGCACTTGAAGCTCAAGTCTCCAATCTGAAAGACAAGCTGGAAAAATGATTACAGACCCTGCTGCACAATACGCCTCTCTCCTCTGTAATAGCTAAATAAATTCTGGCATTTGGGAGTAGTTGAGCCCTGCCATGTTTTGGGCGAACTCTGTAAGCTCGCTGAACTACTTCAGAGGTGTATTGTATCTTAAATTTCTATGTAAAAGCTTTCGGTTGCTAAAATACCGGCACTAATACAATTCCCATATGTTCTTGTCAAAAAAAAACATTACCACAGTTGTATTCAAACCAAAACTAATACCTTTTTATTATCGACTTAACTCAAGTATGCACATATGCAATGCAAGCCTGGTAGATCATTATCGGCTTATAGCCACTCTCTAAATAAACATCTTAAACAATCTTTCAGGAACAATTTGAAAATGAGAGTTCAAAACACCATACGTAAACATTAAACCCTAACAACGAACATTTCCATTTAAAATTACGATGGCAGCATCCTACAGATCGCCTCATTGTTTACTGAGGGTTCCATTCAAAACCCATTCTTTTTACACTACACAGCTGTTTCCGAAACAAACCATAGTCAACACTTCTATTCCCTACAGCTTCACACTAGGTTCTCCCATCGATTTAGAGGTGCAGAACGATGAACATAAAACTTTTAATACTGTGAAATCCCTTGCAACAACGAGGGTTCAAACCCTATCAAGATCGCCGAGCCAAGGGATGGTTGGCCATACATTTTAATAAATATTCACTAACAAATAACATAAACAGTAACATTTTCCCAAAGCTGCAGGCGAGGCAAAAGCCATTGCCGAGAAGACATACTTCCAACACCCTACTCATCAAGTCTGATTCCAGGAGAACCATGAGGTAGGGGTACCACCGAAGCTTATCAATGTGTTCACTATATTTATTCTCCCGTCAACTTTCCGGGAACACCGTTGTTCGCTGAGAGCTACCTACCAAACAACCATGCTCATAGTTAAATAACAATCATGAATGATGATGCATGCAACAAATAAAACTTTAAACCTTTGCAACTTCGCTGTACCTATGTCATGACAGAATATTGACGAAGCCATCCATCCACTTCGAAGGAGAAGGACCCAACTCGAAGGCCACACTGGGTTGATACTTTTTGAAACTTACAACCCGATTGAAACCCCAGACCTTCAAGCCACTATAACGCCCCAATGGACGCACTCATCCAATCTATGAATTGCTACACTATTCAACTCCAGACTCGGCCTCCATTGATAGCATTCACTTACAGTTTGGAGGTTGCTTCCAGTCTCAGGATCGAGCCCGAGGGAGGCTAAAAACATCAAAACCCTAAGTGCCTCTCGGTCAGTTGGCCTCACCCCAAAACCCTACCACTGAATAATGACCAAGAAAATGTTACAAGATCCCGTAAGCTACGTTAGGGTTCATCACAATCCCAGCACACAACAATCAATGACGGAGATCTATTCTCATTAAGCGACGTTGGAGGGTGGTAGGTGCGATATCAACTCACCCATCTGACCTCCCAAGCCACGATGTTTCCAACTATGTTGACACCGAGGCAGGAGGCCCGTTACAACTCAGCATCGACGAACCCTCTCACATGCTGGACACCCATTACAATGTGCACATAGCATTACCTTGAACGATGTGGCCAGGAGAATTGATTACAAACCTAATCATTTACAACACCCTTGAATTCGTACGCAGAATTTATACAACGCCATCATTCCACCTGCCAACCATAAGTTCGATGATTATGGCATCAACTATATGGTTCATGCTAAGGTTAGAACAAATATTCAGTAGCATGTATTAAAGACTTCGTATGTTCCATTTAAATCGATATAAGTACACTCATAGTATAAAACATCCACCTAGATCGCATTCGATCCTAAGGTATGGATTGACTCTGCCCCCAACTTAATATAAAATTCATTATAAAGTTCATCATATAGTTCATCAAGCTTTGCCCATTGCATAAATTCACAAGGTTACACCCTTAGGGTATAGTTGCCACCCAAGGAACCATCGTGTAAATTGCATGGTAGGGTATTAATGCATATTACATCACCATTATAATTGCCCAGGTAATAGAGAACTTAGAATCACCTTATGACTCTCACTATGGTGTGCTCAGGACCATGTGTCCTTGTCTTAAATTTGTCACAGTCGAAATTTATAAAAGAATTGTTTTAACTGCCGCAAGTCATTCATGGAATGATAACAAGTGAAGTCATAAACTCCTAATGAAAAACATTCATAACAATCACACTCGAAGATTGACGATTTCTGCATTTTTCGAGCTAGTCAAGTTCATCTTACAAAATTGGAACGAAACCATATCTGTAGCGTCAGAATCATAAGCAGTTTTTATTTATATCACGGTTATTAAACACTCTAAAATTTATTGCTATCTGTTACCTATGAATCTGCGCATGAAGGACAAGTACAATGCTTTAACTAAGTAGCTAAGTAAGCCTCGGGGCACCTCGTGGGACCCCTTTCATCATCATCCAGAAAAATTATACTGTCAGTACTTGTCGAGGAGAATTCTGTTTCCAAATGCATCGAAAATTTATCCATTCAAGCATATAAGTAAATGTCATAATTATTAATTGGATTCATGATATGTCGCCGACACAGTACACCTTCAGAAAACAAAAAGACACAACAGTTAAATTGTTCCTACGGAATGACAAATTTATTAATTACTGCTTTATTAAACATTATTATTTCCGCATTTTACAAATATTAGTATTTAATGACGATTTAGAAATTTTTAATTTTTTATGAAAATATCGGGATGTTACACTATCCTACCAACCATGTTATGTCTTTCCACTTATGGTGTTCATCTAACAACATAGTGGATGACCCCATGAGGCTTCGCCTCTTCCAGCATACCCTCACTAGAACAACAACAAAATGGTACGTAAAATTAACAAGTGGGACCCATTCCACATTTGCGACGTTGGCCACCACATTTATTATGTACTTCGAACTACCAATCTGTCACGATTTAGGCCTCGAAATTCTCACTGATTTTCGGCAAAATACGTCCACCCACATCGCGGACCACATCCATGAGTGGCATTGATGCCGCACACTATGTAAGATCGAAATACAACTTCCCTTCTTGTTGGATTGGTTTATCAAATCTCTCCAACCCACCATAGCGAAAGATGTCACCACCTCGCCACAAAGCGAGGAAGAGGATATTCTGAAAGCACAAAATTTTGATCTCATATATGCACAATCTGTCTACCTTTACACAATCCTCCTTGATGCCCCTAGGTATCAGTCATTGGATCCTACACCTTCTGGCTCGTCACATTAGTCGGATGGGATTATTGGGTCCATTTCCTATCTAGGAAAGGTTCCTCCTACCACGTCGACGCCATTCAACATGATTCCGTGCTACCCATCTATGCCACCTTCGTTGGTACCCCCTACACTGGTACCAACACCATCAGTTGGTAAATTACAGTATGGACCGTACAATCCTACATACCCAAATGTTAGCCAAGCGATGACCGCTCCTACACTGCCAATGGTGAAAGTCATTCCTACATCCACCTCTTATGGAACGCAAACTGCATTTGTCCCACCGTCGGGATATAATCCATATTATCATTTTCCATGCCCAACTGGTCAGCAACCTGCCCCCCACATGGGGGTTAATTTAGTTCAACCTACTTATGTTCAAAAAGATCAACAATTTGAGCAATTGAATGTTGTAATCCCCTAGAATCCATAGAATTAGGGGAAGAATAAAGGTAAGAACAATCCACATCAGTATCTGGGGAAAGAGGGAAACCCCCCTCCCCAGTAAAACCAGAATACGGGTGATCCAAATACAGGGACTAACAATCCCCCCAAACAAGGGAAGAACCCCACCCTAAGAACCAATTATTGTTGCTCCATTTGCAGTGATTATGGTCACTACACGCATCATTGTCCTCTTATCCCTGACTGCTACCAGTTAGTGGAATCCAAAAAGAAGACGGTCAGGAACCCTCCTTGGGTAGCAAATCCTCCCCAACCGCAAATTGTCATGCTACAAAAACCCTTTTCCAATCAAGGGGTAGTAACACAACATCAAGAGGATCTCCTACCTGGCGATCGCTCTTTCCAAAATATCTATACATTGGATATAAACCTCTAGACATGAGCTAAGGGTTATAATGGGCCTTCCACCCCCCAAGTGGAAGACGTTCATATCCCCTTGGGGGGGGCTCTACAAATATCATGCCTGAATACTGAACAAATCCCATGGATTCTGAAAGTTCCACTTAGGAGTATCCCTAATAACCCCCACATGAAATCTGCCCACAATTACAGTATTGTGGATGACTTGGCTCAATATCTTGTGTCGATGTCCACATTAGAAGTGTGACAGTCTTTCCCAACACAGCGAAAGGCATTACTCAATTCACTCAGTGCTATCGATCCTTCTGACTCGCATCTCATGACCTTTGATATTGACAAATGTAACATCCCATGTTTTCGTAAAAATTTAAAATTTTTGTAAATAGCAATAATTAGCTTAATTTGTGATCATTTATAATTGCGGAAATTTATAATTGCTAGATGTAACAACGCTAACTAAACAGCTGTTGTACTCAACATAAATAAAATTCTGTTATAACTAATGCGACAGTGACAACTTAATTGCATTCATAACAACTACGATTATCATAGTTAAATGCACGAATAAAATCAGACTTTGATGCAACACTTTTTAATGCAATGATAAGTATGATTGATGTAATAATGAAATGCCATGTTAGAATGTGATATGATGCTCTTTCCTTGAGATGATACTGACAGTTTGCTCCTTTGTTGTCCAAGGGAGTCCTATGAGGGACCCCGAAGCTTACTTAGCTGTATGCTAAAACATTGGACCTGTTCTATGTGCAGACAACAGGTAAGAAGTTTCATGATTGCAATAAATTCCAGTTCGTGTGAGTTCAAAATCATCGTTTGAAAATAAAAATAGAAATGATTAAAGACTGTTGCATTTATAAAAGCATACAGGTACAATTCATATGCTTACACTTTTTCTTTCCATAATTCGTCTTGTATCATAGTAAGATCAACCCAAGTTAGCTGTATGAATAAGCATCTAATTAGCAGCGTCGTCACTGTAGTCGTCTTTGTACTTAGCTGGTTCTGTCGTCGTTCTTTCACTAACTAAATTATGTCGTCATCATAGATGTCTTGTTGTCACCATTTAGCTGGTAGTACCATGATGGTACAGTACCATTGTATCGCATGAATAAAAGTGGATAGGGGTTGGAGAAAATTATTACTCCCATTACCAAACTATATATTATAGCATGTATATGCTTGTGAGCTTATACACCATTATTGATTAACTATATAAGTTTTATGGTTCAAAGTTCATATTCACCACTATAATTGTTTAGGTCTTAATAAGTGATTGTGATCTTTCCCAAAGACTAGACATTGGTAGCAATTAAATATATGAACAAATGTAAACCATAAATTGACTATAGTACAAACAACACTTGAGCTATTTAAATTCCATTCTATATCGTGATAAAATCTAGGTCTTATGAATATAGTGGTGCAACTATATTAATCCTCGGTTTGATATCAATATTAGAATATAGGTGTAACTATTACAATAGCATGCAACAAAAAGAATCATATCCAAACTATAATCTACGTTTGCCAACATTGTAATATATTGGATTTGATGGTAATAAAGTGCAAGCACTATAATGAAATATTATATCGAACTTTGCATAGATGTTAAAATACTATGGTAAATTTAAAAGGTTATGTTACTATGAAATTGCAAGGTTTACAGTCCTGTCGAAAAATGCTGACATGCAGTTAATATGAAAATTGACAGGTTACTGACTCATTTAACTTGGCGCCGGTCTCGAGCTGAGATAGAGATCGCCCAACGGTCCTGCATTAAAAACTTGGTACTGCCTCCCTGTTCAGTGGTAATCTCAGAGATCCACGTAGACGTGAATACCTCCATGCTTGTTGTTGTGTAAGGGTTATATGCCATGCGTTGATCGTGTTGCTCCACTGTGTGCCATCGTGGCAATGTCGACCTGTAAAATAGGTCAGGCATTAAATGTTTGACGTCATTTATTTCAATGCTACGATTGCTGGCAAGGTGGAGACCGTCGATGGTGATGGAAATGGGTCGTTGGATGAAAACCCTAACATCTACCGTGTGTTGAGTTTATGAACTTGGGAAAGTGGTTTCATTGTGTTATTGTCTTCGTTGTAGGTGGCCGACAGGCTGCCAAAATTTCTGTTGAAACGTTGGGAGAGATTCGACCTTGAGACTTTCTAAACAAGTGGAAGTTACAGGTCTTAAACCTCTGCAATGGAATTTTGTTTATTGGAGACCTAAGTCTATGGTTTGGAGTGTTATCGAAATCATGGTTGAAAGTTTCCTGGTATCATTCACAACACCATTCTCGTCGTTTGTCTGAGAACTTCAAGACTTGGCCAGGGTTTATGAAGGTAAGCGATTATTCTGAGGTGAAATATTTCTTTGCTGCGTTTCGTTTTCATTTCACAAGTAACTTTTATCTAACTCAAACTCCGTCGTTTTTCAGCTGCAGGGTTTTAAGGAAGCAACAGAGTAATGTTTTGGCAAAGGTGTTAGCGTGCCTCAACACCGGTAAGCCTCGGGTCTTCCATAACCCTCATAGTTCTCTTGGACGGTGGTTGAAGTGGTTCTTAAGAATGAGTAGCAGGCTTATCAAGGCTCGTCGTTTTCTCTGTCGATGTTGATAGTTGAAGAAATCTCGAAACATGCTTGCGACTCTTGTTTTCATTTGAATGGTTCTTGGTTTTTATAAAGTGTAATTTTGTGAGACCGACTGGAGCTATGACTCGTCGATGTTCTGCGATATTGGGTTCTTTTAGAACTGCTGTAAACTTGGGATAAACCCTAATTTTAATTTTGTTTGCAATCAAAGTTGAAAATATTCGTTTTGAGAATCCACGATTTCAAAGGTTAAGTTTTGAAACGAGCCGTGGGCTCAATCATTGTGTAAATGATCTTTCCTCGTAAATTAAATTTGCACACTAAATTATATTGGTTAAATGTCTATGTAATTCGACTTCATGCTGAAGGTTACTACAATGTCTTTCGAGCTAGATTAGGGTTTGAAGATATCGTCGACGATAAAGGTTCTGTGTATAAAATAAACTTCAACCTTAAGATGGGAATGTATGCTAAACTTTTCGTATAAGTCTATGTAGTTTGTCTTGATACTGTAGGTTGATAATGTGTGTTCTTATTTGTCGATGTTTGAAATCTAAGTAGAGTAAAAGGTTGAACTGATATTTCAATAATGTTTTGCAAAAGAAACAAATAGGGTCAAACCCTAATTCATGTTTTGTTGAGGATGATAATCTGAACAATATTAAACATACTGGATCGGTTTCGATCCCAGGTTTGAATAGAGTGTAAATTTTTGTTATAAAATAATAAAGAGAAAAATATAAATCTAGCTAGGGTTTTATTCTTAATACGAGACTCAGATTTACAATAATCACAAAACAAAGTAAGCAGAAAAAGAGAGAAATAAATACGTGGTAATAATAGTAGTGTTTAGTAAATTAATACATCCTTACTATAGTAAGTGAAAGCAATGTGAATGTATAGTGTAGAAATCGTGAAGACTGTGTAAATTACAATTCTGTCTATAATTTAATTTCTATGCATATAATGTTGATGAAGTAATTTCAATGAAACTGTGTGTGAATGAAATGTATGAATATGAAACCTGTGTGAAAACTATTGTTTCCATCTTATTATAAAGAATGTTTTATTCAAATTCAGCAGTCTTAAAACAATATGCAGTATTAATCTATCTACTTCCTATGAACATAATTTATATATAATGCAGGAGGATTGTACAGAAATTATATATGGATTGTTTATCATATAACTGAAGAAACATTATATACACTAACTATGATACAAGACCTTCTTCAATTAATTAATATTAGGAACAGAAAACTGATACATATATGATTACTACCTATCTATCGAATTCAATGGCAAATTTTGCATATCTTCTAATCTACTTTAATTTGCATATCTCTACTACAGTACGATGCTGCTAAACAACATGTGGAAAAATGGGGATATTGATTTATCAATTTAACATAAAACTTAAACATTTCCAGAATTAGATTCTTTTCGAAAGCAAATAAACAGAATAATACTAGATAAACAGAACATAATTATTTACTGAGAATAAGTTAGGAAATCCTTAAGAACCTGAGAACTCTGTAGGGAAACAAACAACCCAGGAAAACTGTTCCACCCAACCAAACTCCTGAAAACGGTCAAATATTGTCTTAGGACCCCCGAGCCTATTCGCTGAACCACCAGGAGGAAGAAACTTCATGAATTAGGACTTCTTCTTGTTGTAGCAGTAATCTTCTAAATCTACAATAGGTAGCAGTCTAAAAGACTTGCTCCTACAACTCTGTTTCTCTTCAATAATATGCAAAAACTCAATTTTCAATCACCACTAACCTCCCTTATTCGAATCTCTCTTGAAATCACCTGATTTACAAGAGGAAAATATTCTGCAGAAATATTGATTAAGGGCTTCCTGCCCAATTCGAATTTGCCTTTATAGGCTGCCTAGGCCTTTTCAAATGTTACTAGGTCATTAAATGAGCTTCCTGCTCACTCCCTCCACATGGGGGGATAATGTCCTATTTTAGGGGAAGTTGTCCCATAACCAACAGTTAGTGGTGTGATGTAACTGCTGCCATGTGTCCCATACCTTCCAACAGCTTCGATTCCTCCTAGTGGGTCAGTGAACACTCATTCAACAGTCCTCTTGGGTGTTTATCTCCTAATTAATTTATTTAAATAATAATGTTCAGTAATTACATTCATCCATGATCATAACTGATCATAATTACAAAACTTTGTAATTAAATTAACATAAAGTATTTTTGCAAAATAAAATAATAATTCCCAAAAATTTGGGTAGGTGACAACAAAGGTGACCCGCGACTACAATCAACGGTCGCATTTCAAGTTCCAGTTACAGTAAAGAACACCATGATCCATTGATGTATCATCAACAAAGGAGCATCCACTTGCGTCATGTCTGCAAAAGTCTGGAAACGATTAGGGTCCCCTGAGTTGGTCCCCTCATCTATTGCTCTCTGTGCATATGATGGGAGACCATCCCAACCAAGAGGATTGTACCAAAATGTCCCCATAGAGCTAAGGGGAAAGATGGTTATGATCAATATCAAAGTAGTCGATGTTGAACTAGACTACAACATCCTCTTGGAGCGTAGTTACATGTACGCCATGAAGGTGATCGCCTCCTCATTCTTCTATATCATGATGTTTACCTTAAATGGGAAGGTAGTTACCCTCGACTAGCTTAACTATTATGAACCTAATACCACAAGCAACCCCAACAATGTCCTATCGACTGTACTGGGCGATGATAAACTGTATGTTGACATTGCTCCCGATATGTACAAGGAATCCAATTTGTTAGGAGCATATTCGGGACCACTACCTAATATCCCTACAACAACCAATGGCCTAATGTGCACAATGTTCACTGCTAAAAATGGTGCCGCCTCCACCTCAAAAACGTCATCAACACCACCGCTGATTCATGGCATTGAACAAACGTTGAGTCCATAGGTACCACTGATTTTTCAAATCCCATTCTTGTATCCTCCCATGGGTATACAAGGGACGTTGGTCATGGATTAGTTAACTCTACCTAGGATAACTTTGGGAATCCCAAAATGGTACCTCACACCACCCTACCTAGAGATGGATTTGAAACCCATCGCCCATTACGAGTTTGTCCTTGTTTTGGCTACTACGACTACAAGGCCCATGACACATTCAGTTACAATATCCCAACCTATGACATCCACAACTAAACCACAATCATTCGTCGCTAAGACCAATGGGGGAACCAAACAACCAAAGTTGAAAGGTACCCTATTACCTAACCCGACATCTAATTAAGTAGAAACTGTGAATCCTAAAGTAGGGGGAATCAATCATCAAGAGTTAAAATCCCCAATAATGATCGATACTCACACTCAAAGAGTCACACCACCGTGTTCTCTCTGCGGGAAGCAAGGCCATGCAATAAACCTATGTCCTACTCTACCAGAGCTACGAAATTTTCTCAACACACTCGTTAGCATTATCCATGCTCCATCGATGGTGAGAGGGGGCACATCTCCCTCGCCCATATCTAAGTCTAGAACACTTTGCACGAATCACGCATGTTCCATATGTTCTCAATATGGGCACTATGTACACATCATTTCCCTTACCTCCCGTGCTATCGAGAGGCTTTGGAAACCATTCGCCTCACCGTGCCCTTGGAATATAACTCATATCCCCATGGCTACTATGGTGAACACGACCAGTCCCTCCCTATGGTAGGTTGACTCCATACCCGACCAATAGTTGTTGTTGCGTCCACAAATCATGACCATTGTATTAAATCATATTAACGCCACTCGACTGTGTCGCTCATGCAACTTCATGTCTCACCATTCATTTCAATGTCCCCTCGTTATCGCATTTCGCACTTCGTGTGCAACCCAAAGTCGGTTGGATGATAAACTCACCCCTTGTGGGACTACCCTTCCTACAGTAATCAAGGAGGATACTGAACCAATAGAGTCCAATGTTGACAACAGCACGTCACATCCATTAGATACCTCGAGAGATCTCGATTCCCCATCACCAATTTTTTGTGAAGCACTAGATCCCACAATCTTCCCTCGAGATGAGATTCTAGCACCCACCCAAACTACCTCTAAATACCTTGATATCCTGCACCTCAATTCATTTCCTCTTCCATCCCATAATGAAGAACCAGGTTCTTCAGATGAAGATATGATAGAAGAATACATATTCACCACAGATGAAGAAATAATTGAATCCATGAACGCTACCGAACCTCCATGGAACGCTTTCCATCATAGATCCTCAGCAACGCTTAGGCACGAACCATGCATACTACCCACTGAACAACGTTATATCATCGATTCAAAAGACTTTTTACCCCCTAGTCACATCGATTGGTTCAAAAATCCTATCCCCGCCCCAAATGCATTCGAAGACAATAATCTTGCCAATATCTCCCCTACCATACAGGTTGATATATCCATTACACCAGGAGTCATCGAAAACATCTCTATAGGGGATTCCTGCTCACCATAGGAAATCACTGATTTTACTGCTCTATTCAACGAGTTCCGTGATGTCTTTGCATGCTCCTACGAAGAAATGTCAGGTCTAGACCCAACAATTTTCAAACACCATATTGACACTTGGCCTGATGCCATCTTCGTCTGACAAAAAACAACGCTTGGTCCAACCTTCTAACGCCCCTGCAATCAAAGCCGAGATCGAAAAAAATATTGCAAGCCAGATTTATTTTTCTTATTGCTTACACCTCATGGGTGTCTAACCCCATCTTAGTTAACAAAAAGCAGGGAACCATTCGTGTCTGTACCAATTTTCGCGACCTCAATTTATCCTTCCCCAAGGATAACTTTACCACACCATTCATTGACCAAATTGTTTACTCATGTGCTGGTAGTGAAATGTTGTTCTTCATGGATGGTTTTTTGGATATAACCAAATACAAATCCATCCCCAAGATCAGTATAAAATTTAATTTACTACACCATGGGACACATTTTCCTACAAAGTCATGCCCTTCAATCTAAAGAACGTCGGAGCCACTTTCCAGCGAGCAATGGATTGAGTCTTTAATGACTTGGCTCACATCATCCTATTCTTTTTATATGAACTTACCACCAAGTCCAAAAAATGATCCGATCACTGTTGATGTATATGTAACTTCAGAATGTATTTCATATATATTTATTGTACCCTTATTAGAGATGTGTTATTCCTCTATAAGGAAGTGTCGTCATGTGGATTGACAAGTGTCGCAAGTGTGTGTACTTGCTGATGGGTTATTGGACCACCATGTGTGGGGTCAGCCCTGAAATATATATTATATTGTGGATGTATCTAGATAGACAAGTCGGCCCCATAGTGTAACTGGGCAAACAGGTTAAGTATAAATAGAGATCAGGAGATCTCTATTTGGATCATTCGGAAGGTCATATCTCTCTCACTCAGAAAGTGGCGCACTAGTGAGGAGGAGGATCATCTGCTACTAGGAGACTATCTCAGTGTATTTTGGTTGTACTTTGGTTGAGCCATTGCTCTATCTCTGAGGAAGTTGTGGGGTTTTTCACCTTAGGGTTTTCCCAACGGAAACTCTGAGTCTCTTGTCTCTCATGCTTTTGATTCTTGTGATGCTTATCATGCTTATTGTGATTGTTATGCATTGATATACTATATATGTTATTCTCTCAGTGAAGATCCTAGAGTATTGTGAATTAATGCTCAAAATTTAACATGGTATCAGAGCTAACCTGAGAAGAAGACATTTTGCAGTGACGGAAACTTGAGTTTCTTATTTATTGGGTTTCTCTCCACATATTTTGGAAAATAAGTATAGTAGATTGACTCTACTCATCAAGGAGAATCTATCTGTCCAATCAAAATTCAATTCTGAGCATTTTCAGATTTGGCCCTAAAAATTAGGGTTTCCACAAAAATAGGAATTTCTAGAATCTGAAGACACAGCTGGAAGCTCCTTGAAAAAATCGAAGTTTAGAGCTTTGGATCAAGATTTTTGGCTTGGTAGATCTCCGGGAAACTTAAACCCTAATTCAGGGCTCTCCCTAGTGAACCCGGGAGGACAAAAAGGAAAATCTGAAAGGTAAAACTTTGTTGATCTCAAATTCTGAATGCACCAGGCTGATCATCTCATCAAGGCACATCTTTCTATCCTTTCAGAAAGTTGAAATTCACATTTTGAATTTTTAGGGTTTTTCCGACAAACCCTAATCCGGGACCAAATCCAGTTTTCAGCATTTCAAGTGGTAAGACCTAAATCTTTTCTATTTCCATTTGAAGTACTCTTTAAGATGTCTCACCACACCAAGCTTGAGGATAATCTTGAAGGGGCTGATAACTTCCGAGCTTGGAAGTATAGGATTGGGTTAATCCTGGAAGAGAATGAGTTGGACTCATATATAAAAGAAGACATCCCTATCCCAGAGGATGAAGAGGCCAAGGTATTGCATAAGAAGAACTTGGTCAAGGCAAAGAGAATCATTGCTGATTCTATTAAAGACCATCTCATACCCGATGTGTCTTCTCTAAAGACACCCAAGGAGATGTTTGACTCTTTGACCAAGCTATTTGAAGGTAAGAACATAAATCGGAAGATGACCCTGCGGAACCAATTGAAAGGAGTAAAGTTTCAGAATGGAGAAACCATTCAATCTTATTTTTCTAGGGTCTCCCAGATAAAGGAACAACTTGAAGCAGTAGATGAAACGGTGGAGAATGGTGAAGTTGTCATGACCACTCTAAATGGCCTACCTAGGTCATGGGACTCCTTCATTCAAGGAATCTGTGCAAGAAAGAAGTTGGTATCCTCCAACAGATTGCGGGAAGAATGCTCTCAAGAAGAAGCTAGATTTGTAGCTCATGAGGAAAATATGGGAGGTGAAGATCAAGCTCTTGCATCTCACACCAAAAGAAGCAAGCCCAAGAAGGAGCACTCTCACTACAAGAGATCCTATCAAAAGAATAAGAAGGATCTAAGATGCTTCACATGCAATGAGAAGGGTCACTTTGCTTCAGATTGTCCCAAGAACAAAAGGGATAATAACAACAACTCCAGCAAGAAGAAGAAGGGCAGCAAAAGAAAGTTTCATGCTCATGCTGCCGAGGGTGATGAACCTCCAAAGAAGAAGGCTAGGGCAGAAAGTGATGATAGTGATGATGAATCATCAAGTGAAGAAGAGTATGTTCTAATCTCTGCTCTCACAGGTACTATCTCCCATGGTTGTAATGATTGGTTGATTGACAGTGAGGCTTCCAAACACATGACTGGGTTTAAGGAATCTTTTGTAAACCGATCTAAACAAGAATCACCCCATAAGGTGAAACTTGGGGATGATTTTCAATACCCAATCAAAGGAAGTGGTGAAACCTCCTACAACCTAGATTCTGGAAAATATTTGAAGATGAAAGAAGTCCTTTATGTACCTTGGCTCAAGAAGAACTTACTCTCCATCTCTGCATTGGATGCAAAAGGTATGAGGGTTGCATTTGTGGATGGCCAAGTCCTAATGTGGCCAAAGGGAAAGACCATAGATGATGCAGTGGTGATTGGAGAGCAAGAGGGAGGTTTGTACAAATTGAAGGGACAACCTGAACTTGCTATGGTAACATGAAGAAAAAGATTCATCCATAGTCATGGATCACATGGAGGTATGTATGATTTGGTTTTGAAAAGGTCAACTTATGAGTTATGCAGGTCATTGAAGAGAACAAGAAATCATTACTAGACCCATGATGAGAAACTTTCCCTTGCAGTCATATTTTCTATACAGAAACTCCACCACTATAGTTTACTCCGAAAAAAAACTATCGTTGTTGATTCCAACCCGATGCAATACATATTTAGCCTTAGGCTTATCAATAGTAAGTTTTCCCGGTGGATCACTATCTTACAAGAATTCGACCTCAAATTTTTTATTCCCAAAAGCAATAAATCTATGTTCCTAGCCAAACTCATTACTAATATTCCCTCGACCTCTACAAGTGAGTCTGTCTAGGACCAGTTACCCAATGAGCATCTCTTTCTCATTACGGCCGAAGATCCTTGGTATGGCGATATCCTCCTTTATCTTTGCACTCAGAAATTTTCTCCCCACTTATCCCATGATGATCGCCGCAAAATCCACCACCAGGCACCCCGATACCTCCTCATCAGAGACATCATATATCGTCGAGGCATCGATACTATTCTTCGATGATGTCTAACACATGAAGAAGCTGAGCAAGTTCTCAGTTATTTCCATAGCGACGCGTGTGGTGGCCACCTTTCCATATTAGCCATCGCCCAAAAAATCTTACGAGCAGGGTATTTTTGGCCCTCTGTATTCAAATATTGTGTCTACGCCGTCAAACAGTGCGTGAATTGTCAGGTCTTTTCCTAGAAAACATGGTCTCCCCCCGCACCACTCCATCCAGTCATCACAACTGGCCAATTTTGCAAATGGGCAATTGACTTTATGGAATGTCATCTGACTTCGGCCCAAGGTGACCACCATATAATCGTCACCGTCTATTATTTCATCAAATGGGATGAAGCAATGCCCACATTTGATTGTAAAGCAATGACCGCAACACGGTTCTTTTTCAACCACATCATCTCCCACTTTTGTGTTCCCAAGCAACTTGTCTTCGACAATGGAAGACACTTCCATGTCGAAATGTTCGAAGAACTGTAGCAGCTATTAGGATTTAAACACAAATTTTCAACCGCTTACTACCCATAGGAAAATGGCCAAGTGGAAGTGGTTAAAAAAATCCTCAAAACTATGCTCCAACGTATGGTGGACAAAAATAAAACCAACTAGTACCACATGCTCTTTCCTTCCCTTTGGGATTACCACACTTCGGTTAAGACTGCCATAGGTTTTACCCCATTCCACCTAGTGCATGGTGTAGAAGTCGTCCACCTAATCGAGTGTCAAATCCCTACCCTCCAATCCGTCATCGAATTGCTACCTAATACCCCTACACTGGAATATCGCCTATTCACCTTGGAACACCTTGATGAAGAACGACGCGACTCTCTTCAACATAATGAATCCATGAAATTCCGCTCCAAGGAACACTACGATCGACAAGTTCGACCATGCACCTTAAACGAAGGTGACTTTGTGCTTTCATTCAATGCCAAGAAAGACTGTAAACCATGACCCAAGAAGTTTGTATCTAAATGGACAGGCCCTTAATTCGTTAAGCATTGTCTTCCTGTCTTTCAAAAGGGCCTATATCTTAATCGAACATGAAGGTATTACCCTCAACAACCTGGTCAATGGGTTGTACCTCAAAATGTTTTATCCTTAATTCTTCAATACCCCACAAGTACACCTTGTTAACGTTCTATGATTTATGCATTGTCAATACCTTTGTCATGTTCTTTAATTCACTTGGGTATGTGCACCATATGTGCAGGGCTTTGATGGAGACAGGTTCCCATCCCTTGTTTTTGTAAGAAAAAGGCTCCATGATTCATCAAAACGACGCAAAAAGACCCTACCACATGTATCATTATGAAACTATCATATAGACACTATTTACCCTCCGTTAATAAGGCATATCCTAGTATTTCCGTTGATCACCATAGGGACCTCATTCATGGCCTTAATGTGACATCAACATCATTACCATGAATAGCATGTTCCCCCATGGGTGTGCGCACCTTCCATCCCCGTCATAAATTGGCACCCATGATGTCGACCCCCCACAACTTTGAGGAATTCGACCCAACTTGAAAAGACCCTCCCTTAGAGTATCATTTCATAATTGCGCATTTACTCCACCAAGTAGACACTCGTCAGATCCCTCGGCATGTGTTACGAAAACGAGTCACAAATACCCCTCATACCTCCATAAGCACTTTACCCTTCGCAATCCTCCTCGTATCATCACCCCCACCAAGACACCTATGGGGCCCCAACCCTGAGAAGCAACCAATTATATTCAGTTATCCCGCAGGTATACACTGCATAGCATCGTTTCAGGTGGCACCCATCTTTTCATCTGCAATTTAGCCCTCATTTCATCATGGTAAAGTGTCCCCCGATCCACTCAAAACCATGGGGAATTCTCCCATCATCAAATCGGTCCCCTGACACACACAAAACTCTGGGGACCCCACCAACATTCTTTATGTACAAACAATTCCCTCAACACCTCACATTGTAGGAAAACCATATTATTTTGGCATCAACCCATGGTCGCCTTTGATCGATGTATTTGAGTCTTCATATGTTCAATAGTATTTGTTTTTTCGATTACCATTACCCTTCGTTTTGCATCTCCATGAAATCCCTTTCACTTTCAGTTTGTCTCCACCTATTCCAATCTGTATCGTTCCGAAAGAAAATTTGTCGTCCCCGCTCCCCATGTTTACATCGATCAAAGGAAGTTATGAGCCCCACACTTATCAACCAGTCTTGTGTCAGGTCTATCCATCCACCAGTTGGTTACAAAATGATCTCGATTCTCAGGATAGGACTCTCATCTTATCATGTACTTGAGATCTTGTTGATGTTAAAACACTACAAACCAAGAGTTGCAGTAGTTGCAGTTGTACCTTGGGATCCCTTTCAATCACTATAAGGGATCACCTCGAACTTTGTAGGGAGAGTCATTAGTGCTCCCTAACTAAGTGGTTTCCCCTATGCTCTCCATCAACACATCATCGCATTAGGAGGAAACGTACTTTTGAAGGTAGTAGTGTTCACATTTGGAAATCATGATAGCAGTATATTTGGTATTGTGAAGCCCTCAGGAATATTTACATACCAGTTTGGTCCCCCACCCCATTGGGTTTATCATGGTCACCAGCAGTTCCACTTCTTCAATATTTCGCAGCATTTCTTGGGGCATTTACTCAAACATGGATTGAAGTCACCTTCATCCATGTGCTAATAGTTTAGTAAATTCGACACCTTTATCCTCTCTCATTGTAATCCCTTTGACATCATTTCACGAGCATGGGTATGCTTTCCTTGTTTGTATAAAAAATATTCTTTACTACAGATCCAACGGTCATCACCACCAATATTCCCCCATGGGAGAACCTTATTTTGTCCACATATTCTTCATCCTAAATAACAAGAGAGAAACATGATAAATTATTGACTCTACAGTACCTTCCAAACCTCATACATCAGGGGGCATCTTTTAACTCCTAAAAGTCACACACATGTGACATTTCAACGATTCATCCAGTAAGGAGTCATCAACATAAATAATGCATCTCACCACAGACATCCTCAATAGATCCAAAACACAGCATGAGTCCATAAGTGCCAAGAAATAGTGAAAAAAAAGGGTAGTGTGGGTGTTACACAGTTGACCCGCACTATAGTGCAGGTTATCTGAACAATGTCCGCGCTACACCTGCACGGATTTTCCTTTGATAGCCGCACTACTATTAAAACAGCGAGACCACTTACTCCCAATGATGAATTAACGGCTCAATCCTCCCCAAGGATCCAAATTTGGCTCCTTGCACGCTTGGTGGAATTAATCAACCCCCCTTGTGTACCTTAGAACTAGTTCATGAAGGAGGAGAGTTCACATTTGGATCTAGTTGTTTGTTGGCCACCTCTTGGCCTATAAAAGGAAGCCATTAGCATGCATTTTGTATAAATAAATTAGAGCAAGGTTATGATGTTGGATTTGAGTTGGAGCTTCCTCATAGCCCACCATTTCCTACCATTGTGAGCATTCCCAAGCTCCCTTTCCACCTTCCATCAAGGGGCAAGTGTTTCTCTCCATGGTTCTACCATCTACTTAGCATTTAGTTTGTACAATAAAGGCTTCCATAAGGGATATTGTTGGCTTCCCTTGAATCCCACACCTCCTAGGTGTCGTACAACTATTCCATTGGGAAATACAAGAGTGGTTTAGCATATCTTTGGTTGTTGTTGGAGTTTGCATTCTTCCCCCATATCTTTCATTTTTTTATTATCAATATTTGTATGTTTGAATGTGAACTACACTAACAATCTCTTGCGGGATCAGTTGGAGGAATACCAACCACATCCCAACAAGAGGCTCCCAGGACTGAGGCCTTGTTGCAACCTACAAGGCTTAGCCCCTTACCAAGTGGAAGAGTTCACTTGTGCAATTTTTTCCACAACATTGGGAAGGAGACTACATATCTGTTGCTATCAATCATCATTCATTGGCTTGAGGACTCCCAGTTGGATTTACAACAGTTAAAGGTGAGATACCCAGTTTTTTAAAATAAGTTTGATTGCGATTATCATTCTATAAGTAATTTATCTTTAGATGAGACAGATTGACCTCCATACTGATCCCTTTTGATATTTTTGTTTGCATGGATGCTCATTCCAAGATACATCCTCTTTTATGGTTTCCCACCATCATCCAGTTCAGGTCCATTGCACACTAGCTACACAATAAAAGTGAAGATCACACAGATCCATGATAAATGAAAATTTGTGGTTGTGAAAACCTAAATACGTGGATATAGTTGTTTCTGTATGAACACCAATCACACATGTTAGTATATTCTTAAAGATGTTCACAGCACCGCAATCTCCCAAAATATGCAGGCAACATATGTCATCTTTGTCAATAAATACATTGAGGACAATTTCATTTACCAACAACCATTGTAGACCTGCGTGGGGGGGGGTGGCAGGCAACCCGGTCAGGTTGTTCCGATTAATTTAAATAAGCAAATATAGGAGAAATGCATGGATAAAAATATAAATAAAATAAAACCAACTACTACTCCTTTACAGGTAATCCAAAATTATGTTCATTCAACGAAAACTCAATGTAAGGTTATCATTAATCAATGATAAATAAGATTCTTGATTGAAACAATGCAATTCTTCTTACCTCGCTCTTTCGTTTGAGTAAATTTAATTGATTATGTTTTATAGTTATTCATATGCTTAAAATTAGACTAAAGCTTTTATGTTTGAATAATTTAATTTTTTATTTTGAAAATGAAATTATGAAAGAAAAACTAGAATTGTGATTGTGACTTATCATTTAAATAGGTAATATTTTTTACATTTTCATTTCACTTTTATATTTATACATTCTTAATTATATGTGTGATTTTCCAATTTTATTTTTTTAGCAGCGCATAAGTTTTATCTTAATCCCTTGTTTCGGCTTCACTACTTGCTTTTTTATCACCATCATATTCACTGTCTTTATCTGTCTTGTCACTGGAATCATAATCCTTTCCATGTTTTAAAATCCACAATTCAACAAATATGCTATCTTGAGGTGTCGTTAGGCCACTCAACCGAAGGAAGAGGAATTGAACCAAATTATTCATTATGCTTTCCCAAGTACACTATCATATCCCACCATGCTCTATTATTCTTTGATTTCTATGTTTTTCCATGCATTTTACTCTTCCAATGCTGACATATCTTAGGCACATCATTGTGGTCATATTTTCCTTCTTTACTGTAAAAGTTTGTGTAATAGGAACAATTTTTTCTTTCAAATGCTTTTCCACTTCTACAACATCCTTGACCATCTTTTTTAGCTTTAGTGTTCATGTCATGAATAACTTAATATAATGAAATATAATGAACCCAAATTAGCAAGACGTTATATCTCTGACATAGGTTAATGCTTAAACTATTTTCTATTATTATATTGCATATGGAAAAGGAAAGTATCAGTTTGTTGGTGTCCAGCCATGGAAAGCTTGGCCCATCATTATTGATCTATGCCAAGCCTCATGGTAACCATAGTTGTTCAAGGAACATGTGGCTCATTTGTGGTCCTCCATTGAAATGCAATAGTTGTCAGAGGTTTTTCTTGGTAATCATTTATCCATTTTTTCTTGCATAAGTAGTTTGGTCCTATGCGGCAAGTTCTGAAACTCAGAATCGCTATATTGGATCATTTGTGGTCCTTCATTGAAATGCAATAGTTGTCAGAGGTTTTTCTTGGTAATCATTTATCCATTTTTTATTGCATAAGTAGTTTGGTCCTATGGCAAGTTCCGAAACTCAGAATCCCTAAATTGGTTCTATTTTCAGTCCTCCAATTCTAAGTTTTTTATTTTCACTTCTAGTTAGGAATTGTGAAATTATAAATATTAATAAATTCGTCACCTTTGAAGAAACTAATAATAGATATATGAGACTCTATAAATTATTTAGGAAGTGTCTATTATGGTCTAACATCTATGTTGACTATCTCAACTTTAGGGTATGTTGTAATTCTAAAGGACCTAAAACATTAAAATGTATTTGAAGGACTAATATAGGACAAATAGTTTAATATCTAGGGAATGGATCACAAATAGTTTAATCATTAATGGGACTTCAAGGGTACCATCTCAATGCAAGAGCACCTGCCTTACATGCAGGAGGTTGGTGGTTCGATTCCTCCATGCCCTATATACAACAATTAGTGAGTAATTCCAATTCAAAATGAGAGATAAATGACCAAAAAAAAACCCAAAATCCGTATATAAACGATCAATGGTGGAAAATTAGCATTCATTTATCACTCGACAAAAAATGTGGTCATATTTAGCTTGGTTGTTTATAGCTTGTCTTGTGGTCATATATATGGTCATTAATTGTGGCAATTAATGACCAAATATATGACCACAAAATAAGCTATAAATGACCAAGTTAAATATGACCACTTTTTTGGTCGCATGACCAATGATCGCTAATTTGCCACCAGTGGTCGCAAACTCAAAAGTGGTCATTTATATGTGGATTTTGGTCATTTATCTCTCATTTTGTACTGGTGGATAGGTGTATACTATGTACCAAGATCCATCCCAACATAGATATATTTTATGTTCTATGGAAGACATGTGTACACCATGCATGATTATCTGAGATTAGGAGTTTTCTCTAGTAAGTATGTTGATTGATTTATTTATATTCATACCAATATTATTTTAAGTAGTTAATTTGGTGCAATTGTCTTCTTTAACACTAACATGTTTTGTATACAATTACATTGCATGTCTTGTAACAAGAGGGTATCATGAATGTAAATGTTATGGACCTTTTATAGAGACTAGGTGGTCCAATCACCTATTGTGAAATTGTAAATCACAATAGATCATGGAGCTGAGTATACCTCATAGAGAAAGAATGAGCAGAAAAGATGAATTACAGTGAAAATTGCAGTAAAAATGAGCAGACAATTAATCATGCATGATAACTCAGATAGGAACATAATAATGTGTAATCATTCAATAATCAGTATATTCAACAATGATGTTACAATGGAGAGAATTAGAATCTCCTGGGATAATTAGAGTCTCAGCCTATCTAGCATAGGAATTGTCACCATTGGAGTGCTTCGTAAGACCCAAACTCAGCTCAACTAAACCTAAACTCAACTCAACTAAACCTAAACTCAGTTAACTGAAGACACAATCAATTAACTGACCAAAAGGGGTGCATTAGTGAGTTTGTCATGCAAATCACTCAGAAAAGGGCACATGAGGCCACAAACAATGTTAATCGTAGCATAAACCCCCCACAAGAGTCAGCTAACTCAGGTGGACTGAACTAGAAAACTGAGTTGGCTCCTAAAATGTAGGTAAATGACTCATGTGGTCCTAAAATGATGCATGCATGGCACATTAGGTGGATAATGAGTCCTAGATGAAATCTGCACACCAATAGGGGGGAAATGGCATCATCAACTACTAGGAAAAAATAAATAATTCTAAGTAGGACGAGGATTGAGTATTAATTATCCTAACAACCCCCCTAATCCAAACTTGGGAATCCTGGGACCTAGTTATTGAAACCAAAGGTCACCCATACAGTCCAATAAATGATAAAGAATAATCGTCCACAAAACAAGGAAATGGGGAAAACCTCATGGGAAACCCCCCCTAAAAAATAGGACAGCAGGAAGCTCAAACAAATTTCACACCAAATAGAGATATGAGATAAGCAAATATCTTCTGAGTGAAAAACCTAGTGAATATGTCTGCAATCATCTCCTTTGTAGGACAATAATGCAGTGAGATGGTCTTGTTGTGCACTAGCTCCCTGATGTAGTGCATGTGAACCTCAATATGTTTGGTCCTTTGCTTCTAAACTGAGTCACTAGAGATCCTGATGGTACTTTGATTATCACAAAAAAATTCTACTGAAGGAGAAGTGTGAATTCCAAACTCTGTCAAGATCCCATGCAACCAAACTGCTTGGATAGTTGCATCCACAGCCCCTCTGTACTCTGCCTCTGCTAAAGAAAGTCCGAGTGCTGCTTGCTTCTTGCTTGACCAGCAGATTGGTCCTAATCCCAAGATGAATACGTACCCTGAAGTAGATTTCCTATCAGTATTGTCTCCAGCCCAGTTTGAGTCAATAAAACCAACCAAATCTATCTAAGCACCAACATAATAATGTATACCAAACTCTCTCGTACCCTACACATAGTGCAAGATCCTCTTTGCTACTTTCCAATGTATCTCATGTGGCTCCTGCATGTACCTAGCCACAACACCAACATCATATGATAGATCTAGTCTCGAATGTGTTAAGTATAACAAGATACCAATCAGTTGTCTGTAAAGAGTGCTATCAACTAAAGGAGTAGAACCACCTTCTTCCAATCTGATGTCAGATAGGAAAGGAAATGTTGCAACTTTGCAATCAGTCATGTGGCCCAATTTTGGAGCAAGTCAGATGCATACCTAGATTGTGAAATCATGATCCCTGAAGCATTTTGAGTTACTTCAAGACCAATGAACTGTTTTAACAGCCCTAGATATGTCATGGAGAAGGATTTACTCAAAGCAGATTTGATGTTCCTCAACCTAGTAGATCAACCACCAATGATGAGCAAGTCATCCACATACAAAAAAATCAATAGTAGGAAACCTCCCTTCTGTTGCATGTAGACATTGCAGTCATATTTGCACCTTTCAAACTTTTATGATAGTAAGAATGAATCCATCTTTGCATACCATGCCCTTGGGGCTTGATTCGGCCCATACAGTGATCTCCTCGGTCTGCATACTAAGGATGGATCATCTGTGTACCCTTTAGGCTATTTCATATAGATATCTTCTTCTAAGTCACTATGCAGGAAGGCACTCTTAACATCCATGTGATGTACCTCCCATGCATTTGAAGCTTCTATGTCCAAAACAAGCCTTACTGATCCATTCTTGCTACATGAGAAAATGTCTCATTGTAGTCCAATCCATGAACTTTTGAGTACCCCTTTGCAACCAATTGATCCTTGTACTTGGTTGTAGATCCATTAAATGCCATCTTTGTTTTGTAGATCCATTTGCATTGAACTAGTTTCCTCCCTGGGGGAAGAGAGACAAGATCCCATGTATCATTGTTATGTAGTGACTCATATTCTTCATCCATGGTTGATTTCCATCTCAGATCATGGAAATTCTCTCTATAAGACTGTGGATCAGACCCCACCATCATGTAGCACCTCTCAGGGAGAAGTGGATATGTAAGGAAAAGTGCAATGTTTGCATCTTGGTATTGAGATCTTGTTCTTCTGTAGTCAAATCGATCTCCAACAATGTTCCCAGCCACCTCAATAAGTTTTCGATCCCATTTAAGCTTTGGATTGGGAGTAGGTGCTGGATCTGGAACTGCTAGATCTTCATACTCAATATCTAGATCTGAATCATATTGGTCTTCTTCTTCGGAATTTGAATGTGGATCACCTGTAGAAACATCATTAGGAGAAAATGGATTAGGTAAATCAATTATACCTTGTTCTTCAACTAGCGATAGATAATGAAATGGATCTTTATCGAAATTGACACTTCTATCAATGAAGCATCTTTTGGTTGCAATCTCCATCAGTTTGTAAGCATTTGCATCATTTGCATA
>BSBM01000696.1:10712500-10840000 GCA_027924585.1 Larix kaempferi | reverse complement strand
CGATCCTACTTCTTGAAGTTTCTCTTGCTACCCTTATTTATCTTCCCAATAAGGGCCAATGGCATCTACTTCCCCTTATTATGCTAGGAAAGTATAAAATCTAATTTATTCTTGCATAATATCAACCCAAAGATTTGGAAACTTTGGTATGTTCTCTCGAGTATAAACACCCTAAACAAAAGGAATACAGAAATGAGCAAGTCCCTTCAAAAAAATGGACACCAAATTTTGATCTTGTACCATTGTTCCAATGGAGGTCAACTAATATTGGTCAAGCAGTTGGACATGATATCCATCTTGCTCATGCAAATGACTAGAATCTAGTTTTTCAAAGCATCTATGGAGAGGCACATAAATTTTGAAATAACTCAACCTAGAGTCGATCATTTTATTACTTGTATCCTTATTTGAAACATGTGAGATGAAATGGTTCTTCATAGAATCAAGAATAATTCTGTTCACATTATCTTCTCTCTTCTAGTGAGTGACCAATTGTGTTGTATTAGCAGTTGTTAGTTTTTTCAGAAATTTCAATCTGATCTAAGATCTTCACTGAGAGAAAAACATGTACAACATATCTACAACATATCAATCATGGACACAATAATGCAAGCACACAAGAGACATAGAGTTTCATCGGGGAAGGCTAAGAAGGTGAAAAACCCCGCAACTTCCTAAGAGATAGATAGAGCAATGATACAACCAAAGTACAAGAGATAGTCCTCCTAGTATCAGCTTCTCCTCCTCCACAAGTGCACCACTCTCCAATGAGAGTAATGAGTGAGAAAGTGAATGATTAAATAGAGTGCCTCCCGCACTTTATTTATACTTGACTTGAATTTCCTAATAACCTTTACTAGGTTGGCCTTAACTTAACCACATAACATAATGCTGATAGGGCCAACCCCCCAATAGGGGTGTCTAATAAACCTTTTACCCACATGACTCATACAGGGCCGACCCCATCAAGGTGGTCTAATAACCCATCAAGTATAAGTTACGACACTTACAATTTAAATGACAACACTTCCGTATAGAGGAATAATAACATCTTTATAGGAATACAAACACTTCCGTATAGAGGAATAATAACATCTCTATAGGAATACAATATACATAGGTGAAATACATTATGAAGTTACAATTACATCAACACTCCCCTCTTAACTAGGAAGGTATTTCTCGACACAGGTCTTCTAGCACAAGTCTTCTTCTCTGGATCATTGTCACTGGATCATCGACATCGAATCATCATCATCGTCACTGTTGCTGCTATCTCAATCAATCTCTGAACTACTTGTCATAGGAAGTTCTATAGAGCCAGTACTTTTTCATACCGGATGTAGGCCCACCACCTGCAGGTCTTCATCATCACTGGCCATTACTGTGGAATCCTCAGGACTGATTACGTGCATCAACAAAACCTCGAAAGAGCATCCCAGGCATTTTAGGAGCACACAGCTAAACCTATCGGATCTTCCAGGATCTTTTACATGTGACTGTCACAAACCTTAAAAGAGTGTCTTTCCAAGCAAGATCTCTAAAGAGCATCTAAGGCATTTTTCATCCTGTTAAGATCTCCAAGACTTATTACATGTGACCCCCTACCACAAAACCTTAAAAGAGTGTCTTGCCAAGCAAGATCTCTAAAGAGCATCTGAGGCCTTTTTCATCCTGTCCAGATCTCCAGGACTTATTACATGTGGTCCCCACAAAACCTTAAAAGAGTTTCTTGCCAAGTGAGATCTCTAAAGAGCATCCGAGGCCTTTTTCATCCTGTCCAGATCTCCAGGACTTATTACACATGGTAAAGCAAAACCTTAAAAGAGTGTCTTTCCAAGCAAGATCTCTAAAGAGCATCTGAGGCCTTTTTCATCCTGTCCAAATCTCCAGGACTTATTACATGTGGTTTAGCAAAACCTTAAAAGAGTGTCTTTCCAAGCAAGATCTCTAAAGAGCATTTGAGGCCTTTTACGTGACTAGCACAACCTGTCCAGATCTCCAGGACTTATTACATGCTACCCTTGCACAACCTATCCACGGCCATAGAGTATCAACCTGATACTCACCATACATCATCCTGATCATCATCACTGCATCATCCTGATGCATGTCATCTGGAGCAACATCTTGAAGCTTGTCATCCATTATCATCCTGATCATACAACGCATCCACCTGATGCATACCAAGTATCTACCTGATACATATCATCATACATGATCCACCTGATCATATAATGTATCCACCTCATACATACACAGATACATGATCCACCTGATCATAACAAGCATCCAACATGATGCATATACATATACATGATCCAACCAATCATAACAAGTATCCAACATGATGCATGTACATATACATGATCCAACCGATCATAACAAGAATCCAACATGATGCATATACATATACATGATCCAACCGATCATACCAAGCATCCAACATGATGCATATATAGAGCAGTAACTGGAGCATCGTCCTAATGTTCATCATCCATCACTTACATCCACAACCATGGGAAGGATCCTCCTCTCACCATGCTTGGAATGGATTCCAACAAATGTGTCCATCACTTTTTCCTTGAAGTGTCATCAATCTGAAGAACACCAAGCCTCTCCTTGAAGTACTCAAACTTCAAACTGGCTAGTGGTTTCGTCAACAAATCTGCAACCTACTCATCTGTCGCAACATATAGAAGCTTCACTACTCCGCTCTACACCATATCCCTGATATAGTGATATTTGATCTCAATGTGCTTCGAGCTGTTGTGGAACACCGGGTTCTTAGAAAACTTCACACAACTATGGTTGTCACAAAATATATCAGTAGCCTCCAACGGGAGATCAAATAACTCAGACAATAGCTTCCGGAGCCATACTTCCTCATAGCTAGACGAACAAGCTGCAACATACTCAGCTTTGGCTGTACTAAGTGATACGCGGGACTGCTTCCTACTAAACCAAGAGATCACAACTGATCCCATACTGAAGCAGCACTCAGAAGTGCTCTTCCTATCTACAGCATTGCCTGCCCAGTCCGAATCAACATAACCCTGCAGGTTAAAATTTTGATTTGCATCATACTTGAGTCCAAAATCAATTGTACCCTTCAGGTACCTCAAAGTATGCTTTACAGCAACTAGGTGAACACTCCTCAGATCCGTCAGGAACTGGCTCAATGTGTTCATCAGGCACATCAAGGACCCAATCATCTGACGATACATAGTGACATCAACTGCCTCAGATGAAGCATCACATAGAAGCTTCAAGTTCAATGCCATAGGTGTGGCCACGACCTTGCAGTCCATCATCTCGAACCTCTTCAGTATCTCTACTGCATACTTCCCTTTTCCAAGGAATATTCCATCTGTTCTCTGCCATACCTCCATACCTAGAAAATAGTGCATCATCCCCAAGTCCTTCATCTCGAACTCGAAAGCAAGCTTTCTCTTGGTGTCAGGAATCAACCCATCCTCACCTATTACAAACAGGTCATCCACATACAATAGTAGTATCACAGGATTGCCTTCCTCAACCCTTTAGTAAAGGTTGGAATCCGCTTTACTCTTGGTAAAGCCCAAACTCGATAAAAAGATGTCTATCCTACCATACCAAGTCCTAGAAGCTTGCTTCAAGGCATACAAGGATTTCTTCAACCTGCACACATATGAATCTATGTCATGTGTCTCAAAACCAAGTGGCTTCTCCACAAACACTTCCTCCTCGACTAGACCATTCAAGAAAGTTGTCTTGATATCCATATAGTGTATCTTCCATTTCATCACTGCAGCCATGGCAAGTACTGATCTAATGGAAGCATATCTGGCTATAGGAGCAAAAGTCTCTTCATAGTCTATCCCTCTTTCTGGGAGAATCCACGAGCTACAAACCTCGCTTTGTATTTTTCTATGCTACCATCAAGTCTTGGGAATGCATCCAAAACATCATTCTTCATGATTGAATGGTACTCCTCGATCATGGCATTCTTCCCAAATCCTGGGAACTTCAATGTTAAATTTTCAGAATTTACTTCAATTTGATCTAGGATCTTAACTGAGAGAACAACATGTACAGCATATCTACAGCATATCAATCATGGAGACAATAATGCAAGCACACAAGAGACACAATATTTACTTGGGGAAAACCATAAAGGTGAAAAACCCCAATAACTTCCTCAGAGATAGATAGAGCAATGATACAACCCAAACATAAGAGATAGACATATCCTAGCAGCAGATCCTCCTCCTCCATAAGTGCGTCACTCCTCCTTGAGTGCATGAGTGAGAAGTGAGTGATGAAATAGAGTGCCTCCCGCACTCTATTTATACTTGACTTGAATTGCCTTTTACATAAATCATGTAGGCTCGAACTTAACCACATAACATAATGCTGACTAGGCCGACCCCCAATAGGGTGGTCTAATAACCCTTCGACCCACGTGGATGACCCCCAATAGGGTGGTCTAATAACCCTTTGACCCACATGACTTATACAGGGCCGACCCCAACAAGGTGGTCTAATAACCCATCAAGTATAAGTTACGACATTTACAATATAAATGATGACACTTCCTTAGCCGACCCCCAATAGGGTGGTCTAATAACCCTTCGACCCACGTGGATGACCCCCAATAGGGTGGTCTAATAACCCTTTGACCCACATGACTTATACAGGGCCGACCCCAACAAGGTGGTCTAATAACCCATCAAGTATAAGTTACGACATTTACAATATAAATGATGACACTTCCTTATAGAGGAATAATACCATCTCTATAGGAGTACATACAACATACATATATGAAATACATTCTGAAGTTACATATACATCAACACTCCCTCTTAACTAGGAAGGTATTTCTCAGCACAGGTCTTCTAGCACAAGTATTCTTCTCTGGATCATCGTCACTGGATAATCGTCATCGAGTCATCATAATTGTCACTACTGTTGCTATCTCAATCAATCTTTGAATCTACTCATTATAGGAAGTTCTACAGAGCCAGTCCTTTTTCATATTGGATGTAGGCCCACCACCTGCAGGTCTTCGTCACCACTGGCCATACTGTGGAATCCTCAGGACTTATTACGTGCATCACAAAACCTCGAAAGAGCATCCCAGGCTGTTACGAGCACACGGCTCTACCTATAGGATCTCCCATGGCCATATTATATGTGACCTCACCACAAAACCTCGCAAGAGCATCCCAGGCTATTACGAGCACGCAGCTCTACCTATAGGATCTCCCAGGGACACGAATTACATGTGGTCACCACAAAACCTCGCAAGAGCATCCCAGGCTGTTACGAGCACACAGCTCTACCTATAGGATCTTCCAGGGCACGAATTACATGTGGTCATGGAAAAACCTCGCAAGAGCATCCCAGGACTGATTACGGGAACACAACCCAACCTATCGGATCTCCCAGGGACAGATTATATGCCATAGGACAAAACCTCGAAAGAGCATTTGCCAGATATCCCAGGGCAACGAATTACATGCCATAGGAAAAACCTCGAAAGACTATCTGCAGATCTCCTAGGGCCAAATTATATGTCCTCCCATAGCAAAACCTCGAAAGAGCATTTGCCAGATATCCCAGGGCAATGAATTACATGCCATAGGCAAAACCTCGAAAGACTATATGCAAATCTCCCAGGGCCAATTTATATGCTCATCTGCACAACTTGATCCACGACCATAGAGTATCAACCTGATACTCACCATACATCATCCTGATGTACACATGATCATCCTGATCATCATCACTGCAACATCCTGCTGCATTTCATCTGGAGCAACATTATGAAGCTCGTCATCCACGATCATCCTGATCATATAATGCATCTACCTGATGCATACCAAGTATCTACCTGATAAATATCATCATACATGATCCACCTGATCATACAATGTATCCACCTGATACAAATACATGATACATATCACCATACATGATCCACCTGATCATACAATGTATCCACCTGATTCATATACAGATACATGGTCCAAGCATCCAACATGATGCATACAAATGATCCTACTGATCATATCCAACATCCAACATGATGCATACATACATATACATATAAATGATCCAACTGATCATATCCAGCATCCAACATGATGAGTACATACATATACATATAAATGATCCAACTGATCATATCCAGCATCCAACATGATGCATACATATAAAAATGATCTAACTGATCATACAAAGCAGAAACCAGAACATCATCCTGATGTTCATCATCCAGCGCTTATATCCACAGCCATGTGAAGGATCCTCCTTCCAACATGCTTGGAATGGCTTCAGCAAATGTGTCCATCACTTCTTCCTTGAAGTGTCCTCGATCTGAAGAACGCCAAGCCTCTCCCTGAAGTACTCGAACTTCACCCTGGCTAGTGGCTTCGTCAGCACATCTGCAATCTGCTCGTCCATCGCAATGTACAGGAGTTTCACAGCTCCTCTCTGCACCATATCCCTGATATAGTGATATTTGATCTCTATGTGTTTCGACCTGTCATGAAACACTGGGTTCTCGAACAGCTTCACACAACTCTGGTTATCACAAAAGATACTAGTAGCATCCAATGGGAGATCAAATAACTCAGACAGTAGCTTCCGTAGCCATACTGCCTCACAACTGGCTGAACAGGATGCAACATACTCTGCCTTAGCTATACTCAGTGCTACGCAGGACTGCTTCCTGCTGAACCAAGTGATCACACCTGATCCCATACTGAAGCAGCACCCAGATGTGCTCTTCCTATCTGCAGCACTACCTGCCCAATCTGAATCAGCATAACCCTGCAGGTTAAACTTTTGATTCGCTTCATACGTGAGCCCATAATCCACTTTACCCTTCAGGTACCTCAGAACATGCTTTACAGCAACCAGGTGAACACTCCTCGGATCCGTCAGGAACTAGCTCAATGTGTTCACCGCAAAGCAAATATCTGGTCTCGTGTTCGTCAGGTACATCAAGGACCCAATTATCTGACGATACATAGTGATATCAACCGGCTCAGATGAAGCATCACACAAACACTTCAGGTTCGATGCCATAGGTGTGGCCATAGCCTTGCAGTCCATCATCCCGAACCTCTTCAGGATCTCTACTGCATTCTTCCCTTGTCCAAGGAATATTCCATCACTCTGCCACACCTCCATGCCAAAAACAAATAGTGCATCATCCCGAATTTCCTCAACTCGAACTCGGCAGCAATGTTCCACTGTGTGTCGGCAATCAATCTATCCTCTCCTGATACAAACAGGTCATCCACATAGTAGTATAACTGGATTTCCTTCCTCAACCTTGTAGTAAAGGTTGGAACCCGCTTTACTCTTGGTAAATACCAAACTGGATAGAAAGCTACCTATCCTACCATACCAAGTTCTACACATATGATTTCTTGTCATGTGTCTCAGAACCAAGTGGCTGCTCCACATACACTTCTTCAACTACACCATTCAAGAAAGATGTCTTGAAACCCATCTGGTGTATCTTCTATTTCATCACTTTTATATTTCTCTATGCTGCCGTCTGCAGCATGCTTGATCTTGATAGATCCATATGGAAGTCATAACAAACTTCCCTTCAGGTCTTGGGACTACATCCCAAACATCATTCTTCATGATCGACGGATCATGGCATTCTTCCCATATCCTGGAAACTTCAATATCTTCAATAGATAATTTTGTTGTTGAACAAATGTTGTAGTTCTTCTTTTGTAGGAGATGGCATACGATCTTTCCTACACAACAAGTTAAATTGCATCATTAGAAAACATCTCATAGTTTTCAGAACAAATTCTTACACATAAAGAAATATGTCATACAGTCATGCAATTAACTTAGCCAATGCTTCAATACAACATTTATCCATATCCCGTAACTTTCTAGATGCCTTCCAATTTCTACCAGAACATTGTTAAGAGTGTGCACAAGTCCCAACATGTCAGTAAAGAGGTTTCATTCTAGATAAGTAGCAATTGAATGTTGTACAGTGCCATAGGCTACTTACCCATGCATATTAGTAGTATACTGTTCATCAATGCAACTATTCTAATATGCATAATACACAACCTAATTCTAGGAACATCAGTATATACATTATTGAACAGTATTATTTAAACAATAAAATATGCAAGAAATGACAATTCAAATACTTATCTTTGTTTGTTTGTTGGGTGGACTCCCTCTGAATCTTTGCAACTCCATTCTGATGTGGATTGTGAGAAGTGGTCAACTCCCTCTGAATATCTGCATCCTTGTAGAAACTACTGCAGTGTGCTCCCTCTTGATCTTTGCTTCCTGGATTACCTGTCCTTGAACTTATATACATTCTCGATCCCTATGCATGCTTGTTAGTATCATCATTGTGTTATCCTCTAGGTCTCATACATAATTCATTAGTATAATCTTAATATTATCAAGACACAATAACCTCACGCATGTATAGTCAGGATCAATTCAAACACAAATAATAAACATTAGTATTCAAGGTTTCAAGGAAGTCTTCTTTTATTCATACATATTCTTATTTAATCATAGGACTCTTCTGGTTAGTTAAATCATCAATCAAGAGAAGAGATATAATATGCATAAAACCTGTGATTATTCAAAACTATACCTTCATGATTCTTCTGGTTAGTCATATCATCAATTATGGTACAAAACATAATATGCATACCACCATGATTATTCAAACCTATGACTTCATGAATAATCATTATCAACAACACAATAGTATAAGATCCTAACACAAGGTAGGATTCTAGCTTGATATAGGAAAAACATACCTGGATTAGCATGCTAGCTAGTTATGTCTAACATACTCGCATAATGTCTTCTGGTTCTCTTCAGTGACTTGTGCTAGTAACCTGCATGTCTCATAAGTTAACCATTGTAGAAACAAGTTATACATACCTCGAAAGTAGATCTTCTATGTGATCCATGACAATGGATGAATCCTTGTCTTCATGTCACCATGATCATACGTTCTTGAAGTAGAACATGATTTGACTTTCTTGGTGTACCTTTTGTGTTAGCAAACAACATAAACCTCATACAACATCACAATGCATTAGTACAATTATAAGTGTCAAAACCTTAATCAATGAATATCTTCTATTAAGGTGATATGACAAGTCCAGTAATTAATCAAGATTGTACTGTAATGATATGAAGACAAACATATGATAAACTTAACCATGAAACATATCTGTAAGCCATACCTGTCAAGATTGTTTGTAATCTTCTTATGGAAGGCCTTAGCCTCATCTCCCTCTGAGACAGGAACTTCTTCACTTATGCAGGTGACCAATCCCTCTTCTTCTAGGATTAACCCAATCCACTTGATTTGCAAGAACTGGACCTGGAGCTGGATATGGGTTTGTCAGAGAATCCCCAAAAATTCAAACTTTGAATTTCAAATTTCCAAAAGGATAGAAATATGCACCTTGATGAGCTGATCAAGCTGGTATAATCAGAATTTGAAAACTGCAAAGTTTCACTCCTCAATTTTGCCTTTGAAACTTCCAGATTCACTGGACGTGACCCTGAACTGGGGTTTGATGAAGCCCACTCTTCTGCCCAATCAAAAGGTTTGATCCAAATCTCTAAGCTTCTATTTTTCTGAGGAGCTTCCAGCCGTGGTCACAGATTTCAAAAATTCCCATTTTTACAGAAGCCCTAATTTTCCACTTTTCTGATCAAAGTCCCGAACTAGGGTCTGATCAAGCCTGGCTTTCTTCCCAACCAAAAATTTTGATCTTGGTCTCTAAATTTTTATTTTGATGAGTAGCATTCAGCCGTGGTCTCTGATTACAAAAAATTCCAACTTTCTCCCAAGCCCTAAATTCCGGAAGCCATGAATGAAGGTACTAAAAAATAATTCTGTTTTGACAGAAATATGTACATGATTGTTTCTGGTGTAACTCTGAACTTTTCGATCCACGGGGTCTGAAAACGTTTCCTGAGATAGCTCAACCTGTTATCTTTCCATCCTGATAGGTCTGACCTCAATTGGATTCTCTGAGAGAGAGTTATGCCAAGTGTCGCAACGTGACCTGTTTATGGGATAATCCATGAGAGCGAACTTGTACAGCGTTCCACATATCACTGTTTCAACTTCGGCCTCCGAAAATTTTTCCTGAGATAGCCCAACCTGTTATATTTCCATCCTGACAGGTCTGAACTCAATTGGATTCTATGAGACAGAGTTATGCCAAGTGTCGCAACGTAACCTGTTTATGGGATAATACAGGAGATCGAACTTGTACGGCGTGCCATGTGTCACTGGTTCAACTTCGGCCTCTGAAATTTTTTCTTGAGATAGTAAAGTCTGTGTACTACCTTTCACTTTTTATGAAATTTCATTTGGATCTTCCTAGCCCAAGTTATGACCTTTTTCCCAAGGTCACCTGATTTTGACTCAGATCTGGAAGAGGCAGAAAACCTATATTGTATAGATCATAAATCACAAAGTAAAATGAATTAGAGGTTGTACTTTGGACACAAGGTACATGGGGATTTAATCTTCGACCTGGAAAGGTTTTAGATCCTAAAAAGTTTCCAAAACGGATTTATAGTGAAAGTGCTACGATGACTGGTTTTGCTATATCAAGCTCTAGCATCGTAAGTGCAACAAGTGTCATACATGCCATATCATGCCTTCTTTCAGGCTAGCTCTGATACCATGTTAAATTTTCAGAATTTACTTCAATCTGATCTAGGATCTTAACTAAGAGAACAACATGTATAGCATATCTACAGCTTATCAATCATCGAGACAATAATGCAAGCACACAAGAGACACAAGATTTACTTGGGGAAAACCATAAAGGTGAAAAACCTCAATAACTTCCTCAGAGATAGATAGAGCAATGATACAACCCAAACATAATAGATAGACATATCCTAGCAGCAGATCCTCCTCCTCCATAAGTGCACCACTCCTCCTTGAGTGCATGAGTGAGAAATGAGTGATGAAATAGAGTGCCTCCCGCACTTTATTTATACTTGACTTGACTTGCCTTTTACATAAATCATGTAGGCTCGAACTTAACCACATAACATAATGCTGACTGGGATGACCCCCAATAGGGTGGTCTAATAACCCTTCGACCCACATGGCCAACCCCCAATAGGGTGGTCTAATAACCCTTCAACCCACATGACTTATACAGGGCCGACCCCAACAAGGTGGTCTAATAACCCATCAAGTATAAGTTACGACATTTACAATATAAATGACGACACTTCCATATAGAGGAATAATACCATCTCTATAGGAGTACATACAACATACATATATGAAATACATTCCGAAGTTACATATACATCAACATTCAATATCTTCAATATCTTCAATAGATAACTTTGTTGCTGAGAAAATGCTGTAGTCCTTCTTTTGTAGGTGATGATATACGATCTTTCCTACAAAAAAAGTTAAATTGCAAGATTAGAAACATCTCATAGTTTTCAGAACAAATTCTTACACATAAATAAATATGTCATGCAGTCATGCAATTATCTTAGCCAATGCTTCAATACAACATTTATCCATATCCCGTAACTTTCTAGATGCCTTCCAATCTCTACTAGAACATTGTTAAGAGTTTGCACAACTCCCAACATGTCAGCAAAGAGGTTTCATTCTAGATAAGTAGCAATGGAATGTTGTACAGTGCCATAGGCCACTTACCCATCACATGCATATTAGTAGTATACTGTTCATTAATGCAATTATTCTAATATGCATAATACACACCCCAAGTCTAGGAACATAAGCATATACATCATTGAATAATATTATTTAAACAAACAAATATGCAAGAAATGACAATTCAAATACTTATCTTTGTTTGGTTTGTAGGGTGGACTCCCTCTCAATATTTGCTTCCTTGCAGGAACTACTAGAGTGTGCTCCCTCTTGATCTTTGCTTCTTGGATTACCTATCTTTGAACTTATATCCATCCTCGATCAATATGCATACTTATTAGTATCATCATTGTGTTATCCTCGAGATCTCATACATAATCATACATTCATTAGTATAATCTCAATACTATCAAAACATAATAATCTTAAACATGTATAGTCATGATCATTTCAAACACAGATAATAAACATTAGCATTCAAGGTTTCAAGGAATACTTCTTTTACTCATGCATATTCTTTATTTGACCAAAGGACTTTTCTGGTTAGTCATATCATCAATCAAGGTAAGAAACATAATATGCATAAACCCTTGATTACTTACATTTCTAACTTCATAAATAATCATTATTAATCATGCCATGTATACTTATATAAGATATCCTAACACAAGGTAGGATTCTAACTTGATAGGAAAAACATACCTATATTAGCATGCTAGCTAGTTATGTCTAACATACCCGCATAATGTCTTCTTGTTCTCTTCAATGACTTGTGCTAGTAACCTGCATATCTCATAGGTTAACCATTATAGAACCAAGTTATACATACCTCGTAAGTAGATCTATGACTATGGATGAGTCTTTGTCTTCATGTCATCATGGTCTTGATCTAGAACTTGATTTGTCTTTCTTGATGTACCTTTCATGTTAATGGACAACATCAACCTCATACAACACCACAATGCCTTAGTACAATCATAAGTGTCAAAACCCTAATCAATGAATATCTGCATTCATAATTTTATTAAGGTGATACGACAAGTCTAAAGTTAATCAAGATTGTACTAACCTTAATGAAGACAAACATACCATAAACTTAATCATGAACAAATCTCGAAACATACCTAGATAATTCATACCTGTCGAGATTGCTTGTAATCTTCTTATGTAAGACCTTAGTCTCATCTCCCTCCGAAACAAGAACTTCTTCACTTATGCAGGTGACCAATCCATTCTCTTCTAGGATTAACCCAATCCACTTGATTTGCAGAAACTATATCTGAAGCTGGATTAGGGTTTGTAAGAGAAACCCTAAAAATTCAAAATTTGAATTTCAAACTTCTGAAAAGATAGAAATATGTACCTTGATGAGCTGATCAAGCCGGTATACTCAGAGTTTGAAAACTGCAAAGTTTCACCCCTCAAAATTGCCTTTGAAACTTCTGGATCTTCTGGACAGGATCCCAAACTAGGGTTTGATAAAGCCCACCCTTCTTCCCAACCAAAAGGTTCTATCCAAAGCTCTAAACTTCGATTTTTCTGAGGAGCTTCCAGCCATGGTCACAGACTTCAGAAATTCCAACTTTTGCAGAAGCCCTAATTTTCCACCTTTCCGATCAAAATCCCGAACTAGGGTTTGATCAAGCCCGGCCTTCTGCCCAACCAAAAAATTTGATCTTGGTCTCTAAATTTCAATTTTGATGAGGAGCATCCAGCCATTGTCTCTGCTACAAAATATTCCAATATTCTATGAAACCCTAAATTCCCGTAGCCATGAATGAAGGTGCTCAAAATCCAATTCTATTTTGATAGAAATATGCACCTGATTGTTTCTAGTGTAACTCTGAACTTTCCAATCTGTAGGGTCTAAAACTTCTTCTGTGGTAGCCTGACCTGTTATCTTTCTAACCCCACAGTTCTGACCTTAATTGGATTCTCCGAGAGAGAGTTATGCCAAGTGTCGCAACGTGACCTGTTTATGGGATAAAACAGGAGAGCAAACTTGTATGGCATGCCACATGTCACTGGTTCCGTTTAAACCTCTGTAAAACTTACTTGAGAAAGTACAGTCCGTTTCCTACCTGTCACGTTTTACGAAATTTCATTTGGAGCTTCCTAGCCCAAGTTATGACCTTTTTTCCTAGGTCACTTGTTTATGACTTAGATATGGAAGAGGCAGAAACCCTATATTGTACAGATCATAAATCACAAAGTACAACGAATTAGAGGTTCTCCTTTGGACACAAGGTACATGGGGATCTTATTGTCGACCTATAATATTTTCAGATCCTGAAACCTTTCCAAAAGGCATTTATAGTGAAAGTGCTACTATGACCGTTTTTTCTATATCAAGCCCTAGCTTCGCAAATGCAACAAGTGTCATAAATGCCATTCCATGCCTTCTTTCAGGCTAGCTCTGATACCATGTTGGTTTTTCATAAATTTCAATCTAATCTAGGATCTTAACTGAGAGAATAACATGTACAGCATATCTACAAAATATCTACAACATATCAATCATGGACACAATAATGCAAGCACACAAGAGACACAAAGTTTCACCGGGGAAAATCAAGAAGGTGAAAAAACCTGCAACTTCCTCAGATATAGATAGATAAATGATACAACCAAAGTATAAGAGATAGTCCTCCTAGCAGCAGCTTCTCCTCCTCCACAAGTGCGCCACTCTCCAATTAGAGTATGAGTGAGAAAGTGAATGATCAAATAGAGTGCCTGCCGCACTCTATTTATACTTGACTTGACTTGCCTAATAACATTTACTAGGTCGGCCTTAACTTAACCACATAACATAATGCTGACATGGCCGACCCCCAATAGGGTGGTCTAATAACCCATCAAGTATAAGTTACGACACTTACAATATAAATGACGACACTTCCGTATAGAGGAATAATAACATCTCTATAGGAATACAATATACATAGGTGAAAGACATTCCGAAGTTACAATTACATCAATAGCAATGTTAGTCCCTGAGATGTTCCAAGGCCATTTTGGAACTATATATTCCAGGGAATCAGTAAATTTGTATTATATGTGTTGGTATTTTGTTGTCTACAAGACAACAATATTTTCATTCTTTCCTCTATGAAACAATTTAGTTACCAAATCATGAGCATATAAAGTATGAGATGTAGTGGACATAGATGGGAATTATTCTTGATATATCAAACATATAGCTTTAGCTAAGAGGATGAAATGAACATAAAAGAAATAAGGTACTGTGAAAGTAAATCTTATTCCAAAGAATATAGAAAGAACTTACTGAGCATAAAGAATTCAATAGTTCAAGACAAAAATTAATTGCATACACATAGAAAATTTCAAGGGGCGACATCTTTATTTAATTTAATATATCATGAATAATTAATAGCACATTAACTGAAAAAAGAAGCACTCATCACATCAAAATACCCAAAATGTGGGATGAAAGATGGCCTCATGGGATTTCCATTATATATCTATTCAACAATTACATGGAGAATGGAAGATATGGAGAATAGAAGAATGGAATATAAAAAAAGAAGGATAACAGACTGATAGATCAAAAGTTCAGAATCCACTTAGCCCAATTATATCAAAATACTCAACATCAATCCATGATATCTAGATACAACAAAATTATAGGAGTTACATTCTGCTATGAAAATTCCAATCCTTGTTTTGGTGCAACTCTTCCTCTTTTATAGTTGTTGATATATATATCTATATTATAAAAATTTATGTTTGTTTGTTATTGTCTCTCTTTCTATTTCAAACAAATTGTTTAGTTGAAGCTTGAATCTATTGTTGTTGGTGAGTATGATGTTGACTAGTCCTATGCCTCAAATGTTGAGATAGCCTTTGGATGGAGTGTTGAATTGGAGGATGAGGTGGTCGCTTCATAATTTGTTGAGATGGAATATGAGGTGGCTGAGAGGAGGAGGCGCAAAGAGTCCCTTGATGTCTAGCTAGCAAGTCTTGTTGAGTGGAATCCAAGGTTTCATATTTGGCCATGTTTTTCCTCTCATTTCCCATGGGGTAGTCAAGCGAGTTCATCTCTCTCAAACTCATATCACGATCTATGTAATGAGAATAAGAATGCGTTGGTACAATCTCAAAAAAGGACTAAAGATTTGATAATATCCAAAAGTAATCTATTAGCTTGTCCAATATGATATGTCCTTTCATCCCACTTCCCATGTCGTCAAACTTATGATCATCATTTCAACAATCATCTTCCAAATCGCAATACTATGATTGAGGGTAAAAATCACCATTTCCATCACAAGGGGATGGATGTCCTTGATTGAGGCATTCATCAAAAAATTTTCTTGAAGGAATTTACATCCTTTCCAATTGAATAGCATTTTCATGTACCATTAGAGACATCTTCTTCTTTGTGACTAGCTTGGATGTAGCGATGATGATCATGGTTTTGTCCTCAATGGCTAATGCATCCAATTCCTCATTGGTTTTTGAATTTAAGATATCAATGAGTGAAATGACAATTTTCGTCTTATTATTCAACTTAACAGTGATTCTCTTGGCATCACAAACTGCAGTAGCTTCCAGACCCCATTCATCTTGAGAAATAGTAAAATGATTGCAATACTTTTTCTTAACCACTAAAATATGTTCCCATGCCAAATGTTTTGCCCCTACTAGAGGGGAATTCTAGGAATTAATTTTAGTGAGATTTTCAATTTCCTTTTTAAGCTTATCTTTTGTGTTTTATGGGTCAAGGATGACTACATCTCTTTTCAATCCCAACTACTTCAAGGCATCCACCTCTTCTTCTTGATTTGTAAGATCCTCTGGAATTTTTCTTAACTATGATTCTTTAAAAGTAATGTATGCTAATTCTTTGGCCAGATGACCTGTGGGATCATCAGAAGCATTTTCCAATAAAACAACACCTTTGGAAGATAACGATTTGTAGTTTTATTTTTTCAGAGTACTCATTTATTTCTCCAAAGTTTCTACTTTAGCCTTGTGATCCTGTGCGATTTTCTCCATTTGCTCTTTTTCTTCTTATGCTGCCATCAATTTTGGCATTTGCACATGCTCAATAATAGGAACATTTAACCTTTTCTTCAAATATTGAATTTCCTTGCCTTTCTCCTTTAGAAGATTCTGCACCGAAGTAGGGTTGAGAGGATCCAACTCTCTTTCAAAAACCTTATTTTTCAACTCTTTGATCTTCAATTATTTATTCTTGTTGGATACTTTTTCATTTTTTAGTTGCTTCTCCTATCTACTTATTGCGTTCTCTAGTTTTTTGACACTCATAGAAGACTTTAAAATGTTCTTAGACAAAACTTTTTTTGTTTGCATGTGTTATTGTACCTTGTCTAGACTCTAGAGGACTGCAATAATCTAGCTTATATGTAACTTGTGTGTCCCTATACTGATATAGAGTCAAATTCTACCCAACTACAATAGGCTCCAATAGAACCATTTTAAGAGTACCTTGCTTGAGATCAACAACAAATAGCAACTTGGGAAATCATTCGGCTATGAATTCTTCCTTGTAGAACATATCTTTCTTCAATTGAGTACTTTCAGATCTGATGGATGAAAACAATCTTTCTAATCCAGATCTAAAAGGGGAGGACTTGAGAAGTGCTATTGGTCCATGTGATCACTTAGATATTGGAAAATTTTCAGCAATAAAAGTTTATTTTGAAGAGGATGAGGCTTCTCCCCCTTGAGTTTAATGAACCACTATAGCAGAATATGGATCAATCTTGGGATTCTTAGTCTTAGTCTCCTACTCCTTAGTTCCTCCCATTTCCACATCAAAAGTGGGCTTTGTGTGAGACCTCTTCAATCATGAGTATGTTTTAACAGGAGGTGGTATTATTTGTGATTTGATCTGCCGACTTGGCATGAGATTTTCTAGACTTGTTCCCATATTTCCAAATTTGCAATATTACCAAGCTTATCTAGGGGTTGATGCACATACTCTACCAACTTAACACTTCTTTTTTTTCTTGAAATAATTCTCTTTGTTCGTAATTCCACTTGAATCCAAAACGAAAATTCAAGGTGCTCAACATTTCTTCAACAATTAGCTGGGTTGTATGAGTATAAACTAGGAAGTAACCAACCTCTTGCGGGAGTTTGAAGGTTATGGAACTTTTATTTTTCACAAAGTGGACCTAGTTAGAACTGAATCTCTGACAAATGTACTCAAGGGAAAATATTCTAGGAGTAAAAGAAACAGGGATATGCTACGATGCAAGTTCACAACCATAAACTATGATCTCAAAATGATTTTAAAAAAGGAACCAATTTCCTACAACTTCATCAGGAATGATTGAAGTAAAATTTTACACTGAAGGAACAATATATGAGGAGGGTTTCCATAAAGGATAGTGTAGATATCAAACATGACTCTATTTACAACTCAATGTACCTTTCATTGGTAGGGTGATGTTTGAACAACTCAAGAAGTGATGGTGGGAAGCACTTTGGAAACTTGTAAAAAATCATATACAACAAGTATGATTAGTACCTAAAATATTTGACATTTGAAAAAGTACTAAATTGCTCATGCATCATATTAGACAAAAATTGGGCAAAATCAAGCCTAACATTTGGTTCAGCAATAGAGGGAGTCATTTCCAATAATAGTCCTAAAACATCAACTAATTTATCACTCACATACCCAAGGACTTGACATATCATGGCCATAAATATCCTAAATACTCCAAAAAAAAAACTTTAGACCTGAAAAGAGGTGCTTCTGTCAGTAAATTAGCTCCAGGTGGAAGGAGGGACTTGAGGAATATTTCTCTTTCTTACACAATGATCTCTCTGTACTTATTTCTCAAGCAATCTTCGTTAAAAGGCTTGTGAAGCACATCTGGTGAAATCCCCAACATTAGCTATATGAAATATTTGTTAATTGGCCAAATTGTTGTCCCATCTCATGCCACCATTGAATTTCTCTCTACTGAGTAAAGTTATAAGCACTAGGAAATTAGCTCAATAAAATTGTGCATTCTACGGACCATCGACGGGGGCAATCCCGATTCCCAAAGATGTAGGTAATCTTGATCGACATTGAATCTTTCTTTTGCATCCCTAGAAACTTGGTTTACATTTATGGTGTAGGTAATTGTGTCAGAAACTTCTAATAATGCATCTCCAAGGTGGTCATCTAGGATGAAGGTGGAGGTTGAGTATTCAGGAGTTGGATATGTCAGTGCAAAAGCCATGGATGGTGATTTTATTGGATATTATCATCAAGTGAGGGAATTCAATTTCTCTCAGAAATGATGAATGAAATTTTTCAGAGAAAGAAGCTCATGATAGTGCTTAAATACTCTCAAGCAATTCAAAATTTTGAATTTGTGAAGGGCTTTATGGGAATTTATAGATTTGAATTCGCACAATAAATGAGTATTTCACGTGGAAATAAATGACTAGCTAAGGTGATTGGGAGTGGTGGTGGGTGATAAATGATTTTATCCATTTGAGGGATTGGACATGTGGCATGAGATTATTGGTGGAGTGAATAGATAGACTTGCAAATGAGACACGCCTTTCCACCCTAAAGATGGTAAGTGTTTTTTAGGCTCGAGAAAGAGTTTTCTTATGAACCCAATTTTGTGATCCTGAATTCCTGTGGAGGTGCCACACATCCCACACAGTATTTATTTAGGCTCATGCACTTTGAATAAGTCTTGAGCACTTTTGAAGGCTTGAAATCTTGAGGATTTTTTATTCTTTGACACCAGATCCGCTTCATCCTTGTGTACCATGCATCTTCAATGGGATCATGTGACATCATTCCATCGCATCATGTCACATCATCATTCCACTTGTTCCATTTGTGGTTTGAGAACACCGATTGGTAATAGTTTGAGATTTTCCACCTTGAAGGTGGTAAATGGTTCCGGGCTCAGAAAAAGGTGGATTTGGAAATCCACTTTTGGGAGGCCGAATTCCTATAGAGGCGACACACATACTGGGTGGTTTCCATATAGGGTCATGCAATTTGGATAATGCATGAGCATCAAGACGGGCCTGAATACCTGAGATCTGTTGATCATATCAGAAGCAATTTGAGCAGTCGAGAACATGCATCTTCTAGTCTTAAATCAAATTGAGAACATATGATGATCTTCTAGATGTATCCATTTAATATGAGATTGACTTAGAATGTGGATCATCTTCACTATCTGATTCCTATGACTTGCAAGACCCATTCCTAATAGAAGTTGGAGGAGCATCATAAATAGAAGGAGCATCATAAATTGAAGGAGCATCATAATAGACTCAAAACAAGAAGGATTCATAAGTTGATAGAAGTGAAACAAGGCAGAGAATAGTTAGATATCAAAACTCAATTACATAAGTCAAAATCAAAGCTACCTTTGACATAATATCTATGATAAGAGACTAATTTAAACGAGGAGATCTTGTTCTGAAATGGGATGCTAGAAGAGAAGACAAGTCTAAACATAGTAAATTATGATGCTCCTTCAATTGAGGTTGGAGGAGCATCATAAATTTTAAGCCTAGCCAGATAGGAAAGGTTTTCTCTTTACCATAGATCAACTAAAAAGGAGAATTTCCTATAGATATTTTGGTACTAATCCTATTTTCCCATAAATCATATTTGAGATGAGAATCCCAATCCTTCTTGTTTTGAGTGAGTATCTTCTTAATGATCATTATCAAGCTTTTGTTTGACAATTCTTCCAATAAATTACCTTGTGGGTAGTATGATGTTGAGTGGTCCAATTCTATATCATAATCTTGGTAAAATTTCTCATCTTATCATACTTAAAGGCATGTGCATTATTAGTGACTATTTTTCTTGGATAGCCAAACCTTGATAAGATATTTTCTTCTAGAAACGTTATGATAACTGCATCATTTTCATTTCTGGTCAGAATTGATTCCACCCATTTTGTGAATTAGTGGCAGTAAGGATCCATCTGTATTGAACACTATATTTTGGGTGAATTTCTCCAATGAAGTGTAGTATCCACTGTTGAAATGGACATTCCACCTTAATAGGACAAGAGTTAGTGGTAAATTTTGTTTTCCTACTCTTGGAACCCTCTAGGAAGTTTCCCTCAATGTGTGATGTCTACCACAGATGCCTTTATGAAAATTAGTAATCAGAGCTTTTGTTTCTTATTCTATAACAAAATTTAGTAGAATTCCAAGGGGATATTTCTAGAATAGGTATCCATCCAAAATACAATACTTTATATCTTTAAGTTTCGAAGATATTCTTTTGGATTTATCAATATATTGAGTACATGACATATTCTGAAGGTATTAGACAATGTTCTTATACCACTCATAATTTACAAACTTTGGATTAACATTTATAGGCATATTTGAGGACATAGATTCATCTGCAGAGATTTGTCCAAGCATATTAATATATAGATCTTGACAATTTGACATAGCTAGAATTTTAGCTAGTCCTTGACACTTAACCAACTTGTTTGGTTTTAATTCTATATTATATTATTGGATTTTATAAATCAACTTTCCTCTTCTACCTTCACGATTGGGATGAATAAGGATGTCCTTGATTGTGCTACCAGGTACATAGGCCATGAATTTTGAGTATAGAACATAGTTTTTGAATGATTTAAGTGACTTAAAAAGGGCATAATCTTGTTTCTCCATAGTGATATAATTTAATTATGCATTTCTTAATGCTCTGTTAGAACAATCAATGGGTTGTTCATGACCTGCATCATTTCTCTGTGAAAGGACAAATGCAATAGTAACTTCAGAAGCAAAAGAGAAAATCGGAAAATCTTTAGTATAGTCTGGGATAATCAAGACACGTGATTCACCCAATGCAATTTTTATCTGTTTGAAAGAGTTTCTTGATTCATTATTCCATTTGATCTCAACTTCCTTTTTCAACATATCAGTGATATTCTTAACCATTTCTGCAAAGTTAGCAATGAACCTTCTGAGGAAGTTTATTTTACCAATGAAATATTGTACTTCTTTTTAAAACCTATATATGTCTATCAAATCGAGAGGAGCCACTCTATCTGGGTCAATATTGACTCCTTTGGATATGCTATCTCTAAGTAATTTTCCTTCCTCCATAGAAAACAAGGATTTTTTTTGGAATCAATGATAAACCAAAATTCCTGCATTTTATGAAGGTTTATTCTAGATGCTTCAAGTGATCTTCATCGGATTTAGAAAAAAAAGTCATATCATCAAGGTATATAAGAATGAGCCTATCTTCTTCTCCCACAAACGCAATCTCCATGGCCCTATGAAATGTTTCTCCAACATTGATCAAGCCAAAATGCATATTGTTGCACATGAAAGTACACTAGGGTGTGGTGAAAGCAGATTTATCCCTATCATCTACGTGCATAGCTAACTAATTGTAGCTTGAAAATCCTTCCATTATGGAAATTTTTGTTGATCCTACCACTTTCTAAAGAATATGGTCCATCTTCGGAAGGGGATAATTATCGTTTAGGGAACACTTGTTCAAGTTTCTAAAATACACACACAACCGAATTTCCCCATTCTTATTTCTTACTGGTACGAGGTTCACAACCGCTTTGAGTATCCAAGGGGAATAATTATTTTAACATCTAACAAATTCCTAACCTATTTATCAATGATGGGGAGAAAAACAGGATTAACATGTATCAACTTTAGCTTTACTAGTTTATAATCTAGTTTAAGAGGAATTATGTCTTGTATTATAGAGGTATCATAGGTTTTAAGATCTTCATACTTCCAGGAAAAAAATCAATGTATTTTTTAAAAATAGTTACATACCTTTACTTTTGGTCAACATTTAGGAATTTAGAAAGATTGATGTACCTTGGATCTTCCTAGGTGCCAAGATTGAATTATTCAACATATTCAATCTTTTGATGAATAATAAGTTTGATAGGGCCATCATTTTTATCAAATAATTGCTTCAATGGTACTAGTCCTTTGGTAATACAATTTTTTTTTAGTTGCATCATTTTATGATTAGCAACCTGGTTCGCCATTTCAGAAACAATTGTGCTTGTTGTCTGAGTCTAATCTCTGGTTTCTTCTTCATATCCTTGATCAATATTGGTAACTGAGAATTCATCCACTAATTCAAGAAGTCGTTTGATTTTTAGGTCATATTCAAAAACTTGACAATGCTTCACATTACCTAGAATGGATGGATTATATTTCATTTCAACCTTACATTTCATCTTTGGCTTCTCTGGTGGCTTAAAAGTACTTGCTACTAAGGCCAAAGAGTCATCTTGTTGATTAAGATATCTGGGGGCTGAATTTATGTTGAAGGAATCAAAATATTTCTCTATCATATATCAAACTAGATTTCTATAAGCTCTCACCTTTGGGTGTCTTGTTTGATAAATCCATTTGATTTGATTTATGACTAATTCTGATTCTCCAAAGAAAACCAATTTTGTTATCTTTTGGAACATTGTTAGTTGTCTCAAATTTTAGTTTGCAGGACAAGGATATCTTTTCTCCTGAGGGTGGAATCAAAATGGAACCAACTCCTGATTCATCTTTAGTTGAGGCGCCATCAAAATCTAATTTCCACAGCTAGTCACTATGTTTTCCATAATCTGAGGGGAATCAAACTCAAATTACTCTTCCTCAAAGAATTCATTCATTGATAGAATGCAACAACCCATGTCTTCCTCAATTGAATAATTAGGATAGTTCTTTGGGCTATTCTGATCACTTATAACATAACAGAACCTAGATTCTCTATATAATCTTCTAGTTTCTCCTACAAACATAACATAGTAGCATACTTCATGTCCATTTGCATTGTGCCTCCTATCTTTTTATCCCATCTTCTTGACAACAACATCCCATATTTAGAAGGCACAATCTGCCACCATCACATCCATCATAATTCTCTTAGTTGGTAGTTGTGCCAGTGTGACCACTAGATCCCTTATCATTCCCACACATTTGACCTTTATGAATTCAAAACTGTAAATATCATGGTAGGGTATTGTTATTTACAAAACAAGCTGATCCATGATAAAGTTGGGGATTAAATTATGTAAATCCCCAAAGTCCAACATATAGTTATGTAGTAACTTGTCATGTATGTCGACAGTCAAATATAAAGGGGTTGTGGGTTCATATTTCTAATTCATATGAGGCCCACATTGAATGGTCGGAGATTCGTATTTGATTCATCTTGAAAGCAATTGATATCTTCTTCACTGTTGAGATATTTTTATTCTTTCAAAAGATCTAGAGAATTATTATTATTATTTTCCCTAATAGGAGTTTGAAGAGGCTTCTCCTTAGTCCTTATTTCCCTATATATCATCTATGGATTATAAGGCCTTTTGAACCGAGTTGGATTTCTTGACCCAATACCTAGAGAAGGTTTGTTTGGGCTGCTACCCTCTAGATCCATTCTAGTCACCTTATTTGATAGATTCTTTATAATACAGACATCTCCTCAATTTTAGCATCTTGAGAGTCTTTGATATTCCTAGAAGTACCAGTCTCCTCCTTTAAATTTTCATTATATTTTTGGTCTTGATAATTTCTTGGCTTATGTTTACCACCATCAGTCATGTTTCCTTCTACATAAATGGAATCATCTTGTATGATGAGGAGGGTGGTTGATCTTCTTTCCCTCAGCATGATGGAAAAATATGATTGAAATTCCCTAACATAAGTAACCTTTGTGGTTGCTTGAGTGGGTTTAATATCTATAGGAATTTGGTTGTACAACTTATTAAATATTGGAGTAAAATCAACCATGGATTCAAAATTGGCTTTCTTGGGAGCCTCAAAATCTATTAAGTAGTACAAGGGGTCCTACTTTTCTCCCCATTGTTTCATAAAAGTAGATTTCAATTCATCCATTGACCCAATTGAAGCAACATGGAGTGATTTGAACCATTTTAAAACATATCCTTCTAGTGTTTGAGTAAATACCCTCATGTACACATCATCATGTTCAATGAATAGATTATCAGTAAAATCTTGGAAGGAAACCATATGATCTTTAGTATAGGTCCCCTTCCCACAATCATATTTGGGTAATAAATTGAGGTAGTTATTTAAAAGGTCATGTAAGTTTGGAGGAATATTTAAAGGCCCATGCATAGATGTAACCCAATGGTGAATCTCAGGTGGAGTTGGTGGTGGCAGTTGATTTAATCCTCCACCTCCACCTCCTCTTCCTACTCCTTCTCCTCCTACAACTACGACCATTACATGTTGAAGAATGATATTCTTAGCTTTAGTGGTGATTGGGATTTCTTAATTTCTAAGTATTAGGTTGGGATGAGAATTCACCACTTCCAAAAGTGATGATTAGGGATCTAGTATATTTATCAAAGGAGTACCGGGAGTTCTAAATGTAGAATTATGCCTTGGAGTTTCAAGATTGATTTCAAGATTCTTTAAATTTAGGACCAAATAAAAGAGGAGATAGCCTTCTGTGAGGATCACCTAATAGAAGTGATGATTATTCCATGATTATTCCTCCAAGAGACTAGATTCTTATGATCTTGCAAGATACGAAACTCTTCATGTTTAGGATTGTCCATATTTTCCTTCATGGAGTTCCTATGTGAATAATACAACCAACAGTCTGATTTTTCTTCACCTCAAGAATTCAGATTGTATGATTGTCATTGTCCCCAGGGAAAAACTAACTTTGTTCTTTCGATCCCCAGTAATGGGGCTAGAAAATATGCTAGTCCCTAATATGTTCTAAGGTTGTTTTGGAACTATGATAGGACATCGGTAAATTTGTATTTTATGTGTTGGTATTTTTCTATCTACGGGATAGTGATATTTTTGTTCTTTCCTCTATGAAACAATTGAGTTACTAGATCATGTGCATATCAAGTATGATATGTAATGGAAACACATGGGCATTATTCTTGATATATTAGACATATAGCTTTAGATTGGAGGATTAAATGAACATAATAGAAACAAGGTATTGTGAAAGTAAATCTTATTTCTAGAGAATATAAAAAGAATAGATTGAGCATAAAGAATTCAATAGTTCAAGACAAAAAGTAATTGCAGACACATAATAAAATTTCCAGGAACAACATCTTTATTCAATTTAACATATCCTGAATAATTCACAACACATCAACTCAAAAAGGAAACATTCATCACATCAAATGACCCAAAATGTGGGATGAAAGATGGCCCCATGGGATTTCCATTACATATATGTGCAACAATTACATGGAGAATGAAAGATACGGATAACATAAGAATTCCATATAACAAAAAAAGGATAACAGACTGATAGGTAAAAAGGTTTGAATCCACTTAACCCAATTACATCAAAATACTCAACAACAATCCCTGATATCTCATATACAACAAAATTAGAGGAGTTACACTCTGCTCTGAAAATGTTGATCCTTTTTTTGGTGTAACTCTTCCTCTTTTATAGTTGGTGATCTATATTTATGTTATAACAAATTTAGTTTGTCTATTATGCTCTATCTTTTCTGTTTCAAACAAAATTATTTAGCTGAAGCTTGAATCTACCGTTCTTGGTGATTATGATGTTGACTAGTCCATTGCCTCGAACGCTAAGCTAGCCTTCGATTATAGTGTTGAATTGGAGGCTGAGGTAGTCAGTGTATAATGTTCTGAGATGGTATCTAAGGTGGCTGAGTGGAGAAGGCTCCTAGAGTCTTTTTATGTTTGGAAGGTAGGGGCTATTGAGTGGAATCCAAGGATGAATATTTGGATATGTTTTTCCACTCATTTCCCATGGGGTAGTCAAGTGAGTTCATACCTCTGAAACACATATCAATATTTGTGTAATGAGAATAAGAATGAGGTCGTAGAATCTTGAATAGGGACTAAAGATTTGATAGTATGCCAAAGTCATCTATCAACTTGTCCAATATGATCTATCCTTTCATCGCACTCCCCATTTCGTCAAACCTATGATCACCATTCCGACTATCAGCTATCAAATCGTCATACTGTGACCGATGATACAAATCGCCATTTCCATCCCAAGGGGATGGAAGTCCTTGAATGAGGCATTCGTTAAAAATTTTCTTGAAGTAATTTACATCTTTTTCCAATTGAATGGCCTTCTCATGTACCATTAGACACATATTCTTCTTTGTGACCAGCTTAGATGTATCCATGATGATCATGGTTTTTTCCTTGATGGCTAATTGTAATACCCCTAGTTTTGACTTGGAATGTAATTATCCAATATTATGTAAATGATGTAAATATTCTAGTGTGAATTCCTAGTGCAAAGCTCAAGGCCAAGGCCCGACTAGCGAATGTTTAGGCATGTATGATGTTATATTTCTATTTTGGACCATATGATTGGATTTTATGCCTAATTTGAAATCCATGTAATTATTATGCTAAAAATTAATACAATGGTTCAACAATGGTTGTGTAAAGAGCACCAAAGGGGCTATGATTCCACCAAAGGGAAGAGGAAGGGGGATTATGGGAAACCCAATCCTATGTTTCCATGTGTCGACCCTAGAACTCACCCTAAATTATGTCATGTGATGAGAATAAGCCAATTATATCCTTTTTTGACCATTTTCCAATTATTTATTGCACATGTGAGGTTGGTGGGAAAAGTCACTTCATGTATTTATTGAGCATGGGGATTGTGACAGTTATGTCAGTTGTTAGCAGTCCTATTTCTTCTATAGTCAGAAGCCATGTCAGTTGTCTTTTCACCCTCACCTCATATCCTTGGAGTCAACACTCTTTTTCTCATTCTTCCATTCTCATTCTCTCATGCAAGCTGCTACTCCATGTAGAGTTTTCTCCATTGATGTTCATGTCAATTAGCAGTCTGTGTGTTAAACCCATAAATTCGAATTAGAGGACAGAGTTGTATTTTTGGAAGGAAAAACAGTTGGCTGTAGGTGAGAAGAGAGGTTGGGGCAAGCTAGGAACCTTACCCATGGAATTTTGCTTCTTTTAGGTGCTTGTGAAGTCACAAATCAAGGATACAAGTGGTTTTATAGAAGCCATATCAGATTGGTCTTCTTCTATGCATGCACTAGAAACACCCAACAAGATGGATCGCCTAAGAGAACCGTGGATTGGTGAAGGGGATTCCTGAGCTAGAAGGGTGTTGTGTAAGGTAGGAATTGTAGAAGCCAAGGCTATGAGGGCTGATTGAGACCCCTGTAGAGCTCTGTATGAGAATTGACTAGAAAGAGAGAAGAATGGGTTGTGGGCTGAGAGATAGAAGCCTGTAGGTGTTTCCTTCGCCCTGGTGGCCTCATATCCCAGCTTGGGGGTGGCCTCGGCAACATAAAGAATATATGCTAGAATGAGTGCCTATGGTTGGGTGGAAAAGTGCTCTTACACAGCCAATTGCTTGGATTTGCGTTGGATAAAGATAAGTACTCTTATGTGTTTAATTATGAACTGTTTTATTTGATGCCTATAATGTTATGCTGATGTATTTTCATATTAGATGTGTGAGAATTGTTTTGAATTCCGATGTGCATGCTTAAATTACATTTCTTCACACACTATGTTGTTGGAAATTGTATCATGGGTTTGGGGCGAATTTATTAGAGCCCAGGTTAGCTAGTGTCCCCTCCCGATGGTCGGATTGGTCCAGGGGGACGTTATAGATTGGTATCAGATCTCTTGGTTGCAATACTGGAGCTGCATCAACCAAAAATTGTGATCTATAGGTAGAGAATCAGAATGGTTGTGTAGGGTTAAGTTCTGTTGAAAACGACATTTAACCGGCTTGGAGTAAGCATAAAAACCAATTTCAGATTTCCCCATCATGAACCAATGAGAGCCTTGCACGAAACCCGAAATTTCAAAATTTGGGAAAAAGTTGGTTGGGCCCCACGTGGGAAAGGGTCCGATGTGGAGGAGCTATGTGGGAATAGGGTGTGATGTGGACCGACCACATCATATCCGTATGTGCTGGCGACCGTAAAGGATGGAGCGAAGGAGGTTTCGCAATGGCCAAAGGAGGTTTCCCTCACCGCTCTTTCGACTGGCGAAATCCTGTGGTTCCGACACGTGGAAGATGGTTTGGTATTCCACAACCACCCATCCCTTCCTCCTAGTGCGCATGTTTGCGATGCGAAACGGTTGTGGTTCGTTGATATTTCCATGGTTTAACCGTACTCCAATGGTCACATCGTGTGTTATACTCCATGCTTCTTCTCCTAACGGGATCTACCTACACCATAGATCTCACCTGTCGTTCCAATCTGAACCGTTGATCTCTTCCACTGTTTAACTGTAAAGGAGGAAGTGTGAAGGTGGTTTCGCAGTTGTGGAAGGTGGTTTCCCTTACCACCCTGCCAACTTGCGAAATCATGTGATGCTAACATGTGGATGGCGGTTTATGATTTCGCAACCGCTTATCACTTTACTTTGGCGTGCATGTTTGTGGTATGAAATGAATGTAATCCATTGATCTGCCACCAATCGATCAACCGTTGTTGATCTTGTCCACTATTTAACCACATCTCAACTATTATTTCTGCGATTTGAGATGTGTTATGCTCCTCGCTTCTTCCTCTTGCAAAACTTACCTCCGCCATCGATCTTGATCTCCTCTTCAATCTGAACCATCGATCTATAATCGTTCCGCAGAACGTGTCAATAGTAAGTGGGTGGCTTATGAAGGGTGCGAATCAGGGTAAACACAACGTTTTTCATAGTCGATTTCTGGGTGCGCAAAATTGAATGATTTATATATATAAAAAAAATGAGGGCGTTTCCCTCGACCCGCCCTCCAAAGGGGGAAATCCCCCTTGACCCCCGTCGTCCCTCTCATACACCGTTGAGTGTGAGAAGTTATGTTGTTTGACAGGAATGGTCAATATGGGTTGTCCCAGGTTGCATGAAGATTATGTTGTAATTTTCTAAGGCTGTAATAAATCTAACAAATGTGTTTATAAACACTTTTGCAGATTCAGAATCCTATCAGTGACACTTAAGGATCAATATTTCAATCTAGTGTAGTTGGGAAGTATTTGATTTTGGTTGGACCAAGAAGAAGAGTATCATCATGGAGGATGCACAGGATCCTTATGAGGTTGAGGAAGATGCAATGGGAGAGAATGTACAGGCTGATAATGCAGAGACAAAATCTAATGGTAGAAGAAACTGAGCAAATCCCGCAGACATTGCAGAAACCATGAGGAGCCTAAGGATGGAATTGCAGAGTTGAAGAGTAGACAATGACAGGATGATTAGAGCCCAAGAGGAGCAGAATCAGTTGAATGCAGCTATGCTTCAAATTTTGATTGTAATTCAAAGGCAGATAAACCATGGGCATAATTCAAAAAATCAGGAAAGGAGTGGGGGTATCTCAAGGAGGAATTCCCACAAGAGGTCCCATAGTTCAAGAAGGATTTCTAGAGATAGGACATACACTCCATAAATCTCTTCTAGTGAGTCCTCCGACTCTAAGGAATCCATTTAAGGTTCAAGCTCTTCATCTCATAGAAACAAGAGGAAGAGTTCTTCTAAGAACTATTCTCATGGAGAATTTAATAAGGCCAAACCTCCTACCTTTGATGGTGAAGTTAAATCTGGTCAAGAAGTTGAGGATTGGCTTCTTGGGATGCGGAAGTATTTCCAAGTCCAAGACTATTCAGGAAATATGAAGGCAAAAGTGGCCATCTTCAATTTGAATGAAAGAGCGTCTATATGGTGGGATCACATCAGGAAAGTGAAGAGGATCAATGAAAGGAAGATTGTGTGGAAGCAGTTCAAGAAGTACTTCCAAGAAAAGTACCTTTCTGACAGGTACTATGATGAGAAAATCAAAGAGTTCCATGAGCTGAAATTGGGACAAATGACTATGGAAGAATATGCAAACAGATTATTGGAGCTGCTAAGGTATGTCAAATATATTAGGGATGATAAGGTGAAGATTCAATGTTTTCTAAGTGGACTTCCCCAGTCATATAAAGATAGAATTGCATTTGATGAACGTCGAACTCTAGAGGAGGCCATAAGAAAGGCCAAGTATTGTTTTGAAAAAAACAAAAGAAAACCATAATTCCATAAGGCATGGAAGGATAAGAAGAATGAAAAATTTGACTAAAGGAAGAAGGGGTTCAAGCCTCCTCAATTCAGAAATCAACCAAGGTAGCCACCAGAGGGTGTGACTAAGCTAGCTAGAATGATGGGAGACAAGCCAAGAGAACCAATAGATCCTCTTCAATGTTGGGGATGTGGAGGAGATCACATGCTTAGAAACTGTCCACATCGGAATGGGAATGAAAAGAAAGTTCACAACATCCAAGGAGCTGAAACAGTGGGTCAAGTGGTAAGGACCGTCCCTAGAATTTATGCATCACTAGAGGACTTCCAAGCAGACCATCTGTCAACTATTGTTGAAGTTGAAGGTAATATTGCTAAGCAATCTATTTCTATTTTAATTGACCTTGGATCTACTCATAGTTATAGATCAGTCCTAAAGTTGTTCAGATTTTTGCTTTTAAGAAAACAAAGCATAGTAAATCATGGTTAGTTCAACTAGCCACTGGAACCAAGAGGAAAGTTAGTGAAATTTTGGAGAAATTTCCATTGGAAATGGGTGGACTGTCCACTTTTGCAAGTCTGAATGTATTGCCACTTGGTTCCTATGATATTCTCATTGGAATGGATTGGTTGGAATCCCATAGAGTTAAGCTTGATTGCTACAACAAGAATTTTGAGTGCATTGATGAAGAAGGAAGCCCAAGGGTTGTAAAGGGCATTCCAAAGGTAGTTTCTGTTAGACAGATTTCATCTATGCAGTTGAAGAAATTATGTAGGAAAGGTTGCAAATTGTATGCAACCCACATTTTGGAGAAAACATAAAATGAAATTTCCAAGTTGGAAGACCATTTTGTTTTGCAAGAATTCAAGGATGTGTTTCCTGATGAAGTTCCAGGACTTCCTCCAAAGAGGGACATTGATTTTACAATTGAACTTGTTCCAGGAGCTGCTCTAGTTTCCAAAAATCCTTATAGAATGAGGACACCATAATTATTAGAGCTGAAAATGCAACTGCAAGAGTTGTTGGAGAAAAAGTACATAAGGCCAAGTGTGTCTCCATGGGGAGCACCCGTACTTTTTGTGAAGAATAAATATGGAACGCTTAGGTTATGTATTGATTACAGGCAACTTAACAAGGTTACAGTGAAGAAAAAGTACCCCTTGCCTCGAATTGATGATCTTTTTTATCAAATGAGAGGGGCAAAGATGTTCTTAAATATTGATTTGAGATCTGGTTATCATCAAGTGAGAATCAAGGAAGAAGACATTCACAAGACAACCTTTAGAACAAGGTATGGGAACTATGAGTTTGTGGTGGTGCCATTTGGTCTCACCAATGCACCAACTACATTCATGTGTCTCATGAATAGTGTTTTCAACAAGTATTTGGACAAGTTTGTTCTTGTGTTTCTAGATGACATTCTTATTTATTCCAAGAATGAAGAAGAGCATGAGGAACACTTGAGATTGGATTTGCAATTGCTAAGGGAGCATAAGTTGTATGCAAAGCTAAGAAAATGTGACTTTTATAAAAATAAAATTCATTACTTGGGTCACATTATTTCTGAGGAAGGAATATTGGTGGATCCCAAGAAGATTGAAGCCATCATGAATTGGCCAACTCCAAGGAATGTGACATATGTGAGATCTTTTATGGGTCTTGTTGGTTACTACCGGAGGTTTATTGAAGGATTCTCAAAGGTTGCACACCCAATCACTTATTTGCAAAATAAGGGGATAAAGTTTGTGTGGACATCGAGATGTGAAGAAAGCTTCCAAGTGTTGAAGAATCTACTCACAAGTGCTCCAATTCTAAAGATTGCAGATCTGGAAAAATATTTTGTAGTATGTATAGATGCATGTAAAGATGGACTTGGAGGAGTTATTATGCAAGATAACTTTGTGGTATGCTATGAGTTAAGGAAGTTGAAAGAGCATGAGAAGAATATATGTGCAAATAAGTATAAATTGCAGCAACAAAATTTGGGAAAGAGGTATGAAGGTTACCATTTGGAAGGTGACAGACTTCTTATTTATAAAAAACGAATTTACATTCCTAATGTGGCATATTTGAGAAGGATTTTTATGGATGAAATACATAAAATGCCATATTCCGGTCACCCAGGATACCATAAAACAATTGCTACAGCGACAAAGCAATAGTTTTGGCCGGGAATGAAAAAGGACATTGCTGAGTATATTTCTAAGTGTATGAAATGTCAGCAAGTAAAGGTTGAACATCAACACCCAACAGGTTTGTTGCATCCCTTTCCAATTCCAGAATGGAAATGGGATGTGATTTCCATGGATTTTATTACAGGTTTTCCAATGACAGTGAGGCAACATGATTCCATCATGTTTGTGGTGGATAAATTATCTAAGGAAACACATTTTATACTAGTTAAGGCCACATATAAAGTTGATTCCATTGCCAATATTAGTATGAAGTAAATTTTTAAGGTTGCATGGTTTTCCTAAAGCAATAATTTCAGACAGGGATACAAAGTTTACATCAAATTTTTGGAAAACTCTTTTTGCTGATTTGGGTACTCAGTTGAACTTTAGTACCGCCTACCATCCGCAAATAGATGGGAAAACATAAAGTGTAAATCAGGTGCTTGAGTACATGCTACGCATGTATGTGATGGACAAACCATCCAAGTGGGAGGATTATCTACATTTGGTAGAGTTTGCATATAAAAATGGGAAACACGCATCGTTGGGCATGAATCCATTTGAAGCTTTATATGGTAGGAGGCGTAGAACACCATGTTAAATTTTGAACATTAATTCACAATACTGTAGGAGCTTCACTAAGAGAATAACAAATACAGTATATCAATGCATAACAATCACAATAAGAATGACAAGCATCACAAGAATCAAAAGCATTAGAGACAAGAGACACAGAGTTTCCGTGGGGAAAACCCTAAGGTGAAAAACCCCACAACTTCCTCAAAGATAGAGAAAGCAATGGCTCAACCAAAGTACAACCAAAATACACTGAGATAGTCTCCTAGTAGCAGATGATCCTCCTCCTCACTAGTGCACCACTTTCTGAGTGAGAGAAGTATGAGTTTCCGAGTGATGAAAATAGAGATATCCCGATCTTTATTTATACTAACCTATTTTCCCAGTTACACTATGGGGCCGACTTGTCTATCTAGATACATCCACAATATAATATATATTTCAGGGCCAACCCCACACATGGTGGTCTAATAACCCATCGGCAAGTACACACACTTGCGACACTTGTGAATCCACATGATGACACTTCCTTATAGAGGAATAACACATATCTTATAAGGGTACGATAAATATATATGAAATACATAGATGAAATACATTCCAAAGTTACATATACATCAACACTCCCTCTTAACTAGGAAGGTATTTCTCGACACAGATCTGCTAGACAAGTCTTCTTCTCGGGATCATCGTCATCGATGCATCGTCATCATCATCGCCACTGCTACTGCTATCTCAACCAATATCTGACTCTACTTGTCATAGGAAGTTCTACAGAGCCAGTCCTTTTCATACTGGATGTAGGCTCACCACCTGCAGGTCTTCATCATCACTGGCCATACTGTGGAATCCTCAGGACTTATTACGTGTGTCACAAAACCTCAAAAGAGCATCCCAGGCTGTTACGAGCACACGACTCTATCTATAGGATCTCCTAGGGACATATTATATGTGACCTCACCACAAAACCTTGCAAGAGCATCCTAGGCTGTTACGAGCACAAAGCTCTACCTATAGGATCTCCTAGGGACAGATTATATGTGGTCACCACAAAACGTCGCAAGAGCATCCTAGGCTATTACGAGCACACGGCTCTACCTATAGGATCTCCCAAGGATATATTATATGTGGTCATGGAAAAAACTTGCAAGAGCATCCCAAGACTTATTACGGGCACACAGCCCAACCTATCGGATCTCCCAAGGACAGATTATATGCCATAGGACAAAACCTCGAAAGAGCATCTGCCATATATCCCAGGGCCATATTATATGCCATAGGCAAAACCTCGAAAGACTATCTGCAGATCTCCCAGGGCCAAATTATATGTCCTCCTAGAGAAAAACCTTGAAAGAGCATTTGCCAGATATCCCAGGGCCAAATTACATGCCATAGGCAAAACCTTGAAAGACTATCTGCAAATCTCCCAGGGCCAAATTATATGCTCATCTACACAACCTGATCCACGACCATAGAGTATTAACCTGATACTCACCATACATCATCCTGATGTACACATGATCATCCTGATCATCATCACTGCAACATCCTGTTGCATATCATCTGGAGCAACATCCTAAACCTCGTCATCCATGATCATCCTAATCATACAATGCATCTACCTGATGCATACCAAGTATCTACCTGATATATATCATCATACATGATCCACTTGATCATACAATGTATCTACCTGAAACAAATACAAATAAATGATCCACCTGATCATACATGATACATATCAACATACATGATCTACCTGATCATACAATGTATCCACGTGATACATATACAGATGCATGGTCCAAGTATCCAACATGATGCATATACAAAATACATACAAATTATCCAACCGATCATATCCAGCATCCAACATGATGCATACATACATATACATATAAATGATCCAACTGATCATATCCAACATCCAACATGATGCGTACATACATATACATATAAATGATCCAACTGATCATATCTAGCATCCTTCTGATGCATATACAGAGTAGTAACTGGAGCATCATCCTGATGCTCATCATCCAGCGCTTACATCCACAACCATGTGAAGGATCCTCCTTCCGACATGCTTGGAATGGCTTCTGCAAATGTGTCCATCACTTCTTCCCCGAAGTGTCATCAATCCGAAGAACACCAAGCCTCTCTCTGAATTACTCGAACTTCACTCTGGCTAGTGGTTTCATCAGCACATCTGCAATCTGCTCATCCGTCGCAAGATACAGGAGCTTCACAACTCCTCTCTGCACCATATCCCTGATATAGTGATATTTGATCTCTATGTGTTTCGACCTGTCATGAAACACTGGGTTCTCGGACAAGTTCACACAACTCTGGTTATAACGAAAGATACCAGTAGCATACAACGAGAGATCAAATCACTTAGACAGTAGCTTCCGTAGCCATACTTCCTCACAACTAGCTGAACGGGCTGCAACATACTCTGCCTCAACTGTACTCAGTGCTACGCAGGACTGCTTCCTGCTAAACCAAGATATCACACCTGATCCCATACTGAAGCAGCATCCAGATGTGATCTTCCTATCTGCAGCACTGCCAGCCCAATCTGAATCAACATAACCCTGCAGGTTAAACTTTTGATTCGCTTCATACTTGAGCCCATAATCCACTGTACCCTTCAGGTACCTCAGAACATGCTTTACAGCAATCAGGTGAAAACTCCTCGGATCCGTCAGGAACTGTCTCAATGTGTTCACCGCAAAGCAAATATCTGGTCTCGTGTTCATCAGGTACATCAAGGACCCAATCATCTGACGATACATAGAGACATCAACAGGCTCAGATGAAGCATCACATAGAAGCTTCAGGTTCGATTCCATAGGTGTGGCCATAGCCTTGCAATCCATCATCCCGAATCTCTTCAGGATATCTACTGTGTACTTCCCTTGACCAAGGAAGATCCCACCTACACTCTGCCACAACTCCATACCTAGGAAGTAATGCATCATTCCCAAATATTTCATATCGAACTCAGCAGCAAGCTTCCTCTTAGTATCTGCAATCAATCTGTCATCTCCTGTTACAAATAAGTCATCCACATACAGGAGTAGAATCACAGGGTTCCCTTCCTCAACCTTGTAGTAAAGGTTGGAATCCGCTTTACTCTTGGTAAATCCCAAACTAGATAGGAAACTGTCCATCCTACCATACCAAGTTCTGGGAGCTTGCTTCAAGCCATACAAGGCCTTCTTCAATCTGCACACATATGACTCCCTGTGATGTGTTTCAAAACCGAGTGGCTGCTCCACATATACTTCCTCTTCAACTACACCATTCAAGAAAGCAGACTTGACATCCATCTGGTGTATTTTCCATTTCATTGTTGCATCCAGGGAGAGTACTTTTCTGATGGAAGTATACCTGGATATAGGTGCAAAAGCTTCTTCATAATCTATTCCCTCTTTCTGAGAGAAGCCACGAGCTACAAATCTTGCCTTGTATTTCTCTACACTGCCATCTGCAGCATGTTTGATTTTGTAGATCCATTTAGAAGTCACAATAGACTTCTCTTTATGTCTTGGGACAACATCCCAAACATCATTCTTCATTATTGATTGGTATTCCTCGACCATGGCATCCTTCCATTCTTTCTTTTCCGCTGCTTCTTCATAACTGGAAGGTTCTTTGTTCATTATGTCACAGAGTAAAGCAACATAGCTGGTATGTGATCTGGTTCTCTTCTTTGCTCTGTGTTCTTCTTCTGGAATGCCAAATCTTTCTGCATCTTGAATGAGCTCTCTATCCCATGTAGGTTTCCTCTTATGAGATTTATCCTCATGGGGTGGATCTACAGGTTCTTGCGGATCTTCAAACTCACGAGCAACTTCTGGAATTGCTTCAGTCATGGTAGTGTCTTGAAATCTAGTTTCCTTAGGTTCTTCATAAACTTCGATAGGTGCCTTCCTTGATTTGATGAATGCCGAGTTTTCATCAAATGTTACATCCCTACTGACATCAATCTTCTTGAACCCTGGAAAGTATATTCTGTAAGCCTTCGAGCTTTCACTGTAACCCACAAAGATACCCTTCTTTCCTGAAGGATCTAGTTTGGTCCTCTTTTCCTTTGGGACACGAGTGTATACTAGAAAACCAAATATTATGAGATGGCTGACTTCAGGTTTCTTACCAGAAAAGACCTCTTTTGGTGTCTTGTTGTCCAATATATTGTGGGGTTTTCGGTTCTGAACATATACAGCTGTTCTAGCTGCTTCTGCCCATAGATGCATAGGAAGATCTTGGTCATCCAGCATTGCCCTTGCTGCTTCCATGATTGTTCTATTGTTCCTTTCTGCAACCCCATTCTGTTGAGGATTATAAGGAGCAGTCAACTCCCTCTTAATCCCCGAATCACTGCAAAGCTTCTTGAAGTCACCTGAGGTGAATTATCCACCATTGTCGAATCTGAATGTTTTGATCTTCTTGTCAGTTTGATTCTCCATCAAGGTTTTGAATTCCTTGAATTTATCAAACACCTCATCTTTGTTCTTCAAGAAGTATACCCAAGTCTTCCTGGAGAAGTCATCAATAAATGAGACATAGTAAACATACCCACTTAGAGAACTGGATGACATAGGACCACATACGTCTGAGTGGATGATTTCCAGGATATCCTTTTCCTTGCTTTCACTGCTTAGGAAAGCCTTCTTAATGTTCTTACCTTTTGCACATCCTTTGCAAACACCTTCATGTTTGGTCTTGATCTCAGGAAGACCCTCTACAACCTTGCTTGCAATTGGAAGTGCCCTATAGTGCATATGAGCAAGTCTTCTATGCCAAAGTTCACTTGGCTCCATGGATTCATGCACCATGGCATGTTCAGGTTGTCCCTTCAATTTATACAAACCTCCCTCTTGTTCTCCAATCACTATTGGATCATCTATGGTCTTTCCCTTTGGCCACATTAGGACTTGGCCATCCACAAATGGAACTCTCATACATTTTGCATCCAATGCAAAGATGGAGAGTAAGTTCTTCTCGAGCCTAGGTACATAAAGGACTTCTTTCATCTTCAAATATTTTCCAGAATCTAGGTTGTAAGAGGCTTCACCAATTCCTTTGATTGGGTATTGATAATCATCCCCAAGTTTCACCTTATGGGGTGATTCATGTTCAGATAGGTTTACAAAAGATTCCTTAAACCCAGTCATGTGTTTGGAAGCCCGACTCTCAATTAACCAATCATTAAAACCATGGGAGATAGTACCTGTGAGAGTAGAGATTAGAACATACTCTTCTTCACTTGATGAGTCATCATCACTATCATCACTTTCTGCCCTAGCCTTCTTCTTTGGAGGTTCATCATCCTCGGCAGCATGAACATGGAACTTTCTTTTACTACCCTTCTTCTTCTTGCTGGAGTTGTTGTTATTATCCCTTTTGTTCTTGGGACAATCTGAAGCAAAGTGACCCTTCTCATTGCATGTGAAGCATCTTAGATCCTTCTTATTCTTTTGATAGGATTTCTTGTAGCGAGAGTGCTCCTTCTTGGGCTTGCTTCTTTTGGTGTGAGCTGCGACAGCTTGATCTTCACCTCCCATCTTTTCCTCACGAGCTACAAGTCTAGCTTCTTCTTGAGAGCATTCCTCCCATAGTTTACTGAAAGAGATCAATTTCTTTCTTGCACAGATTCCTTGAATAAAGGAGTCCCATGACCTAGGTAGGCCATTCAGAGTGGTCATAACAACTTCACCATTATCCACTACTTCATCCATAGCTTCAAGTTGTTCCTTGATATGAGAGACCTTGGAGAAGTAAGATTGAATGGTTTCTCCATTCAACATCTTGACCCCTTTCAATTGATTCCGCAGAGTCATCTTCCGATTTATGTTCTTCCCTTCAAATAGCTTGGTCAAAGAGTCAAACATCTCCTTAGGTGTCTTTAGAGAAGACACATGGGGTATGAGATGGTCTTTGATAGAATCAGCAATGATTCTCTTTGCCTTGACCAAGTTCTTCTTATGCAATACCTTAGCCTCTTCATCCTCTAGGATAGGGATGTCTTCTTTTATATATGAGTCCAACTCATTCTCCTCCAAGATTAACCCAATCCTATACTTCCAAGCTCGGAAGTTATCAGCCCCTTCAAGCTTATCCTCAAGCTTTGTGTGGTGAGACATCTTAAAGAGTACTTCAAATGGAAATAGAAAAGATTTAGGTCTTACCACTTGAATTGCTGAAAACTGGATCTGGTCCCGGATTAGGGTTTGTCGGAAAAACCCTAAAAATTCAAAATGTGAATTTCAACTTTCTGAAAGGATAGAAAGATGTGCCTTGATGAGCTGATCAGCCTGGTGTATTCAAAATTTGAGATCAGCAAAGCGTTACCCTTCAAATTTGTCTTTTTGTCCTCCCGGGTTCACTAGGGAGAGCCCTGAATTAGGGTTTGAGATTCCCGGAGATCTACCCAGCCAAAAATCTCGATCCAAAGCTCTAAACTTCGATTTTGGCAAGGAGCTTCCAGCCATATCTTCAGATTTCAGAAATCCCTATTTTTGTGGAAACCCTAATTTTTAGGGCCAAATCTAAAAATACCCAGAATTGAATTCTGATTGGACAGATAGATTCTCCTTGATGAGTAGAGTCAATCTACTATATTGCTATTCCAAAAACTGTGGAGAAAAAACCAATAAACAAGAAACTCAAGTTTCCGTCACTCCAAAATGTCTTCTTCTCAGGTTAGCTCTGATACCATGTTAAATTTTGAACATTAATTCACAATACTCTAGGATCTTCACTGAGAGAATAACATATACAGTATATCAATGCATAACAATCACAATAAGCATGACAAGCATCACAAGAATCAAAAGCATGAGAGACAAGAGACACAGAGTTTCCGTGGGGAAAACCCTAAGGTGAAAAACCCCACAACTTCCTCAGAGATAGAGAGAGCAATGGCTCAACCAAAGTACAACCAAAATACACTGAGATAGTCTCCTAGTAGCAGATGATCCTCCTCCTCACTAGTGCACCACTTTCTGAGTGAGAGAAGTATGAGTTTCCGAGTGATGAAAATAGAGATCTCCCGATCTCTATTTATACTAACCTGTTTGCCCAGTTACACTATGGGGCCGACTTGTCTATCTAGATACATCCACAATATAATATATATTTCAGGGCCGACCCCACACATGGTGGTATAATAACCCATTGGCAAGTACACACACTTGTGACACTTGTCAATCCACATGATGACACTTCCTTATAGAGGAATAACACATCTCTTATAAGGGTACGATAAATATATATGAAATACATAGATGAAATACATTCAGAAGTTACATATACATCAACACACCAATTACTTGGGATAATCTAGTGAACAGAATTGTACTTGGGCCATAATTGCTTAAGGAAATGGAAGAAGAGGTTGCAAATATTAGGAAAAATTTAAAGGCATCCCAAGATAGATAGAAAAGTTATGCCAATAAGAACCGAGTACATAGAGAGTTTCATGTTGGGGATCATGTTTACCTTAGAGTGAAGCCAAGGAAGAGTTTTTTAAAGCTTGGAAGTTGTGCCAAGCTATCACCAAGATATTGTGGTCCCTTTGAAGTGCTTGAGAGAATAGGACTAGTTGCATATAGAATTGCATTGCCTGCTAACACTAGAGCTCATAATGTTTTTCATGTTTCTTTGCTTAAGAAATATGTACATGATCCTAACCATGTGATTGATTGGGATGTGATCCAGGTGGAACCGAGGGAGAGTTCCAAACCGAGCCACTATGCATCCTAGACAGGAAAGTAACATTGTTCCGGAACCGAGCCATCGAACCGGTAAAGGTGCAATGGAAGCACTTCGGTCCCAATGAGGCTACGTGGTAATTGGAGGATGCCATGAGAGAGGCATATCCATTTTTGTTCCAATTTTGAGGAAACACCGAGGACGGTGTTATTCCAAGGGGGAGAGGATTGTAATACCCCTAGTTTTGACTTGGAATGTAATTATCCAATATTATGTAAATGATGTAAATATTCTAGTGCAAATTCCTAGTGCGGAGCTCAAGGCCAAGGCCCGACAAGTGAATGTTTAGGCATGTATGATGTTATATTTCTATTTTGGACCATATGATTGGCTTTTATGCATAATTCGAAATGTATGTAATTATTATGCTGAAAATTAATAGATTGGTCCAACAATGGTTGTGTAAAGAGCACCAAAGGGGCTATGATTCCACCGAAGGGAAGAGGAAGGGGGATTATGGGAAACCCAATCCTATGTTGCCATGTGTCGACCCTAGAACTCACCCTAAATTCTTTCATGTGATGAGAATAAGCCAATTATCTCATTTTTTGACCATTTTCCAATTATTTATTGCACATGTGAGGTTGGTGGGAAAAGTCACTTCATGTAGTTATTGAGCATGGGGATTGTGAAGTTATGTCAATTGTCAGCAGTCCTATTTCTTCTATAGTCAGAAGCCATGTCAGTTGTCTTTTCACCCTCACCTCATATCCTTGGAGTCAACACTATTTTGCTCATTCTTCCATTCTCATTATCTCATGCAAGCTGCTACTCCACATAGAGTTTTCTCCATGCTTGTTCATGTCAATTAGCAGTCTATGTGTTAAACCTAGAAATTCGAATTAGAGGGCAGAGTTGTATTTTTGGAAGGAAAAACAGTTGGCTATAGGTGAGTAGAGAGGTTGGGGCAAGCTAGGAACCTTACCCATGGAATTATGTTGCTTGTAGGTGCTTGTGAAGTCTCAAATCAAGGCTATGGGTGGTTTTATAGCAGCCATATCATATTGGTCTTCTTCTATGCATGCACTAGAAGCACCCATCAAGATGGATCGCCCAAGAGAACTGTGGATTGGTGAAGGGGATTCCTGAGCTAGAAGGGTGTTGTGTAAGGTAGGAATTATGGAAGCCAAGGCTGTGAGGGCTGATTGAGACCCTTGTAGAGCTCTGTATGAGAATTTGACTAGCAAGAGAGCAGGATGGGTTGTGCACTGAGAGATAGAAGCCTGCAGGTGTTTCCTTCAACCCGATGGTCTCATAGCCCAGCTTAGGGGTGGCCTTAACAGCAGAAAGAGTATATGATAGACTGAGTGCCTATGGTTGGGTGGAAAAGCGCTCTTACACAACCAGTTGCTTGGATTTATGTTGGATAAAGATAAGTACTCTTATGCGTTTAATTCTGAACTGTTTGATTTGATTCCTGTAATGTTATGCTAATGTATTTTCATATTAGATGTGTGAGAATTGTTTTGAATTCCGTTGTGCATGCTTAAATTACATTTCTGCACACACTATGCTGTTGGAAATGGTATCATGGGTTTGGGGCGAATTTATTAGAGCCCAAGTTAGCTAGCGTCCCCTCCCGATGGTCGGATTGGGCTAGGGGGACGTTACAATAATGCATCCAATTCCTCATTGGTTTTTGAATTTAATATATCAATGACTGAAACGAAAATTTGTAGCTTATTATCCAACACGATAGTGATTCCCTTGGAATCCTGTATTGCAATAGCTTATAGACCCCATTATTCTTGAGCAACAATAAAATTATTCCAATTATTTGTCATAACCTCTGAAAAATGATCCCATGCCAAATTGCTTTCCCCTACTAGAGGGGAATTCCAAGAATGTTTTTAGTGGCGTTTTGAATTTAATTTCGAAGCTTATATTTTGTATTTTATAGGTCAAGGATGAATGCGTCTCTTTTCTTTACCAACTGCTTCAAGGCCTCCACCTCTTCTTCTTACTTTTTAATATCTTCTCTATTTTTTATTAACTTGCTTCTTTAAAAGTAATGTATGCTAATGCTTTAGCCAGATGATCTGTGGGATCATCAGAAGCAGTTTCCAATAAAGCAACAACTTTGGAAGATAACAGTTTGTAGTTTTATTTTTTTAGAGTACTCATTTCTTTCTCCAAACTTTCTTCTTTAGCCTTGTATTCCTATGCCATTTTTTGCATTTGCTCTTTTTATTCCGTTGCTGCCATCAATTCTGGAATTTGCACATGCTCAGTAACAAGAAATTTTATTATTTTCTTAAAAGATTGAATTTCCTTGTCTTTCGCCTTTAAGATATTCTGCATCGAAGCAAGGTTGAGAGGATCCAACCCTCTTTCAACAACCTTATTTTCCATCTCTGTGAAATTCAATTATTTAGCCTTGTTGGATAATTTTTCAGTTTTTAGTTGCTTCTCCAGTCTATTTATTGTGTTCTTTTATTTGTTTACATTCATAGAAGACTTTAAAATGTCCTTCGACAAAAATTCTTTTGTTTGCCTGTGTAATTGTACCTTTTCTGTTAGACTAAAATCATCCAACTTATATGTCAATTGGGTAGTCTTGTACTTATTGGAGTCAAATTATTCCTAGAAACAATAGGATCCAACAAAACCATTTTAAGAGTGCCTTGCTTGATATCAACAATACATATCGGCTTAGGCTGTCCCCCTGACATGAATTCTTCCTTGGGGAACATATATTTATTCAATTGAGTACTTTTAGATCTGATGGATGAAAACAGTCCTATTGATCCATATCTAAAAGGGAGTACTTGAGAAGATGCTACTGGTCCCTGTGGCCACCTAGTTGTTGGAACATATTCAACAATAACAACTGATTCGGTAGATGATTAGGCTGCTCCCCCTTGATTTTGATGAACCACTATAGCAGGTCGTGGTTCAACCCTAAGACTCTTAGTCTCAGACTCCTCCTCCTTAGTTCCTCGCATTTCCACATCAGAAGTGGCCTCTATGTGAAACATCTTCACTCTTGTATCTATTTTAGCAGGAGATGCGATTATCTGTGATTTGATATGTTGACCCAACAGGAGGATTTTCTGGACTTCGTCCCAACATTCCAAATTTGCAATCTTGTCAAGCTACTCCAGGGGTTGATTCACATACTCTACCAACTTGACCCTTCTTTTTTTGAAATAATTCCCTTTGGGTCATAATTCCACTTGAATACCAAAGGCAGATTCAAGGTGTTCAACATTTCTTCAACAATTAACTGGTTTGTACGATTCTTGACTAGGAAGGGACCAACCTATTGCATGAGCTTGAAGGCTATGACATTTTTATTTTTTCTCAAAGTGGACCTGGTTAGAATCAAATATCTAATGAATGTACTCAAGAACAAATATATAGGGGTAAAAAATGTAGGGAGATGGTATGGGGAAAGCTCATAACCATAAACTATGATATCAGTATGATTTAAAAAAAGGAACCAATCTCCTACAGCTACATCAAGACTTAATTGAAGTAACTTTTACACTAAGGGAGCAATCTAGGAGGAGGTTTTCCATATGGGATAGTGTAGATATCAAACATGACTATATTTACAAATTCAATGTATATTTCATTGGTAGGGTTATGTATGACCAACTCAAGATGGGATGGTGGGAAGTGCTCTGGAAACTAGTAAAAAATCATATAAAGCAAGTATTATTGGTACCTAAAATATTTTACATTTGAAAAAGTACTAAATTGTTCATGCATCATATTAGACACAAATTTGGAAAAATTAGGCCCAACATTTGGGTCGACAGCAGATGGAGTCATTTCCAATAATAGTCCTAAAATTGTTTCATCAACTAATTTATTACTAGCATACCCAAGGACTTGACATATCATGGCCATAGTTATCCTGTATACTTTAGAAAAATATCCAGACTTGAAAGTAGGTGCTTCTGTCAGTAACTCGACTCTGGGTGGAATCAAATACATGAGGAAGATTTCTCTTTCTTCCACAATGAGCTCTTTGTACTTATTTCTCAAGGAATCTTCATCAAAAGGATTGCGAGGTACATCTAGCACAATCACCAACATTACTTGTATGAAAGCTTTGTTAATTGGAAAAATTGTTGTCCCATCTCACACCACCAATGAATTGCTCTCTATCGAGTAAAGTTCTAAACATCGGGTAACTAGCTCAAGAAAATGGCTCATTATGGGGACCACTGCCAGGAGTAATCCCCACTCCCAAAGCTGCAGGTAATCCTGAGAGACATTGAATCTTTCTTTTGCTTCCCTAGAAAATTGATGTACATCTATGATGTAGGTAATTGTGTCAAAACATTTTGAGAATGCATCTTCAAGGTGGTCATCTAGGACGAAGGCATTGAGGATTCAAGAGTTAGAGATGTTCATGCAGAAGCCATGGATGGTGATTACATTGGATATTATTATAAAGTGTGAGAATTAAAGTTCTCTGATAAATAATGAATGCAACTTTCAAAGAAAGAAGCTCACAGTAGCACTCAAATGCTTTCAAGAAATTCAAAAATTTGAATTTGTGAATGGATCGATGGGTATTTAAAGATTTGGATTTGTGTAATAAATGAGGAGTCCATCTGGTAGGAAATTATTAGCTAAGGTGACTAGGTATCGAGGGAGGGGGTTGATAAATTATTTTAATTGTTTGAGAGCTTGGACACATGGAATGAGCTTATTGGTGGATTGAATAGAAAAGATGGTAGATCAGACAAGCCTTTTTGCCCTGAAGGAGGTAAGTGGTTTTAGGATCGAAAAAGAGTGGTCTTATTAAATCGCTTTTGGGAGCCTAAATGCACGTGGAGGAACCACACATCCAAGTGGTATTTAGTCAAGCTCGTGTACTTTGAATAAATCTTGAGAACTTTTGAAGGCCTAAAATCCTAAGGAAAACCGATCCTATGACACTAGATCCACTTCCTCTGTAACAACCCTTGGCCCAGGTTAGAGCTGTTATTGTAATTTGAACATTGTGGCTATGAGTATATACATAGCATGATAATAATTTAATATAAAAACACCAGCTGTCTGTATGAGGAGCAATACGCTGAAGAGGGGATCCATATATTAACCGAGAGTTGTGAGGGGGTAAGGTTGACTTATGTATCTTGTTCCCTAAAACCTTGTTCTATAAACCTTATGATAAAACCCAAAAACCCATACCTCTAAGCCTTAAACTCAACGGGGGTATTTAATAATTAAATATTATAAAATATTGTTGAATGTTATGATTAAGAGGTTAATCATGATTAAGGCTGGGGAAGGGAACATGTTCCTTTGGGATAGCCACGTGGGAACCCAAACGAGGACACGAGGTTTCCTCGATTATCCATACGTTAGTGGGGCATGGGGAATGTTTTCACTGAGCCTGGGAGGCTGGACGTGAGTGGGGAGGCAATGCATGCAAAATATGGGGAAGTGTCTGCTGAGTGCAAGAAAAGTGCAGAAAATACGAGAGGAGTTTTAGACAAGGATAGTGAAGTGTATCACTGTGTGTTTGTAGTTCTCGAAGAGTGAATAAAACTAGGAGATATTTCTTGTGATGATTCTGAATCGAATTGCAGAGATAACCTAAACATTGTTATACTGAGATAACCCGAATTGACTATGAATTCATTTGTCGAATTAACCAGTGAATTGAAAATGAAGCATGAGACCCAAAGGGATTCCCAACGTTTGCAGTGAAATGTGTCGCTGTATGTTTCGGGAAGGAACTCATGTGGCTTGATTGCGGAATTGACAAGGATTTGGTTACCAAACTGTTGTTTATTGAACCCTATGTATATATTTTACCTCTGATAATTCCACCATAGACTCTGAGAGTGAGTTGGGGAAAAATTGGTGAGATACCTCTGGTTAATGTCTGGATCTCGGCTCGGGGGTGAGCTTGGGAGATGAAATAGTACAGTCTGGACATGTTCTAAGGTTGGGTGTAGCGTGGCTCACATGCATCCAGTTGCCACATTCACGTGTATTTCAGATAAGTATCTGTGTATGAATTCTAATATTCATGTGTTTAATTATGCTTAATATGTTCAATTTGTGGAATGAATGTATAATTAAATGTAAGCCATGAATTGCTATGTTAAGTCTGTTAGAAGGTTGTTTTAAGTTGTTGCTATGAAGATGTTGCCGTTTGTTATGTTATTTGCAATGGAACCATATTTCCTGTAGGATGACTGAAATAGTAATTTCCTGTTGAATGCCTGGAATGGTATTTCTCTGTTGAAATGCCTTTGGATATGTCTATTTAGCTCCTTGTATTTCCAATGTTTGCTTATAAATTATCCTTCACCCTGCTAAGATATTGTTAGTCTTCACCGAGAATTAGGAAAAGATAGAATTAAACTCTTATATGTTTCTAGGTGAGGATGGCATGTTTCTAGTTGTCTGTGTTTAATTTATGTTTATGGGCCAACTAAAATTGATATGAAGCTGTCAATTGGATGCATAAAAGAAAATTTTATTTTTATAGTTTTATACATTATAGATATGTGTATGTGAGTAACAAGGGTACGTTACAAATTGGTATCAGAGTGCAGGTCATAGCTCTTAAACCTCTGGGTATATGTGGAAATCCAAATTGGTATATGTTGATCAACTTCTGTACTAAGTATGTCAACCTTGTGTGAAGAACTATCCTATGTGTTGAATGTATGTTTACATTTTCATTTTGAGGATGATTATGCTTTAACATTACTGAATTGATGAAGTATTAGTTTTTCTAATAAATTTCGAGTGAATAATATGTGTTGCTTCTGCATTTTCAAATTATTGGGGAAAATAATGGATGTATCTGCATTGACAGGATATGTTGAGATAAGCATAGAATCACTACCAGGTTGGGATCTTGTTTGGGCTATGTGTTTGAATTGTTGGGTTTGCATAATGTGCAACTGCAATTCTGGGTTGTTATTAAAACTTGGGTTATGACCAAGTCAATGAAAAAAAAAACATCACTATTTTTATAATTATTCATTAGGGTTACTGGAAAATTAATGTTTAATTTGGTTATTGTATGAGCTTATCAGATACAGGAGGTAGTGCAAGGTTAAAAATTCCATGATAAGCCTCATCTACATGAGGGGGGAACATAAAACACTCATAAGTATGCAAGTTACTTTTGTCTGGACTGGGTTGTGACAAATTGTATTCTCAATATGAGAGAATAACATTCAGAGGGTGGATCTCATAGCTAAAGATAGTTGGACTGCAAAATAGACAAGAGAGAATCCTAGCTGGACTGCATGATTGTTGGATGCATGCTTGAAAGAGAATGCATATAAATATGTTTAGGCATATAGCTGATGAGGTTGCAGGATTAGCTTAAAGAGTTGTGTTTAGGCATGGATATGTGTAGAAGTCATGCGTGTGAAATATGTTGAACATGTGTATGATATTGATATCTGATATGTTGAACATGTGTTGATGACTGCATCTGTATTAAAGATGGACAAGGGATAATGCGGTTGTTAATCTATTGTGTGAAAGATGGAAGATATTGATCATATTATTGAAGAGGATAGACTATCCTTGGGAGAAAAATGTCAAGGGTTAGTGGTAGCATCATGTTAGCTTCACAATTTACCTATTGATCAGGTAAAATCAAAGTGAGCAACGGAAGTAATGTAGGTATGCTTCTGTCTGTATGAGTTGAGAAAGGAACTAGTAAGAATTCCTTCAGTTATATTGGATATCATGTGATTGATATGTTTAATTGTTAAGTGCATTATGTGACTAGTTGATACCCAAGAAAGGGGTAGTAAAGGTAATAAGACCTTAAATTCAAAAGGTTGATAACTCTTTTAAGCCATGAAAGCTAGTTAAATGATAACTTAATGTGTGTGAGATTGCATGATGGTAAAATAGTGAGTTCTACATATGCAATAAGCCACTAATGATAATTGTTGTGATTGATAATCACCATTGCTGATGGTATTGGATATAGGACCAAAGAAAATTGAAGCATGGTTGAAGATGCTGCTGATGATGTTTCTCATGAAAAGCAATCTTATGAAGAAATGCTAGAGCAACAAATCTGTGATCAAGAGGTCGGTGGAAGGACTGTGTAGTCCTTAGTAAGAAACCAACTGATCAGGTAACAACAGTAGGTTGATGGAAGCCTTGCATGTAAGGTTCATTATGCTAATATTATTAAGTGATGAGAAAGGATGGGTAAGAATCCTTTAATCATGTTTTAGTCATCATAAAATGGAATGCATGTAATAGTGAATGCTTATGTGTGAATGGAATTCCACAGGGTATGTTATCATGTGACTGTTTAAGAATTTTGAATGCATTCATATGAAAGTAGATAATGCCATGTGTATAATGGTTATGGGTTGATAATCAAGCAAGTAAGGACTTAAGGTCCTATTGTGGTAATGCTTTAGTGCTACACAAACCACCCATTAATTCGCTATTGGTGCTAAATTAGGATGAAACGTCTTGCCAATGACCATGGAGTGAGAAAAATCAGGATGTGTTGTTGAATGGGGAAAGAGGGCATCAAATAGACAACCAAATGATTGGGGATATGACTGGTCATGGTGTTGGAGCATTGGCTAGAATGTCCAACTTACCATTGTAGGAAACCTGTGTAGGCACATGGATGTTCTTGATAAATGTGGTAGTGCATTGGATGCATTTAGTAAATATACATTAAAAAGGTATTGTAAATCTTGTGATTAAGCATTGAGTAAATGCATATAACAGTTTGTGTAAGTGTTGTGAATGTGCATACATGTGTGTGGTTGCACATGTTGTGATGTATTGTGTGAATACACAATTGGGATGTTTATGTGTCATTGAAAATTAAATAATGAATGAAATGTTGAATTAATGGTAATTTTGAGATCATTTCATGAGCTGATGTGAAGGCAGGAAGGATTAGATGGAGGTAGTCATGATGAGAGGGCTTCTAGAATATTCTATGGAAGGACATAATTGTATAAAGGTTATGACTGGGAAGTAATGGGTATCAAAAGTTTATTACAATTACATAAACAATGTGATGGTGTATTTTACATTTTATTATGATAAATATGTAAGCAGCAGAAAGTGCTTGAATGTTTGGGTGATGATAATTTCGAAAATCACTTTAATGACTATTGCAATAAAAATGTTATGTGCATGAAAGACTCCCAAAGTGTTTGACTGGTTCGAGTTCAGATTTCAAGTAGATTGCTTTGGACATGGCAAGGTGGGTAAGTCCATGATGAAGGCTGAAAATATACCATGTGCAAGAGTCAAACCTCATGAGAATGATCTCATGGTTGTAAACTTAGTTGTGCACATAACAGATTGTCCATTTCAAACTTGTAAATTTCAGATTTGAAAACTACTGATGATTGCTAATCACTATTGGCTTGTATAGAACTGTGTCAGGAGTACATGAGTAAGTAGGTGTCCATGTTATGGTAACAAGCATAAAATCCAATGGGTATAGTGGTTCCGCTTGCAAAATACCAACAGTATGAGGATGCCTCATCTGCACTACATGGGGGAAATCCATGTGAGTGAAATGGTAAAATTTATGACAAATAGGGAATATGTGTAGCGTGAAAGAGATTGGGGTAGCAAACCGAGGGACTGACAAATCAGAGAAGGGAACCCCACTCCTCGCAAAGGAAGAAAAAGTCCATATGAAAAAAGAGATAAGTGTTATGTAACCCTAACTGAGATATAGACATGTCTAGTTACTAGAGTTAATATGCAGAGCATGTTTTATTTTATTTACACTATTTTAGACTGCTTGAAGTAAGAGTAGGACCTTCATAGTTCACATCAGTGAGGGGTGCACATCTTTCTGGTGTTGAGTTATGTTAGGGTTATCAATATTGACTATACCTAAGGGAATGGACGCATTCCTAGTATTTCAATATTTGGTAGTGAATGTTATGAAATATGTTTACCACTGTAGAACATCAATACTAATCAACTAGCTTGTTCATTTTGTGTGTCAGCTTAAACAGATACAATTTGATGCGGCACACTCATGGATCACATGGACTACTCATCATGTGTTGAGCAGAATCTCTGGAGCACATGGAATACTCATCATGTGTTGAGCATAAGCTCTGAATAGAACTAGAGTGACTCTACTTAAAAAGGTTCCCTAGATAAGAGGCCTGGGACAGACATCAGACAGTAAGTGTCATAACCAATAAAGCACAAGTCAAGTACTCACATTGAATTGAAAGAGGCTAAGGAGCATGGAACCACAGTGTTGGTGTGACTCTGGATTAGAACAAGACTAAGAGGGGGAAACTCTTACTCTCCTTTTTCCTTTTTAATTGATGCATTACAAAAAACAGAAAATTGATTGAATTCATGTTTTGGCTGAGAAATGAGTGTGGTTGATTGCTTGAAATACTTGTGAAGGATGAATTAGTTAATTCCTTGTGAAAGGATGAACATGCATGAGTTCATGTGCATGTTGGGAAAGCATGTAAAGTGTGAAAGTATCATGGATATAGCATGGACTTTTCCCTGTCACTTGGGAAATTAATTGACTTATTTTAATATTATGTTATGCGGGGCCTAACGGAATTAAAATGATGTATTTCGCAGGTGAGGAATTGAAGTTAATTTGTTACAGCTATTACAAAGCAAGTAATACTTATGAGCAGATTGAGAGAAAACTATGCACATTGACCATGGCAGCATACCAAAGGCTATTGGATTTGGATGAAAACCTTCTGCAAACAATTGCCAAGACCCAAGAAAATATTGGGGAGATGCTCAAGCTATAGAGGTAACAAGAATGAAATGAACCAAAAGGATTTGCATGACGCTATTTGTCTACAAAGAGAGGTAAAAAGCATTCTGGGAACAATAAACAGTGGAAAGGAAAGTGGATCAATGAAGAAGAATTCGTTCAATCATCCCATTACAGTCCTGAGGAATCCACTTGGAAACTGGAAGATACAATGCGAGAAACGTATACGCATTTATTTTGAAAATGTATATTGAAACATTACTACATTTAATTTTTGTATATGTTTTGGTACAATGTTAATAATTGAGGACGATGAAGAATCTAAGGGGAGGGGAATTGTAACACCCCCTATCCCAAGTTAGAGTTGTTATTGTAATTTGAACATTTTGGCTATGAGTATGTACATAGCATGATAATAATTTAATATAAAAACACTAGCTGGATGCATGAGGAGCAATACCCTGAAGAGAGGATCCAGATATTAACCGAGAGTTGTGAGGGAGTAAGGTTGACTTATGTACCTTGTTCCCTAAACCCTTGTTCTATAAACCTTATAATAGAACCCCAAAACCCATACTTCTAAGCCTTAAACTCAACTGGGGTATTTAATAATTAATTATTATTAAATATTGTTAAATGCTATGATTAAGAGGTTAATCGTGATTAAGGTTGGGGAAGGGAATGTGTTCCTTTGGGATAGCCACGTGGGCGCCCAAAGGAGGACACAGGGTTGCCTCAATGATCCAGGCGTTAGTGGGGCATGGGGAATGTTTTCACTGAGCCTGGACAGTGGACGTGAGTGGGGAGAGAATGCACGCAGAGAACGGGGAAGTATCTGCTGAGTGCAAGAAAAGTGCAGAAAATCCGAGAGGAGTTTCATACAGGGACAGTGAAGTGTTTCACTGTGTGTTTGGAGTTCTCAAAGAGTGAAGAAAAATGGGAGAGATTTCCTGTGATGAAAATGAACCAAATTGCAAAGATAATCTGAACATTGTTATACTGAGATAACTCGAATTGACTATGAATTCCTCAGTCAAATTAACTAGTGAATTGGCAATGAAGCATGAAACCCCGAGGGATTCCCAACATTTGTAGTGAAATGTGTAGTTGTACGTTTCGAGAAGGAACTCAGGTGGGTCGATTGCGGAATTGACAAGGATTTGGTTACCAAACTATTGTTTGTTGAACCCTGTGTATATCTTTTACCTCTGATAATTGCACCGTAGACTCTGAGAGTGAGTTGGGGGAAAATTGGTGAGATACCTCTAGTTAATGTCTGGATCTTGGCTTGGGGGTGAACTTGGGAGATGAAATAATACAGGCTAGACAACTTCTAAGGTTGGGTGGAGCGTGGCTTGCATGCATCTAGTCACCACATTCACGTGTATTTCAGATAAGTATCTGTGTATGAATTCTAATATTCATGCATTTAATTATGCTTAATATGTTCAATTTTTGGAATTAATGTATAATTAAATGTAAGCCATGAATTGCTATGTTAAACTTGTTAGAAGGTTGTTTTACATTGTTGCTCTGAAGATGTTGTTGTTTGTTATGTTATTTGCAATGGAACCATATTTCCTGTTGGATGTCTGAAATTGTAATTTCCTGTTAAATGCTTGGGATGGTATTTCTCTATTGAAATGCCTTTTGATATATCTATTTAGCTCTATGTATTTCCAACGTTTGCTTATAAATTATCCTTCACCCTGCTAAGATATTGTTAGTCTTCACCTAGAATTAGGAAAAGATAGAATTAAACTTTGATATGTTTCTGGGTGCAGATGGCATGTTTCTGGATGTCTTTGTTTAAATTATGTTTATGGGCCAACTAAAATTGATATGAATTGTCAATTGGATGCATAAAAGAAAATTTTATTTTTATAGTTTTATACATTATAGAGATGTGTATGTGATTCATGGGGGGTTCACTCAATAAACCTCTATCATAGCACGTTCGTTCGTGGCATATGAAACAATACCCCTAATTTGACTAAATATTGGAAAATACCTTCCAAAATCATTTTTTTTTAACCCCCTACCAATATGCCTTCCCAATTTTAAAAAACCCCTATTTTCACTAGATATTGTATGTATCAATTTTTTCATTAACATTTTTTATACCCCTTTATATTTCTACCTAGTATATTGATATGATACCCCTCTTATGACCCCACATGCATTCTACAATGCACCTTGCTTCTTTCGATGTATATTGTGGATGAACATTACTTCACCCATAATGCAATTACTCAACCACATATCATTATGATTTGCAACATCTAATGGTATAATGAAGAGATAGGAGAGCACTTATTGTATGTCACTAGAGCCAATGCACACAATACAACATTTAGATTGCATGTTACAGTTCCCCAATCGCTGACTGAGCTTGTTGTGGGATAGGTATCCAAGCCCCCAGGGCCTGTAACAAGCTCTAGGAGGATGACTAAACCTCCCAAGGCTTGTAATAGGCACGAGTGGTTGGGTATTCAATCCCCCAAGGCCTATTGAGGGCCTATAATAGGCCCTGGAGGCTTAGAGCCTCCCAAGGCTATTGGTAACAATTGGCTGTCGATGACCACTATCTCTTGACTATGATCGACTACAAACCCACTTCACCACGAAACCCCCTGGCCTCAAGCATGCCTCAAGGCACGATTTCCCTGCGTACTAGTAAGCCCGAGCCTTGCCTCAACCCAATTTCTCATCCGACCGTGATCCCGCCATCTCCATTTGGCAGATATTTGTCAGCCTGCCCATATAAAAAATACCCCAAAGTATTTTTGTATTATTGCATTAAATAAAAAAAACCCTTTGCCCCTTAATATAGAAGCAATATAATTTGTAGGTTTTCATGAATATTTAATACCGCAATATGAATGAACGTGGTATTATATTTCCTTCTAGTGAAGCCCCCGTGGTGTGAGTAACGAGGGTATGTTACAACCTCCTTGTCTATCATGCAGCTTCAGCGAGATCGTGTCACATCATTCGATCAAATCATGTCACATCATCATTATCATTGTTGCATTTTGTGGTTTGAGAAGACTAGCTAGAAGATGGTTTGATATTTTCCACACTCGAAGGTGGTAAATGGTTCCAGGATTGGAAAATGGTGGATTTGGAAATCCGATTTTGGGAGCCTGAACACCTGTAGAGGTGACACACATCCTAAGTGTTTTCTATTTAGTCTCATGTATCTTTGATAATGCATGAGCATATATGTGGGCTTGGATACCTTAGGGTCGTTGATCAGATCGAGATAAATTTGATCTATTGAAAACATGCATCTTCGTGCCTTAAATCGAACTAAGAACATTGTTGGTTGTGGAGCCTGATCTCCAGATTCAGAGATATTATTATTCAGCCGTGTTTGTACCCCAGCATTATATGATATGTAAAAAGGACTGTACACTCACCCCAACGGGGGGGGTGTGGGGGGTCCGGGGGCAGCGCCCTCGAAGGAAATTTTTGGGGTTGTTTTACGGGCCCATGGTTTTGGGTAGCCCGTGGTATTTTCCCATTGTATCTCCCTTATAAAATAAAGACATTGTAACATGGATAGGGTGATGTATTAGGTTTTATGCATTGTAAAGATCTCTGAGATCAGAGAGAGACTGTGAAACAGTGAAGAGGAAGTGCAGCGGTTTTGCTGCAGGTTGTATCCCTTCACTTTGTTGGAGAGAATAATAATAAGGAATGGCAACTTTAGTGTGGGTGTAGCCCAAGTTGGGTGAACCACGATATATCTGTGTCTCTCTTGTAATGTGTATGTGTGATTATATTTTCATTTATGTTTATTGTTATTGTTCTGCGATCCTTTTTTTCTAACAATTGGTATCAAAGCCAAAGGTCTATTTGGCAGATAAACCCATAAGAAACTAGGGTTTGTGGTTCGAGTGGGAGCAATGGCAGAAGAAGGAAAGTTTAAGGTCGAGAAGTTTAATGGCCAAAACTTCCAGCTATGGAAGATGCAGATGCAGGGCTATTTGTACCAGAATGATCTATTCCTACCGTTGGGAGGAAGAGCAAAGCAACCGGCGGCTATGAAGGAAGAAGAATGGGAGGTTCTTGATAGAAAGGCTATGGGAACAATACATCTGAGCTTGGCTTCGTCGGTGGATTTCAATATCTCAAAAGAAACGACAATGGAGGGTTTGATGAGCGCATTGGGTAATATGTATGAAAAACCCTCGGCCTCCAACAAGGTATTTCTAATGAAGCGTTTATTTAATATGAAGATGTCTGAAGGTGGATCTGTTACTGATCATTTAAATGAGTTTAATATGGTTACAAATCAACTAAGTTCTGTAAGTGTGAACTTTGATGATGAGGTTAAGGCTCTTCTAATCTTGTGTTCATTGCCAGAAAGCTGGAATAGCTTGGTCATGGCTATAAGTAACTCTGTCTCTGGTTCAAACACCTTGAAATTTGATGATGTTATTGGTGTTATTCTTAGCGAATAAATGCAAAGAAAAAACTCAGTTGAGACATCAGGTAATGCGTTGACCATGGAGAGCAGGGGAAGACAAAAGGAGAGAGGAAAGAGACAAGGTAATCGCAGCAACTTAAAAAGGGAAGATCCAAGTCCAGAATAGGAAAGATAGAGTGCTGGAACTGTGGAAAGAAAGGACATTTGAAGAAAGACTGCAGATCTCTAAAGAAGAAAGGAGATGGACAGACAGAAACTACTTAGGAAGCAAATGTAGCAGGTGATGTGTTACAAGATGCTTTGATTCTTGCATTAGATAATACTAGTGATTATTGGGTAGTAGATTTAGGGGCTTCATGTCATGCTACACCCTATAGGAAATACTTTCATGATTATGTTCCGGGCAATTTTGGACATGTTTTATTGGGTGATGATGAGCAATGTAAAATTGTTGGAATGGGTAAGGTATGGATAAAAGTTAAGAATGGAACTGACTGGCTGTTAAAATATGTTAGGCATATTCATGCTATGAAAAGAAATCTGATCTCAACAGGGCAGTTGGGAGATGGCGGCTGTCTATCTACATTTGAAGAAAAGTGGTGGAAGATCACTAAAGGATCAAAGTGTTAAATTTTGAGCATTAATTCACAATACTCTAGGATTATTACTGAGAGAATAACATATACAGTATATCAATGCATGACAATCACAATAAGCATCATAAGAATCAAAAGCATGAGAGACAAGAGACACAGAGTTTCCATGGGGAAAACCCTAAGTTGAAAAACCCCACAACTTCCTCAGAGATAGAGAGAGAAATGGCTCAACCAAAGTACAACCAAAATACACTGAGATAGTCTCCTAGTAGCAGATCATCCTCCTCCTCATTAGTGCGCCACTTTCTGAGTGAGAGTGAGATACTTTTCCGAGTGATGTAAATAGAGATCACCTGATCTCTATTTATACTAATCTGTTTGCCCAGTGACCTTATGGGGCCAACTTGTCTAGCTAGGTACATCCACATTATAATATATATTTCAGGGCCGACCCCACACATGGTGGTCTAATAACCCATCGGCAAGTACACACACTTGCGACACTTGTCAATCCACATGACGACACTTCCTTATAGAGGAATGACACATCTCTTATAAGGGTACAATAAATATATATATATATAATACACAGATGAAATACATTCCGAAGTTACATATACATCAACACTCCCTCTTAACTAGGAAGGTATTTCTCGACACAGATCTGCTAGACAAGTCTTCTTCTTGAGATCATCATCATCAATGCATCATCATCGTCATCGTCACTGCTGCTGCTATCTCAACCAATCTCTGACTCTACTCGTCATAGGAAGTTCTACAGAGCCAGTCCTTTTTCATACTGGATGTAGGCCCACTACCTGCAGGTCTTCGTCATCACTGGCCATACTGTGGAATCCTCAGGACTTATTGCGTGCATCACAAAACCTCGAAAGAGCATCCCAGGCTGTTACGAGCACACAGCTCTACCTATAGGATCTCCTAGGGCCATATTATATGTGACCTCACCACAAAACCTCGCAAGAGCATCCCAGGCTGTTACGAGCATGCAGCTCTACCTATAGGATCTCCCAGGGACAAATTATATGTGGTCACCACAAAACCTCACAAGAGCATCCCAGGCTGTTACGAGCATGCATCTCTACCTATAGGATCTCCCAGGGACAGATTATATGTGGTCATGGAAAAACCTCACAAGAGCATCCCAGGACTTATTACGGGCACATAGCCCAACCTATCGGATCTCCCAGGGAAAAATTATATGCCATAGGACAAAACCTCAAAAGAGCATCTGCCAGATATCATAGGGCACGAATTACATGCCATCGGAAAAACCTTGAAAGACTATCTGCAAATCTCCCAGGGCCAAATTATATGCTCATCTACACAACCTGATCCACGGCCATAGAGTATCAACCTGATACTCACCATACATCATCCTAATGTACACATGATCATCCTGATCATCATCACTGCAGCATCCTACTGCATGTCATCTGGAGCAACATCCTGAAGCTCGTCATCCACGATCATCCTGATCATATAATGCATCTACCTGATGCATACCAAGTATCTACCTGATACATATCATCATACATGATCCACCTGATCATACAATGTATCCACCTGATACAAATACAAATACATGATACATATAACCATAAATGATCCACCTGATCATATAATGTATCCACCTGATACATATATAGATACATGGTCCAAGCATCCAACATGATGGATACAAAATACATACAAATGATCCTACTGATCATATCCAGCATCCAACATGTTGCGTACATACATATACATATAAATGATCCACCTGATCATATCCATCATCCAATATGATGCATACATACATATACATATAAATGATCCAACTGATCATATCCAACATCCAACATGATGCATACATATAAAAATGATCCAACTGATCATACAAAGCAGAAACAAGAACATCATCCTGATGTTCATCATCCAGTGCTTACATCCACAGCCATGTGAAGGATCCTCCTTCCAACATGCTTGGAATGGCTTCAACAAATGTGTCCATCACTTCTTCCTCGAAGTGTCCTTGATCTGAAGAACACCAAGCCTCTCCCTAAAGTACTCGAACTTCACCCTGGCTAGTGGCTTCGTCAGCACATCTGCAATCTGCTTGTCCGTCGCAACATACAGGAGCTTCAAAGCTCCTCTCTGCACCATATCCCTGATATAGTGATATTTGATCTCTATGTGTTTCGACCTATCATGAAAAACTGGGTTCTCGAACAGCTTCACACAACTCTACTTATCACAAAAGATACCAGTAGCATCCAACGGGAGATCAGATAACTCAGACAGTAGCTTCCGTAGCCATACTGCCTCACAACTAGCTGAACAGGCTGCAACATACTCTGCCTCAGCTGTACTCAGTGCTATGCAGGACTGCTTCCTGCTAAACCAAGAGATCACACCTGATCCCATACTGAAGCAGCATCCAGATGTGCTCTTCCTATCTGCAGCACTGCCAGCCCAATCTGAATCAACATAACCCTGCAGGTTAAACTTTTGATTCGCTTCATACTTGAGCCCATAATCCACTGTACCCTTCAGGTACCTCAGAACATGATTTACAGCAATCAGGTGAACACTCCTTGGATCTGTCAAGAACTGACTCAATGTGTTCACAGCAAAGAAAATGTCTGGTCTCGTGTTCGTCAGGTACATCAAGGACCCAATCATCTGGCGATACATAGAGACATCAACCGGCTCAGATGAAGCATCACATAGAAGCTTCAGATTCGATGCCATAGGTGTGGTCATGGCCTTGCAATCCATCATCCCAAATCTCTTCAGGATATCTACTGTGTACTTCCCTTGACCAAGGAAGATCCCACCTGCACTCTGCCATACCTCCATACCTAGGAAATAGTGCATCATTCCCAAATATTTCATATCGAATTCAGCAGCAAGATTCCTCTTAGTATCTGCAATTAGTTTGTCATCTCCTGTTACAAATAAGTCATCCACATACAGGATTAGAATCACAGGATTCCCTTCCTCAACCTTGTAGTAAAGGTTGGAATCTGCTTTACTCTTAGTAAATCCCAAACTAGATAGGAAACTGTCCATCCTACCATACCAAGTTCTGGGAGCTTGTTTCAAGCCATACAAGGCTTTCTTCAATCTGCATATATATGACTCCCTGTCATGTATTTCAAAACTGACTGGCTGCTCCACATATACTTCCTCTTCAACTACACCATTCAAGAAAGCAGTCTTGACATTCATCTGGTGTATTTTCCATTTCATTGCTGCAGCCAGGGAAAGTAATATTCTGATGGAAGTATACCTGGCTATAGGTGCAAAAGTTTCTTCATAATCTATTCCCTCTTTCTGAGAGAAGCCACGAGCTACGAATCTTGCCTTGTATTTCTCTACACTGCCATCTGCAGCATGCTTGATTTTGAAGATCCAATTATAAGTCACAACAGACTTCTCTTTAGGTCTTGGGACAACATCCCAAACATCATTCTTCATTATTGATTGGTATTCCTCAACCATGGAATCCTTCCATTCTTTCTTTTCCGCTGCTTCTTCATACTTGGAAGGCTCTTTGTTCATAATGTCACAGAGTAAAGCAACATAGCTGGTATGTGATCTGGTTCTCTTCTTTGCTCTGTGTTCTTCTTCTGGAGTGCCAAATCTTTCTGCATCTTGAATGAGCTCTCTAGCCCATGCGGGTTTCCTTTTGTGAGAGTTATCCTCATGGAGTGGATCTACAGGTTCTTGCATATCTTCAAACTCGCGAACAACTTCTCGAACTGCTTCAGTCATGGTAGTGTCTTGAAATCTAGTTTCTTTAGGTTCTTCATAAACTTCGATAGGTGCCTTCCTTGATTTGATGAATGCTGAGTTTTCATCAAATGTTACATCCCTGCTGACATCAATCTTCTTGAACCCTAGAAAGTATATTCTGTAAGCCTTCGATCTTTCACTGTAACCCACAAAGATAACCTTCTTTCCTGAAGGATCTAGTTTAGTCCTCTTTTCCTTTGGAACATGAGTGTATACTGCACAACCAAATATTCTGAGATGACTGACTTCAGGTTTCTTACCATAAAAGACCTCTTTTGGTGTCTTGTTGTCCAATATCTTGTGGGGTGTTCTGTTCTGCACATATACAGCTGTTCTAGCTGCTTCTGCTCATAGATGCGTAGGTAGATCCTGGTCATGCAGCATTTCCCTTGCTGCTTCCATGATAGTTCTGTTCTTCCTTTCTGCAACTCCATTTTGTTGAGGATTATAAGGAGCAGTCAACTCCCTCTTAATCCCTGAATCACTACAAAGCTTCTTGAAGTCACCTGAGGTGAATTATCCACCATTGTCGGATCTAAATGTTTTGATCTTCTTGTCAGTTTGATTCTCCATCAAGGTTTTGAACTCCTTGAACTTATCAAACACCTCATCTTTGTTCTTCAAGAAGTATACCCAAGTCTTCCTGGAGAAGTCATCAATAAATGAGACATAGTAAACATACCCACTAAGACAACTGGATGACATAGGACCACATACATCTGAGTGGATGATTTCCAGGATGTCTTTTGCCTTGCTTTCACTGCTTGGGAAATCCTTCTTAATGTTATTACCTTTTGCACATCCTTTGCAAACACCTTCATGTTTGGTCTTGATTTCAGGAAGACCCTCTACAGCCTTGCTTGCAATTGGAAGTGCTCTATAGTGCATATGAGCAAGTCTTCTATGCCAAAGTTCACTTGGCTCCATGGATTCATGTACCATGGCATGTTCAGGTTGTCCCTTCAATTTATACAAACCTCCCTCTTGCTCTCCAATCACTACTGCATCATCTATGTTCTTTCCCTTTGGCCGCATTAGAACTTGGCCATCTACAAATGCAACCCTCATACCTTTTGCATTCAATGCAGAGATGGAGAGTAAGTTCTTCTTGACCCTAGGTACATAAAGGACTTCTTTCATCTTCAAAGATATTCCAAAATCTAGGTTGTAGGAGGTTTCACCACTTCCTTTGATTGGGTATTGATAATCATCCCCAAGTTTCACCTTATGGGGTGATTCATGTTCAGATAGATTCACAAAAGATTCCTTAAACCCAGTCATGTGTTTGGAAGCTCCACTATCAATCAACCAATCATTAAAACCATGGGATATGGTACCTGTGAGAGCAGAGATTAGAACATACTCTTCTTCACTTGATGAGTCAACATCACTATCATCATTTTCTACCCTAGCCTTCTTCTTTGGAGGTTTATCATCCTCGGCAGCATGAGCATGAAAATTTCTTTTGCTGCCCTTCTTCTTCTTGCTGGAGTTGTTGTTATTATCCCTTTTGTTCTTGGGACAATCTGAAGCAAAGTGACCCTTCTCATTGCATGTGAAGCATCTTAGATCCTTCTTATTCTTTTGATAGGATCTCTTGTGGTGAGAGTGCTCCTTCTTGGGCTTGCTTCTTTTGGTGTGAGCTGCAAGAGCTTGATCTTCACCTCCCATATTTTCCTCATGAGCTATAAGTCTAGCTTCTTATTGAGAGCATTCTTCCCTCAATCTGTTGAAGGAGATCAACTTCTTCCTTGCACAAATTCCTTGAATAAAGGAATCCCATGACTTGGGTAGGCCATTTAGAGTGGTCATCACCACTTCACCATTCTCCACCATTTCATCCACTGCTTCTAGTTGTTCCTTGATCTGGGAGACCCTTGAAAAATAAGATTGAATGGTTTCTCCATTCTGAAACTTTACTCCTTTCAATTGGTTCCGCAGGGTCATCTTCCAATTTATGTTCTTCCCTTCAAATAGCTTGGTCAAAGCGTCAAACATCTCCTTGGGTGTCTTAAGAGAAGACACATGGGGTATGAGATGGTCTTTGATAGAATCAGCAATGATTCTCTTTGCCTTGACCAAGTTCTTCTTATGCAATACCTTGGCCTCTTCATCCTTTGGGATAGGGATGTCTTCTTTTATATATGAGTCCAACTCATTCTCTTCCAGGATTAACCCAATCCTATACTTCCAGGCTCGGAAGTTATCAGCCCCTTCAAGATTATCCTCAAGATTGGTGTGGAGAGACATCTTCAAGAGTACTTCAAATGGAAATAGAAAAGATTTAGATCTTACCACTTGAATTGCTGAAAACTGGATCTGGTCTCGGATTAGGGTTTGTCGGAAAAAACCCTAAAAATTCAAAATGTGAATTTCAAATTTCTGAAAGGATAGAAAGATGCGCTTTGATGAGCTGATCATCCTTGTGCATTCAGAATTTGAGATCAGCAAATTTTTACCCTTCAGATTTGACTTTTTGTCCTCCCGAGTTCACTAGGGAGAGCCCTGAATTAGGGTTTGAGTTTCCCGGAGATATACCCAGCCAAAAATCTCGATCCAAAGCTCTAAACTTCAATTTTTGCAAGGAGCTTCCAACTATGTCTTCAGATTTCAGAAATTCCTATTTTTGTGGAAACCCTAATTTTTAGGGCCAAATCTGAAAATGCTCAGAATTGAATTCTGATTAGACGGATAGATGCGCCTTGATGAGTAGAGTCAATCCACTATAGTGCGTTTCCAAAATATGTGGAGAGAAACCCAATAAACAAGAAAGTCAAGTTTTCGTCACTGCAAAATGTCTTCTTCTCAGGTTAGCTCTGATACCATGTTAAATTTTGAGCATTAATTCACAATAATCTAAGATATTTACTGAGAGAATGACATATACAGTATATCAATGCATGACAATCATAATAAGCATGACAAGCATCACAAGAATCAAAAGCATGAGAGACAAGAGACACAGAGTTTCCGTGGGGAAAACCCTAAGGTGAAAAACCCCACAACTTCCTTAGAGATAGAGAGAGAAATGGCTCAACCAAAGTACAACCAAAATACACTGAGATAGTCTCCTAGTAGCAGATGATCCTCCTACTCACTAGTACGCCACTTTCTGAGTGAGAGTGAGACACTTTTCCGAGTGATGTAAATAGAGATCACCTGATCTCTATTTATACTAATCTGTTTGCCCAGTGACCTTATGGGGCCGACTTGTCTAGCTAAGTACATCCACATTATAATATATATTTCAGGGTCGACCCCACACATGGTGGTATAATAACCCATCGGCAAGTACACACACTTGCGACACTTGTCAATCCACATGACGACACTTCCTTATAGAGGAATGACACATCTCTTATAAGGGTACAATAAATATTAATATAATACACAGATGAAATACATTCTGAAGTTACATATACATCAACACAAAGGTGATAGCAAAAGGAGATAGGGTAGGTACGTTGTATTTATGTCCTCATAATACTTACCATTCTATCTCTTTAGCTTCCACAGGAACAGATACAATATTGTGGCATCATAGGCTTGACCACATGAGTGAGAAGGGGATGCAAATTCTCCACTCAAGGCAGTTGTTGCCATATTTGAAGCAGGTAAGTTTGGAATTTTGTGGAAACTCTGTTTATGGAAAACAGAAGAGAGTCAGATTTCTCAGGTTTGGGAAACAGAAGAAGAATGAAAAGTTAGAGCTTGTGCATACAGATGTATGAGGACCAGCTCAGGTACAATCTCTTGGTGGCTCTCATTATTATGTTACATTTATTGATGATTCAACTAGGAAAAGTTGGGTTTATTGCATTAGACATAAATCTGATGTGTTTGCTACTTTTAAGAAGTGGAAAGCTTTGGTTGAGAATGAGACAGGAAAAAGGTTGAAGTGTCTCAGATCTGATAATGAAGGTGAGGACTGCGGCAAGGATTTTGATAGTTACTGTTCATACCATGGGATTCGTAGAGAGAAGATAGTCCCAGGAACACCACAAGAAAATGGTGTGTCTGAAAGGATGAACAGAATGATCATGGAGCGTGCAAGGTGTATGAGATTGCATGCAGGGTTGCCCTTACAGTTTTGGGTAGATGCTGTAAATACTGTTGTTTATTTAATAAACAGAGGAGCTTTAAGTGCTTTGGATGGTGGTATTCCAGAGGAGGCATGGACAGATAAAAAGGTAAACTACTCTTTTCTGAGAACGTTTGGTTATGAAGCATTTGTCCATATTGATAAAGAAAATAGAACAAACCTTAAAGCTAAATCTAAGAAATGTACCTTTATTGGATATGGGGTTGATGATTTTGGTTATCGTTTATGGGATTATGAAAATCACAAAATCATTAGAAGTAGAGATGTCATATTCAATGAAAAGGTCATGTATAAAGATCAGTTGCATGGAAAGAAACAGGAAAAGTAAAACACAGAGTACACAGTACTTGATGAAATTCAAAAAAATGAAGTTCCAAAGGTGCCAGAAAATCAAGAACAACAACAAGTACCTGAAACTCCTGCAACTGCAAGAAGATCTACTAGGTTAAGTAGACTCCCTAAACGACACTCTCCTTCAATGTATTATTTATTGATGACTGATGCTGGTGAACCAGAATGTTATGAAGAAGCAATGCAGGTGGAAACTAGAAAGAAGTGGGAGCAAGGCATGAATGAGGAGATGGAGTCATTGGTAGGAAACCAGACTTGGGATCTGGTTCAGTTGCCTGCTGGTAAAAGAGCATTGCAGAACAAATGGATTTACAGGTTGAAGGAAGAAGAAGGAGGTAAGAAGTGGTACAAGGCGAGACTTGTTGTAAATGGGTTTGCACAGAAGAAAAGTATAGATTTTGATGAAATATTTACTCCTGTTGTTAAGATGACTTCAATTAGGACTATCTTAAGTCTAGTGGTGGTAGAAGATTTGCATCTTGAACAGTTAGATGTAAAAACAACCTTTCTCCATGGGGATTTGGAGGAAGAGATATATATGTAGCATCCACAAGGGTATGAGGTCAAAGGTAAAGAGAACTTGGTATGCAGGTTGAAAAAGAGTTTGTATGGCTTGAAGCAAGCTCCAAGGCAGTGGTATCTAAAATTTGACAGGTTTTTGACAGAACAAGGTTATAGTAGATGTCATTCTAACCACTGTGTTTATTTCAAGAAGCTAGATAATGAAAGATATATTATCTTGTTATTGTATGTGGATGACATGCTTGTTGCAGGGTCTAACATGCAGGATATAAATGTACGCAAAAGGAAGCTAGCTAATTCATTTGCGATGAAGGATTTGGGTGTTGCAAAGCAAATCCTTGGTATGAGAATAATGAGAGACAGGAAAAATCTCAAATTGACATTGTCTCAAAGTGAGTACATACAAAAGGTTTTGGAAAGGTTCAAAATGCAGAATGCAAAACTAGTTAGTACACCTTTGGCCAACCATTTTAGTCTAAGTAAGGAAATGTGTCCCAAGACACAGGGAGAGACAGATTACATGTCCAAGATTCCCTATCAATCAGCAGTTGGCAGCTTGATGTATGCCATGGTGTGCGCAAGACCAGATATTGCACAAGCAGTGGGACTTGTGAGCAGATATATGAACAATCCAGGTAAAGAACATTGGAAGGCAGTACAGTGGATTCTTAGGTATTTGAGAGGTACTACCACTAAGGCATTATGTTTTGGAGGTTCAGACACTGTTCTACAGGGATATGTTGATGCAGATATGGTAGGTGATAAGGATAGAAGGAGGAGCACCACAGGGTATGTGTTTACTGTAGGTGGAACAACACTAAATTGGATTTTGAAACTGTAGAAGGTTGTTGCACTTTCAACAACGGAAGCAGAGTATGTTGTTGTCACAGAGGCTAGTAAAGAGATGATTTGGTTGCAGAGGTTTATGGAGGAATTGGGAAAGAAGCAGAAGGATAGTAGGTTGTATAGTGACATCCAGAGTGCCATTCATCTTGCAAAGAACTCAGCATTCCATTCCAAGACTAAACATATACAACTCAAGTACCATTTCATATGCTCTGTTCTGGAAGATGAACTGTTGAAGCTGAAAAAGATACACACTAGCCATCATCCTGTAGACATGTTCACAAAGGTAGTGACCAGAGAGAAACTGAGTTCCTGCTCGGTTTCATTTGGCCTTCTAGCATGAAGGTGAAAAGGAGAAAGTTTCCAAGTCCAAGTCTAGCAAGTGCAGTAGCGGTGGAGTTGTTGTGATCAGTCTCCAAGTGGGAGATTGTTGGTTGTGGATCCTGATCTCCATATTCAGAGATATTATTATTCAGCCGTGTTTGTACCCCAACTTTATATGATATATAAAAAGGACTGTACACTCACCCCAATGGGGGGGGTGTGGGGGTTTGGGGGCGAAGCCCCCGAAGGAAATTTTTGGGGTTGTTTTACGGGCCCATGGTTTTGGGTAACCTGTGGTATTTTCCCATTGTATCTCCCTTATAAAAGAAATACATTGTAACACGTCTAGGGTGATGTATTAGGTTTTATGCATTGTAAAGATCTATGATATCAGAGAGAGATTGTGAAACAGTGAAGAGGAAGTGGAGCGGTTGTGCTGCAGGTTGTATCCCTTCACTTTGCTGGACAGAATAATAATAAGGACTGGAAACTTCAGTGTGGACGTAGCCCAAGTTGGGTGAACCACGATATATTTGTGTCTCTCTTGTAATGTGTATGTGTGATTATATTTGCATTTCTGTTTATTGTTATTGCTCTGCGATCCTGTTTTTCTAACAAACATATGATTAGTTTCTATATGTATCCATTCAATCTGATATTGACTTAGAATTCACATCATCTTCACCCTATGATTCCTTTAACCTGCACGAGCGATGTTGATATAAATACCAACAAGTAGGCTCTATAATTTCATTCTCAACATGCTCCAAAACATCAACCTCCTCCATAAGAATATGAATCCTGACCTTCCAAGGAACATAATTGTATTCTCCATCCATTTTTTCATACTCTAAAAGACTGAGAGTCACCTTACACATCTTGAAAAAGTATCAAGTGCACACTATCAATAGTATATGAAGTATATAAAATCCCCATATTGTTCAAATGCTTTTCCAAAGCACCCTAGGGTTTCATACTAAACAACCTAAACATGTTCAGTACCTTTCCTAGGTAATATCCAATTGAAATACAAGCTACCTCATACCCTAAAGTGATTCCATCCACAACATGCTTTGAAACCATGTAGAATTTTCTATGCTCTATGAATTTTAATGATATATAAAATTTCACCTCTATCCTAGAGGTTTCTCGGATCTTAACTCTATGAAATTTAGCCTTAGTGCCATTATGAAATAGAGTATAAAACATTGGTGTAAAGAGAATACTATTTCACATCCTAACAACCTAATATTCTAGCAATATAAGGAGAAAATATACCAATTTTTATAGATAAGTTTCATCCATTTGGGACAACTTATCACTTATAAACTGTTTTCCCTTGATATGTTCCTGGATATATAGGAACTATGCCAAGGAAGCAATAAATCTGTGTTGGTTTGTTTAGGAAAACTTTCTATTTAAGGAACACAAACCTGCATTATTTTCTCTTATTGTTATCAAATCACTAGGTACAACACAATCAAAGAATATGAAAGTATAATAGACTAACATATATTACTTCTTGCATAGCATACATAAAGGTTTTGTTGGGTGGCAGAATGATGAAATGAACATAATGGATAGACAAGGTATTACTATGAATAAATCTTGTTTCTCATGTAGAGGGACAACATACTGAGAAATAAAGAATTCAACAACTAACATATAGTGTAATTGTATGGAAACAATGTTACCATTAGGAAAAACATATTTTACACCATACACATATAATGAGTACTTCGTCATACATCCATTAGCACAAGAAAATTAACCTTATAACACGACCCATGATATAGAGAAAAAGGTTGCCTTAGATTACTTTTATTATGTTTAGAGATGACAGTTACACAATAGATGGAAGATGATGGAAGACAAAAGAAAAATACATAATATAAGAAGACTACATAATGATATACAAAAAGGTATGAATTTGATCAACCTTCAAACATTCAAAAATCCTTGATCCCGACCCTGACATGCTTTATTGATCAACTCACTCAAAGGGGTGTTATACTCCACTAAAAAACTGTTGATGCTATTTCTGATGTACTTATTCCCTCTTTATATTGTTTAGGGGTTCACTACTCCAACGAATGTTTCTTGCTCTTGAAGGAATGACCATTTTATTGGTTGTTTCTTGTTCTTTAAGTGCATTCTAAGCTTTCTAAGATGGAGTGTAATTATAGTTGTTAACTTGATGTGAAGATGATGCTCCAGGTGCCCCTTGTACCCCTGCCACTATCTTCCCTACCAAAGCTTCTTGTTTTTCTAGAGATAGGGATATGTACTTTGCAATGTATTTCTAATGCTTCCCCATAGGATATTGATATCTCCCCATCTCCCAAACAACTATATCCAAATGAATATAATGAGCATAAGTGGGAGGGGGCATGTTTTTAAATATAGCCTATAAATTATGTAGCATCTCCAAGTCTTATTCCATCTTATCTATGACAACCTGACCCTTGATGGGTCCATACATATCCTCAAATTTGAGGTCATTATTTTTTCTTCCTACGTTGAACTCATCATAATGGCTCTTGGGGTATAGGTCCTTGTTCCCATTCCAAGGAGAAGTAAGTCCCTATTTGAGCACATCTATTAAAATGGCCTTGAAGGAAGTCACATCTGAGGATAGTTGTATTGATTTATTATGATACTTTGATCCAAAATATTGTTAGTTATAACCTTGGTGGAATCCATTATGGTTTTATTTTTATCTCAAACACCCATTGCGTCTAATTATTCATTAGTTTTGGAGTTCAAAAAATTAATTACAACATGAGCAATAGCAGGTTTGTTCTCTAGTTCATTGAATGTCCTATTGACATCTTGTATGGAGTTGATATCTGGCATTAGTTCATTCTATAAATTTTCAAAGTAGTTCCAATACTTGGTGAGTATGACTTCTAACCTATCCCAAAATAAGTGCTTGGAACCCTTGAGAGGGTATTTTCCTATGACCCTTTTGGATACTTGATTAACCTCTTTTTGCAACTTTGTTTTGACTTCTTGTAACTCGGTGGGAATTGCTTCTCTCTATACAGATAAATCATGTAGTATCTAAACTTCTTCTTCCTTTTTCCTTAGGTTTTCCTTTAGAGTCTTCAACTCCACATCCTTTATGTTCATGTGTGATAGTATCTTAGAAATCTAGTCAGTGGGATCAACTATTGATGAAAGTAAGGAAACTTCTTTAGCAGATAACAGTTTGATTTTTTCAAGCTTCAAGTCACTATTTCCTTTCTATGTATTTTCTAAATTTTCCTTGTACTCATGGACTTGTTTGAACATATGATATTTTTCTTCCTGGACATCAATAGCTCAGGATCTTGAACATGTTATGTACTAGGCACCTTCATTTTCTTCTTAAGTATTTGGATATCATTATATTTATCTTTAATCAAGGTTTATAGAAGAGTAGGATTGGTGGGGTCTATACCTAATTCCACCAATTTATGTTCCAATTCATTTATTCTCAGTTGTTTATCCTTGTTGGCTACTTTTTCCTATTTCAATGTTATCTTCACCATAGTGACTATACCTTGCAATTTATTGGCATTCATTGTAGACTTCAACATTTCTATGAAAATAACCTCCCTAGTTTTCCTATGACAATCCATTTTGTCAGTTGAGCTTAAGGAATCTAGGTCCATAGTAAATTAAGTAGCTTTAAAGTGTGTTGTTGTCTTGTCCACCCATGTAATTGTAGGCTCAAGGACCAACGATCTTAAAATTATCATGTTTCAAATCTATGGTAGACAATAACCTTGATTGTTCCCTTGTCGAGGTCAATGATCTGGGATACATTTCCCTTTTTACCTGGACTTTTTAACTCTTTATTTGTGTAAAGTGAGGAAACAACCCATCTTTAGTATTTGGACTTGGTTGTGCTAAAGAAGAGTCTTTTTGTGGTGAAGAAGAAATTTGAAGTGATGAAGAGGAACCCTGCATTTGAGGCTAAAGTGTTGTAGGAAAGTTCTCAATTGATATGATAGGTCCACTAGAAGCAAATTCCTGACTTTGATGTTGAAATGTAGCTCCTTGAGGATCAATTTTGTACTTTTTGTTGTTTGGATGCTCCTGAATGGCTTCTACCGTTTTTGCATCAGACTGGATTTCAATCACTAGTCTCTTTACTCCAACTTCTTGCTTTTGGGGAGTGGGAACCACTTGGGAATTCTGCTTATTGTCAGGCTACAAAATCTTTTGCACATCCTCCTAGATTTCAATATTTGCAATCTTATCTAGTTTGCCATTGGATTGGTGAACATATTCAAATAGTTTTACCTTCTTTCTCTTCTATGATATGACTCCATGGGGGTCATATATCCATTTTATTCCTAAGGGAAATTTTAGACTTCATAACATATCCTTAACCATGGTTTGAGTGGTCCTTGCATGACAATAAATGGTCCAACTTCTTTAGGGAGCTTGGATGTGATGACACTCTTATTATTAACAAAGTGAATGTAATCAAACTCAAACCTTTTTCTAATGTACTCAAGAACAAACAATTTAGGTGTTAAAAAGGTAGGTAACTAACATGGTTGTAGTTATGATCCATAGGCTCTAATCTCAGTGTGACCCTCATCCAAAAACCAATCTCCTACTAGTGAATTTGCAATCAATTGAAGTAGCTTCTTTCACTATAGGAACACTCTAGGGGGTTCAAAACTGTGTAATAGGGTATACACTATAGACATGACCTTATTGAAAAACTCAACAATACCTGATGATTATTAGGCTGGGCCTTTATGATTTGTAAGTTTGTGGGATGAAAAGAATTAGCATGGTGATACATAATCATATACAACAAATAAGATTGATATTTAAAGAACTTCATGGATAGGTAACTGTTCAACTGGTCATGCATCATCTCAATTATAAAAGATGAAAAATCATATTTGGTTGTTGGCCCATATGAGGGAAGACAAACTAAAACCAAGAAACCCAACCTTGTCATGGTCATATCTAAAAATTTGGCAAACCATCTCCATTGCCTTTTGAGAAGCTTATTAAAATACCTCAAGCTTGAAAGGGAGATCCCATTTGGGTAATTCCACACTAGGGGGAAGCAACATCTTCAAGAATTGCTCTTTTTCCTTCTAATTTAGGAATTAAAACTTAGAAACCAAGGATTCCTCATCCAATTTCTGAAGGTTAATCCTTTGGAAGGTCCAACATCTCCTACAACAAATCCTTGGTGAATGGGTAGATGATAGTGGACCCATATCTATCTATTACAACTCTATTTTTAGAGGAGTAGAAACATATGCACAAGGTTACAAGATATGGAAAATTGTGTGTCCTGGGTACAATGAACTTGGGTAGGTCCAACTCCCACATACATAGGAAGTTTTGGGAAATGTCAAATCTAGATTGACCTTCATTTATGACTTGATTCATGTCAGGGATTGAGAAAATTAGGTCAAACAAGTCGACTTGGGTATCCATCAAATATTCATCCCGTAGAATGGGTTTCTTAGCAATAGGAGAGGTTGTAGAGGTATGGGTAGTTTTAGGTGCTGCAAAGGTTTGATCATAGGCCATTTAATACATTCAAACCAATAAATTTAATAATTAATTGTGGTAGATGAAAACTTACTTGATTCTAGATGTTAATGTTGGATTCACAGTATGTACAACTTTCTTCACCTTCTTACATATTCCTTTGAAAATGTGAGATTTGAATTCTAGAAGGATTTATTTGAATAAATTTGAAATTTGGCATATTTAATGAGACTATATGTGGCAAAATTTGATTTTACGATGAAGTGTGAAGGGGTTTTTATTTAATTATTTACCATTAACAAGGACCACACGGTGTACTTTGATTTGTCTATGCATTTATACATTCGATCGCGAATAGTTGTTTAGGTGGTTTTAGGATAGCAAGAGGAGTGGTTTCACTATCCCACCTTTGTAAACTTGAATTATTGTAAACCACATGAAAACCGTGGTATGACATTTCAGACTCATGAGTTTTATTTTAAAGCTCAAGCATCTTGGCGAGCCTAAAATCCCGATGATCGTTGATCGCGTGCTTGTGCTTTTTATCATGTGCATTAGTGGTTGGAGTCCATTTATGTAATCCATGGGTTGTGGACCCCTTTGATCACATCAACAAATGGTACCATTGGATGTGCCAATGAATGGGGACCCTGCCTCTCCATTAGGTAGTTTCAAGATGGTGGGTTGGGTGGTTTTGACATAATTCTTTTGGGAGCTTAAAGAAACATGGATCCACCATGTCAAAACTAAGGTATGCCATTTCAAACTCGTGAATTTTATTTTAACACTCAAGCAGCTTGGTGATCTTGAGTTTCTCTCTGCCATTGATATAATGATTCTCATTTTGATCATGCTCATTTGTAACTTCAATTCCTATTAGAGTTAGCCACTGGTCATGATGCCCGATCACTTAGAGACCTTTTTCATCAGTTAGGAATAGAACAATTTTTCAACTATGATTCAAATATAAGTCTCCAAATCTAATATATTATAGCATTATAAATCCGTGTTCTTGTCCTTTTCCTTTGATATACTCTCGAACCTAAACCATTGAAATTTGTTATCTGTTATAGATCAAATCGACACTTCTCCATCTGTGATGATAGTTCAAAAGAAGGCACTCAAAAGTGTCACTGTTCACTCACAAAAAGGACACTTATGGATGGAAGAGCCAATGATTTGAAAAGTATTAATGGACCTAATCATTGCAAATAATATCCCATCATCATTTTATTCAATCCTGAGAGTTGTAACCATAAAAATGGAAAATTCACACCTTGCAAACTATTAGGGCATGAGTCATTCACATATTGCTCTTGAATAGGGTGTGAATGCATCAACAACTAACCATTCACACCTTGAACACTGATAAGGAGCGAATCATTCGCATGTTTCCTATGAATTGGGTACGGATTCCCCATAATTTCATGAAAAAAGTATAAAAATTAAAAATATGAGAGTTAAGGAAGTTTTACAAACAAACTTGTCTGGTTGCAACTCCTTAAACCACAGGGTAACCATTTAAAACTATTTTCTCCAAACATAAAAAGGAAATGAAATGAACTTGGGGGTGGGGGGTGTGGGAAGGGTGGGGGGGATACCTAGACAACCAAATTTATATTGGAGTAATAACTCATGCACCCTTCATCCTTAGCCATAGGAATTCCCTATTGCTAACCCTTGTATCCCTAAATCATGAAGTTGCCACCCTCAGGTAACTTCACCCCTCATATACATCCAATGGATCAGAAGGGGATCCTTGGACTACATGAGTAGATAGATCAAAATATTCATGTTCAATAAGGTTCTGAGAATTGAGAAGGTATAACTTGTATTTGCAGTTTCATTGTTATGATTGAGATTCAATATCTTTCCCTCCCCCAATCAAGCATTGTTTGACTTAAAGAATGTTTTGTCCTTTTACATTGAAATTGATTAGATAGTAATGTTCTTCTCATTTTCAACTCATTTACATTCTTGATTAAAGTGTCAAATTGGCTTGATAAAGGTTGAGTTTGTGGTTGCAGGTTGGCATTGGGCATCAAGGAGTGTATTCGGAGAAATACAAAGGAGCAACTAGGGAAACCTTCGAAAAAGGTACACACCTCCCTTCTCCCTAGTCTCTTATATAGTTTATATTTTATTATTGAAGTTTGTGTGTGGTCTTATGCATATTTAAGAGTATAAATACACCTCTAAACATAGTCATTTAGGTGAATCTCAACTTTTTCAATACATTGGTAATCTTGCCCTAGTTATAAGATTTATTTCCGAACAAGTGACTCTGATGGGGATCAACCAACCTATCTAGGTACTTGTTGATTGATTTTTCAATTTGGTTTGGGTGTATCAATCTATAATAGACTTAACCATATCCCAGCTGCCTTACATTCCTGGAAGTTTGAATTTTTCTTTTTAGTCCATCCTAGGAGCTATTTGCACCTTGTAGTACTTACATGCATGAATGGTAGGGGGCATTGCGTGAACGGTGACAGGTGTGAATCATTCACACCTAACCTTCTAGACATGCATGAATCAATTGAACTTTCGAAAGTTTTCTTATTTATCCCATATTTTTCTTAAGTCTTGGATTCGTTGAATTGTCTGAGTGATATAGAATCTTTCTGGGTCCTGTTGGATCAATTTGGGTGGTGTTAGAGTGTTTTTTTCTTGAGATTGAATAAAAAAATTGTGAAAAGCGTTAGGAGTGTTTTGTACTTTCTTTTCTTTTCATTTGTTTGAGTGATTGATAAGTCTTGAGTGCAAATATCCAAAGCATAATCAGTTTGTTTGTGTTCCTGGTTATCCTTGCTTGAAATCAAAGTTGGATTCCAAAACCTTGTCATCTAGTAGGACTATTAACTTGTTTGAGTCTAAGAACTTATTTCTTCTTGAACTTGGATTTGGCTTGTGGTTGAAGAGGCTAGTGTTAGAAGTTGTTTTCACCATAGTGATAGGCATATCATTTGTGTTGTTTTTTGTTTGCATTAGTTTAGTTGTTGTTCAAAAAATTGCAATTTCATCAAAAAGTAAAAAGTTTGGATCTCAAAAAAAAAAATTTAGTTTGCCAAATAAAGATTGGTAGATTTCATTTGCATTGGAAGAGTTGATTATGTGGTTTGAAAAGTGATTCATATTTCATTTTAAAGAGTGTGAATGAGTGCATTTGCATTGTAATATCTTTAGTTTCACTTGATTTCTTCTTTTTTGAAAAAGTTTTTGAAATTTTTATTTTTGAAAAGCAGAAAGCATTGGAGTGAATCTATGATATTTTCTTCTCTATAAACTCATCTAATAGTCTAGGTTCTAGGACCTTGGAGATAGTTTTTGTGAGTTAAATCCTCCAAGGCCACACAAGATTGATATTGGGAACAATTAAAGATATTTAAATCCATTAGTAGTGTGAATTACTTGTTGAGAAATCACCTCTAACACAAACATCAAGTAGTAGGTAAAACTGCTCCAAGTGGGTAGATTGTACCCTATTGCTTGCATTAGTGGGGTTAGGCGAGTTTGGGATATTTTTAGGCACAAAAATTCCTTGGGGTGACATCACTTCTCACTGACAACTTTGGGTCTAGGACTTGTTTCCTACATTCCCTTCCCATTTGTAGAATCTCTTTCCAATGACCATTCCGCCCAACTACCAAGCATGAAGTGGTGACCTTAGTTTCCATTCCTAGGATCCTTAGAGGTCATTGCAAGGGGAACATGTTGTGGTACTTGAGGCAGATGCAAAACCTCCATCTCATCTCCTTGGGAAGGTATTTTTTGAAGGAAAGTACTTGCACCCCTGGTGATTGTTACATGAAGGTTAGAGTAACTATCTCTTTCAAATATTCGTTGGTTGGATTTGGGCCCTAATCATCCTAGGATGACCTCTAGAAGACCATTAGTTGTGGCTCTTCGTTGAATAGTATTTGGTCCTAAACAACCAAGTTTTTATCATTGGGAGAGTATTTCAAATTGTTAAAATCTTTTCAGGATCTTCTTAGTGTGTGTTGTTTGTTTTATTTCTTAATTTTCAAACTTCTTCCTTTGTTTCTTCAGTAGGCTACTATCAACCTTTGTGTTGGTCCAAAAATTTCTCTAGAATATAGAGAGTTACCTACACCAAGGAGAATACTATATTACAAATATCTACCTCCTTAGGGGGCACATGAAGAGAACCAAGAACCAGAAATGGAACACAAAGAAGAAGAAACCATTAAAATTCTAGTGATTCTAAGAGTTTTTCCGAATAAGGACACCTTAATGACACTAAGGGATAGTTGAATAACTCCCCTAGATCCACATCTCCTCATCCTAAGGAAAAATTACGCCCTATTGCTATAGAGTATATTTCATACCCTGAAGTGATGTCAAACCCATCACATAGTCCTAATTTTGTTCATAATCGAGAGTCTAAAATACACATCTTGAGAATTAATAACCCACTATCGAAGTGAGATAGTGTGGAGAACTCAAGAGAGGTACCTTTTACTGGGGGCACTCCACCTCCGTTCAATTCCAATCCAACAAGAGAAGTAAATCATAATGTTTCATCCATGGTAGCATCTAGATGGTTTGCACCATTCTCACTAATTCCTACTGGAGGGACTATTCCATTGAATGGATCTCCTTTAAGTGGGTCTACATCCATTCCTAAAGGAACTAAACCCTTCTCCTTTGGGATGACATTTCCATTTTTCCAAGTTGTGAATGCTAATATCCCTCCCATATCAATGAACACTATTGTCCCTGGAAGTGGTCCATCGGTTCCATCATATGATTTCCCACCCTATGGTCGACATACATCCATTCCCACCCCTGCCAATGTGATTGGAATCATTCTTGGCTTTAGCTAGCCTCAAATGAACATACCTTTCCAAGGAATGGGAGGTATGAACATCGGTGTTCCTATAGGACTCAATGTGCCACAAGGAAATATGATTAATATAGGAGTAGGGGGAGCAGGTGATGGATTTACTTGGGGGCATAATATGCACCAAGGAAATATTCCTTTAATTGGGGCAGGAGGGATGAACATGGTCAATCCTTCAAATGTTAGTACCTCACAAGGAATCCAACCGTTCATAGGAATGGGGGGCATAATTGGAGGCAATATTCTGTCATTCGTGCAAACTTAGTTCGGTCAAAATCATAATTTTTGATAGAGTAGTCAACCTTTCACAATTCTTGGGAATTCCTATATGCCAAACCAATATTTTATCAATATGAACCAATGGGAAGAAAATTCTCCTCGGGCTTGGAATTCTATGGCATAGACAAAGTTACCATTCTTGGCTACTTTGAATTTTCTAGATATGACAAAGTTAACCAATGATTTATTGTTACATGAGCCTAGATGGCCTCCTATCCCTACCAAAATTCCTTCAGACATCCCTACCTAAAGAATATTCGGTGAACCATGTGATGACATTCCATCTTTGGTGTTCTTCAAACTCATTGATGGGTGATTCCATTAGGTTGCATCTCTTCCAAAGGACCTTAATAGGGGTAGCAATAAAGTGGTACATTGAGTTTCCACGATCTTACTTTCATAACTTCAATGCGATTGCAATGACATTCTTAAACCATTTCTAGTTACCAATCCACTAAGGGACTAACAAAAAACTCCCAACTTCATTTAAACGAGATAAGTCCACACACATCTTTGATCACATTCTTGAATAGATGAGGTGACATGGTTTAATAAAGGCACAAATTCCTGATGAGTTATTAACTTATTGGTTCATTAAGTCATTAAAAACATTCATTTTGAAGGATATGGCCCTCTTTGGAGTGAAAACATAAGAGAAATCCATTATTAAGGCTCAACAACTTGACTTGGTGTATTCCTAGTCAATAATGATATATGAGATTCTTCCTACTGATCCTAGAGTAGACACTGAACTGACTAAACTGAACCCTGGAACTCATGCTAATGGTTTGATTAGTTGAGTTGAGAATTCCATATCTTGTTAAGGTGGCAGCTAGAATGCACCTACAACTAAGAAGGACAATAACAAAAACCCCAAACTCAATCCTCCTGTAAACATTCTATCAGTATAGACGGCCAATGCTAAGGGAAACTAATAGCCTGAAGGGAAGAAGAGTGCGAATAAGAAGAATGGTAATAAGGGAAATAATAATGCGAATAAAAGTAACAATAAAAACAACAACACTGGTGGGTGTAAAAAGGAGAAAAATAATGCCAAGTCCCCATGCAACCTATGCATGGATGATCACTTGACCTACCTATGACCTAAAATAGAAGTTAATAAATGTTTGTTGGCACAACAATAAGCTATCAAGCAACTAGCCGTGTTAACTAATCCGTTCCCTCCATAGTATCAACAAATGATTCCAACTACTAACCCTTGCAACATCACAAGGGGGAAATCAAGGTTCCTCTTCAAAAGGGGGAAATCCAAGCTAAAGTGAAGTGTTCATGTGTCATCGGGAAACAAACCTCTGGATAAGGAATATAAACTATGAGTCAACCACATCTGGATCTAAGGGAAAAGAGGGTCCTTAGTCTAAAACAAATCAACCATTACACATAGAAAAACTAGTGAATGATACTATGCCTAGAATAACGAAAGGCATTCTAAAGAAAGCAACGTACAATCCAAATGCACGTGTTGCTCAAAATTGTAACATAGTGGAATATTTGGCTTAGGGTCCTTGTGCAATGTTGTTGGACTCCAACAAATTCCCCTTGATTTTGCAAAACTAAAGGGACTCCCATGTAAATTTTGTATACAAGATTGTTTTGGTTTTGTCTTGCTTGATTTAGTTGGTGATTTGATAGTTTCTTTCTTAGATGTTTGGTTTTCACACACTTCTTTGGGGTTACCTTTCATGAGATTGGGGTTTGACGATTTGATTAATTTATGTCATTTGACCTTTTTGACTTCCTGATTGTTAAATGATGAATGCATGCTCTTATTTGAGGTTATCTAAGTTGATTGTATGCTTCAATTTGAAAGGATTGAGTTATTTTAATATTTCGACAATCTCACAAAGATTTGATTTTCAATGCATAAATGAGCATTTTGTAGATCACAAGTAATTAACTGAAAGCTTAATTTTATGATTTGCTTCATATTTTTAAAGATTACTCTTTGAAATTCAAGATAAGTAAGTTGTTTTCTAATAAAGTGAAACAAATTTTTTTTATGAGGTTAATATTTCGATTAAAATAACAACCTTTACATTATTTTGCTTGATTATGATTAGTCTTCTCCCTACATGTAAACATGTTCACTTAATTCTTTAATAATCTATGGCTAATTTTTACATAGATGTAATTAAAACACTCAAAAGCTTCTTTTGAACCTATATGCATGGTTGATGGCTGAACTTAGAATTGTTTACATTAAATGCTATTTGAAACTAAGGTATTATGTGATCTTTTAAGTGATATTGGAGTTAGTTTTCATAAATTTCATCACTCATATACATGTTTTCTTTGAATAATGGATTATTAAATTAGAATTAAAGAAAAAAGACTTTATATTGAAATTTATTTTTCCATTAACAATTTAAATGAAAAGAGTAACATGGATACTCCAAAAAGCTTATTTTCATTGATTGGCGTCCTTAATTCATAGCTTCACATCATGATATATTATTTTAAACTTTAATTACTAGCTCATTCAAATTCTGACACTCATAAGGCTTTAACATAAGGGAACCTTTTGGATGCATTAACCATATTTGAAAATATTTAAATGTGTTTTTCTTTGAAAATTTAGAGACAATTTAATATTCTTACTTATAGGAATTTTAACGTGGCATGTTCTGTCCAATATTTTAAAGGGATAATTAAGATACGTTTGATTCTAACAAAGGCTATGAAAGCTTTGAAATATTTTAAAGTTACATAAATCTCATCTTTTATTCGTTTTGGCATTGACGGGTGTGGGGAGAATAGTCCATCGTGATGTTAAGGAAGAAGATTAGGAATAAGATTTTAGCCTTATCAGGGAAATTGCTAAGCTCCTATTAGTTGCAACGGGTCCTTATTCCTGTGAGAAGTATCTATTGCCAAATGGATCGGGAACTATTTTAAGATCTTTTTTGGGTTACTTCTCTTTTGTTGGTGAGTAAGTCAAATCTGGTAGTCAACAATTGGTGAGTAGGTCAAATCTGGTAGTCAACAATTGGTGCTAGTAAGAGGGTTCGAAGTAAATTAAATGGTTTATTAATTTAGTTGTAATCATTTTATTATCAATTTTTCCTTCGTCTTAGAATTTCAATTTTTAATATTTTATTCTTCTACGTCATCACACACGCACTATAGGGTTGGTTAGATGGCAAAGTAGTCTATTGCAAGTTAGTATTTTCAATGTTTAATCATTCATGGCTTCTGCCCAAATGCATACATGGGAGTCTAATACTCCACTTAGCCTGCAAGGGCCTTTGCATGAACTTCCGAGAAAGGAAGTAGATCTTTTGCCGAAGTTCAATAGGGAAGGAGATGCTTCATCTATTGAAAATATCAGAAAATATAAGTTTGTTGTATGCCGTCTTAATGTTATTCATGATGATATTGCTTGCAAGTTATTTCATTTCACTTTCGAAGGTAAGGTTTTTAACTAGTTCAATGTTTTACCTATTAATTTAATTCATAATTGGTCACAATTCAAAAAGGTTTTTAAAGATGCTTTTGAGGATTATTATGTGATTCAAGCTTATCATGATCTTAGTAAAATGTGGGTGGATGATGGAGAATCCATCCATGATTTTAATACTTGTTTCCGATGGGTATTTTATAGCTTACATGAGAATCATAGATCTTCAGTAGACAACATTTTTGAATGGTATGCTAAATCTCTTCCCAAAATCATGTCCATGTTCATTCTACAAAAAGGAATAACAAATTTAGATGAAGCATGCTCAAAAAACTTGAAAAAGATTTTAAAAGGTATTCTTCTGAACTTTCTCCTTCTTCTTCTTCATTTGATGAAAAGTGTGTTGAAGATGAGTCAAAGATTTTAGAATGATATAAGTTAGAAGAACAAAATGTTTTATGCAATAATATCTCTATAAGAAGTAAGAGACTTTAAAACAACTACAAAGAACACAAAAGGTGAATTAACTTCAAATTTTATCATAAATTCTTATTATAAATTTTCTTCCCGAAGTAGGTATATTGAATGTCTCACTTCTACTCTCCATTGTCTAGAATTTGAATCTGAAATTTTAGAAGAAAATCCTAGCTTTAATGCTTGTAATTTTTCAAAGGAAGATTCTATCTTAATTAACATTTTCCTTTTTTGAATTTGATCATATCTATCCAATTTTGGATGAGAATAGAGTTTGGAACAAAAGGGATTTATCATTTTCCTCTAATGATTTTGGAAGTCCTTCTTTATGACTGGTAGTCATAAAGATTATTACTCTATCTCCTTTAATCAATTTATGGATTTTGATGTAGATGAAGATCTAGGAATCACTCATAAAAAAATTGAAGAAACTAAATGTAGTTCATAATCTGAAATTCATAAACTTGGTCCTAATCATTTTAATAAATATGACTTAAGGAATCCATTTCTTGAGTATCTTTTTCCTTCATCTCTTAATTCTAATTGTTTTCCAGCGAAAAAAAAACTACTATTGATATTCAAGATTGAATCAAATAGTACAAAGATGATCATGATTCAGCTGTCAAATCAAAAAACAGCGAAATTATACAACCAAAAGGATCAAAATCCCTTCAACCATCCCCTGCCACCTATGAACAAGACATTATTTCAAAAACCTTATTGCTAAAAGGCAAAATAACAGAGGCCTATATCCAATAGCTGAGCAAAGTCACATAGATAAATATCAACAAAATTCAGTCAATTCAGTTGAAGAAATAGATGGAGCCGCTATCCTGAAGACTATTGTCGCACCATTCCTCCCATATTAAATTCCCTTCCAATCCTGATAGTGCTTGCTTAGAAACTTATCCGCAAGAGAATTTTGTTCTCTAAAGATGTGCTCAAAGATGATATTCTGCTGTTTAGAAATTTCATGGTGAGTCCGGATGGCCCAATGTCTTAGATGCATGACATTAAGTCTAAACTCACCCGCAACCCATTTTATAGTGACCTTGGAGTCACCATAAACCTTAACATTGACCAAACCGAAACAATTAGCAACTTTAAGGATGCACCAGAGCGCTATTAGCTCTGCTTTCATATTTGATCCAGTTCCACAATTGAGTCTAATAGTAAAAAAATGAGACTCATTCAGGTAGATGACTCCCCCAACAGCACATAAACCTGATTGAGAAGCTCCATCAAAGAAGAGGACAGGCTGATCCACTTTGAAATTTATGAGACTAATTCTGTCAATCTTCATCTTGTGCTCATCTTCCTTGCAATTTGCAAACATATTTAAGGATGTCAAGCTACAATGAACGATATCAGGTTTGGCATTCCTAAAGATAGCACAATTTCTATGGTACCAAATAGCCCAAGGGATACATATAGCAATATAGAAATGTTGCTTACAATGTCTAAACCAGTTTAAACCACTTATACTATGAAACGAGAACTATATACTATGAACGAGAACTCTAGCCATAAAAAATCACTTTTTAACGTTAAAAACACGAAAAAACAACCCCAAAACGAAAAGTGATGATACTGGTATCAACCTTTCTTGTTTCGAGGTTAAAATTACAACTTTTTGGTAACCCAAGCGGTGTGGTTGCAATGGAAACCCTAAAATTATAGCTTTTATGACATTGTGGCATAAACAAATACATTGTTGCAACGAAAATACCAAAATCAAGCCCCAAATCCAAAAGAGGTGCTAGCAATGTCACTTCTTTTTCCTCTTCGATTGTAATTACACCGTTTCGAAACCATTTCCTAAAAATAAATAAATAATAAATAAACCTCTAATAAAATCTACAAAAAACATATTTGAAAAAAAAATGAATATTTAGAAGAAAAAAAACAATTAAAAAAAAAATACAAGGAAATACACAATAAAACACAATTAAAATAGTAGGAAAAAAAAAAAACCTTTAAAAAAACAAGATGTCGGGCATTGAGCTTGATGCTGGGCATCAGCTTGATGTCGGGCATCGAGCTCAAGCAGCTTGATGCCGGTCATCGAGCTCAAGCTTGATGCTTGGCAAGCTGATGCTCGGCATCAAGCACGATGCCCGACATCAAGATGCCGGGCATCGAGCTTGATGCTGGGCATCAGCTTGATGCTGGGCATCGAGCTTGATGCCGAGCATCAGCTTGATGCCGGGCATCGAGCTTGAGCTTGATGCTGGGCATCGAGATTGAGCTCGATGCCCGACATCAAGCTTGATGCCCTGGATCAAGCTCAATCTCAATGCCTGGCATCGAGCTCGATGTCGGGCATGAGCTTGATGCCGGGCCTGAAGCTCGATGCCGAGCATCGAGCTTGAGCTTGATTCCAGGCATCGAGCTTGATGCCAGGGATCGAGCTTGATGCCGGGCATCAGCTTGATGACGGGCATCGAGCTAGATGTCGGGCATCAACTTGAGCTCGATGCCCAACATCAAGATGACGGGCATCGAGCTCGATGCTGTGCATCGAGCTAGATGTCGGGCATCCACTTGATGCTGGGCATCAGCTTGATCCTGAGCATTAGCTTGATGACGGGAATCGAGCTTAAGCTTGATGCCGGGCATCGAGCTCAAGCAGCTTGATGTCGGGCATCAAGCTCAAGCTCGATGCCTTGCAAGCTAATGCCCGACATTAAGCTCGATGCCCGACATCAAGATGCCGGGCATCGAGCTTGATGCTGGGAAACAGATTGATGCCAGGCATCGAGCTTGAGCTTGATGCCAAGCATCAACTTTATGTCGAGCATCAAGCTTGATGCCGGGCATCGAGCTCAAGCTCGATGCCTTGAGCTCGATGTCCGGCATCAAGCTCGATGCCCGGGATCAAGCTCAAGCTCGATGCCGGACATCGAGCTTGATGACGGTTATCGAGCTTGATGTCGGGCATCGAGCTCAAGCTCGATGCCCGACATCAAGCTTGAGCTCAATGCCTGGCATCAAGCTGATACTCGGCATCAAGATGTCGGGCATCGAGCTTGATGCTGGGCATTAGCTTGATGTCGGGCATCAGCTTGATGCTGGGCATCAAGATTGATAACGGGGATCGAGCTTGATGTCGGGCATAAGCTTGATGCCGGGCATCGAGCTTGATGGCGGGGATTGAGCTTGATGTCGAGCATCATCTTGATGCTGGGCATCGAGCTTGAGATTGATGCCGGGCATCGAGCTTGATGCCAGGCATGAGCTTGATGACGGGCATCAGCTTGAGCTCGATGCTCGGCATCATGATGTCGGGCATCGAGCTTGATGCCGGGCATTGAGCTGGATGTCGGGCATCGAGCTCGATGTCGGGCATTAGCTTGAGATCGATGCCCGGCATCAAGATTTCGGCCATCGAGCTCGACGCCGAGCATCGAGCTCGATGCCCGGAGTCGAGCTTGAGCTTGATGCCTGGCATCAAGTTGATGCAAGGCATCGAGCTTGATTCCGGGCATCAGCTTGATGCAAGGCATCGAGCTTGATGCCGGGCATCAGCTTGATGCTGGGCATCGAGCTCAAGGAGCTTGATGCCGGGCATTGAGCTCAAGGAGCTTGATGCCGGGCATCGAGCTCAAGCTCGAAGCCTGGAAAGCTGATGCCCGGCATCGAGCCTTATGTTGGGCATCAGCTTGATGCCGGGCATCGACCTTGAGCTTGATGCCAAGCATTGAGCTTGAGCTTGATGCCAGGCATCGAACTTGAGCTTGATGCTTGGCATCAAGCTGATGCCCGAGATCAAGCTCAAGCTCGATTTCGGGCATTGAGCTTGATGCCGGGCATTGAGCTTGAGCTCGATGCCGAGCATCTAGCTTGAGCTTGATGCCGGGCATCAGCTTTATGTCAGGCATCGAGCTTGATGCTGGGCATTGAGCTTGAGCTTGGTGTCGGGCATTGAGCTCGATGCCGGGCATAGAGCTCGATGCCCAGCATCAAGTTTATGCTCGGCATCAAGATGTCGGGCATCGAGCTTGAGCTTGATGCCCGACATTAGCTTTATGCCAGGCATCGAGCTTGATGTCGGGCATTAGCTTGATGCTGGGCATCGAGCTTGAGCTTGATGTCGGGCATTGAGCTCAAGCTCAATGCCCCGCATCCAGCTCAAGCTCGATGCCCCGCATTGAGTTGATGCCCGACATCAAGCTTGAGCTCGATGCCCATCATCAAGCTGATTCTCGGCATCAAGATGACTCAAGCTCGATGCCGGGGATCGATCTTGATGTCGAGCATCGAGATGGAGCTTGATGCTGGGCATCATTTTCAGCTCGATGCCCGGCATCAAGATGTCGGGCATCGAGCTTGATGCTGGGCATCGAGCTGGATGCTGGGCATCGAGCTCGATGTCAGGCATCAGCTTGATATCGACGCCCGACATCAAGATGCCAGACATCGAGCTTGATGCCAGGCATCGAGCTTGATGCTAGGCATCAAGCTCAAGCATCTTGATGTTGGGCATCGAGCTCAAGCAGCTTGATGCCGAGCATCGAGCTCAAGCTCAAAGACGGGCAAGCTGATGCCCGTCCTCAAGCTCCATGCCCGACATCAAGCTTTATCCCCATCGTCAAGTTCGATGCCCGGCATCAAGATTCTGGGCATCGAGCTTGATGTTGGGAATCAGCTTGATTTCGAGCATCGAGCTTGATGCCGGGCATCGATCTTGAGCTTGATGACGAGCATCAGCTTGATGCCGGGCATCGAGCTTGAGCTTGATGCCGGGCATCAAGCTTGAGCTTGATGTCGGTCATTGAGCCCAAGCTCGATGCCCGCATCAACCTGATGCCCGGCATCATGCTCGATGCCTGGCATCAACCTGATGCCCAACATCAAGCTCGATGCCCGGGATCAAGCTCAAGCTCTATTTTGGGCCTTGAGCTCATTGCCGGGCATCGAGCTTGAGCTTGATGCCGGGCATCGAGCTTGAGCTTGATGCCGGGCATCGAGCTTGAGCTTGATGCCGGGCATCGAGCTTGAGCTTGATGCCCAACATCAAGCTGATGCGGGCATCAGCTTGATGTCGAGCATCGAGCTCAAGATCGATGCCCGGCATCATGCTCAATGCCGGGGATTGACCTCGATGCCTGGCATCAAGCTGATGCCGGGCATCGAGCATGATGTTGAGCATCATCTCGATGCCGGGCATCAAGCTTGATGTCAGGCATCAGCTTGAGCTCGATGCTCGGTATCAAGATGCCAGGCATTGAGCTTGATTTCGGGCATCATCTTGATGCTGGGCATCGAGCTCAAGCTTGATGCCTGGCAAGCTGATGCCCGACATCAAGCTTGATGCCCGGCATCAAGATGTCGGGCATCGAGCTTGAGCTTGATGCCGGGCATCGAGCTCAAGCTCAATGCCCGGCATCAAGCTCGATGCCCTGGATCAAGCTCAATCTCAATGCCTGGCATCGAGCTCGATGTCGGGCATGAGCTTGATGCCGGGCATGGAGCTCGATGCCGGGCATCGAGCTCAAGCTTGATGCCAGGCATCGAGTTTGATGCCAGGGATCGAGCTTGATATCGGTCATCAGCTTGATGCCGAGCATCAGCTTGATGACGGGCATCGAGCTGGATGCTGGGCATCAGCTTGATGTCGGGCATCAACTTGAGCTTGATGCCCAGCATCAAGATGACAGGCATCGAGCTAGATGTCGGGCATCCACTTGATACCGGGCATCAGCTTGATCCCGAGCATCAGCTTGATGACAGGCATCGAGCTTGAGCTCGATGCCGATCATTGAGCTCAAGCAGCTTGATGTCGGGCATCAAGCTCAAGCTCGATGCCTTGCAAGTTCAATGCCCAACATGAAGATGCCGAGCATCAAGCTTGATGCTGGGAAATAGATTGATGCCGGGCATCGAGCTTGAGCTTGATGCCAGGCATCAGTTTTATGTCGAGCATCAAGCTTGATGTCGGGCATCGAGCTCAAGCTCGATGCCTTGAGCTCGATGTCCGACATCAAGCTCGATGCCCGGGATCAAGCTCAAGCTCGATGCCAGGCATCGAGCTTGATGACGGTTATCGGGCTTGATGTCGGGCATCGAGCTTGATGCCGGGCATCAGCTTGATGCTGAGCATCGAGCTTGATGCTCGGCATCGAGCTTGAGCTTGATGCTGGGCATTAGCTTGATGTCGGGCATCAACTTGATGCCGGGCATCGAGCTTGATTTCGGGGATCGAGCTTGATGTCGGGCATAAGCTTGATGCCGGGCATCGAGCTTGATGCCGGGGATTGATCTTGATGTCGAGCATCAGCTTGATGCCGGGCATCAAGCTTGAGATTGATGCCGGGCATCGAGCTTGATGCCAGGCATGAGCTTGATGATGGGCATCAGCTTGAGCTCGATGCCCAGCATCAAGATGTCGGGCATCGAGCTTGATGTCGGGCATCGAGCTTGATGCCGGGCATCGAGCTCGATGCAGGGCATCAGCTTGAGCTCGATGCCCGGCATCAAGATGTCGGGCATCGAGCTCGATGCCGAGAGTCTAACTTGAGCTTGATGTCGGGCATAATCTTGATGCAAGGCATCGAGCTTGATGTCGGGCATTAGCTTGATGCTGGGCATTGAGCTCAAGGAGCTTGATGCCGGGCATCGAGCTCAAGCTCGAAGCCTGGCAAGCTGATGCCTGACATCAAGATGCCCAACATCGAGCTTGATGTCGGGCATCGAGCTTGAGCTTGATTTCGAGCATCGAGCTTGAGCTTGATGTCGGGCATCGAGCTTGAGCTTGATGCCCGAGATCAAGCTCAAGCTCGATGTCAGGCATCGAGCTTGATGCCGGGCATCGAGCTCGATACCGGGCATCAGCTCGATGCCGGGCATCAGCTCGATGCCGGGCATCGAGCTCGATGCTGGGCATCAAGCTTGAGCTTGATGCCGGGCATGGAGCTCAAGCTCAATGCCCTGCATCCAGCTCAAGCTCGATGCCCCACATCAAGCTGATGCTTGACATCAAGCTTGAGCTCGATGCCCGGCATCAAGCTGATTCCCGGAATCAAGATGACGGGCATCAGCTTGATGTCGGGCATTAGCATGATGCCCGGCATCGAGCTTGAGTTTGATGCCGGGCATCGAGCTTGATGCCGGGGATCGATCTTGATGCCAGGAATTGAGATGGAGCTTTATGCCGGGCATCATTTTGAGCTCGATGCCTGGCATCAAGATGTCGGGCATCAAGCTGGATGCTAAGAATTGAGCTCGATGTCAAGCATCATCTTGATGCCGGGCATCAGCTTGATCTCGACGCCCAGCATCAAGATGCCAAGCATCGAGCTTGTTGTCGGGAATCGAGCTTGATGCCAAGCATCAACTTGATGCTTGGCATCGAGCTCAAGCAGCTGGATGCTGGGCATCGAGCTCAAGCTCGAAGCCTGGAAAGCTGATGCCCGGCATTAAGCTCAAGCTTGATGCCCGTCATCAAGCTCCATGCCCGACATCAAGCTTGATCCCCGGCATCAAGCTCGATGACCGACATCAAGATTCCAGGCATCGAGCTTGATGTCGGGCATCGATCTTGAGCTTGATGCCGAGCATCAGCTTGATGTCGGGCATCAGCTTGATGCCGGGCATCGAGCTTGAGCTTGATGTTGGTCATCGAGCCCAAGCTCGATGCTCGGCATCAACCTGATGCCCGACATCACTCTCGATGCCCAGCATCAAGCTCGATGCCCGGGATCAAGCTCAAGCTCGATCTCGGGCCTTGAGCTCATTTCCAGGCATCACCTTGATGCTGGGCATCGAGCTTGAGCTTGATGTCGGGCATCGAGCTTGAGCTTGATGTCAGGCATCGAGCTCAAGATCGATTCCCAGCATCATGCTCGATGCCCGAGATCGAGCTCGATGCCGGGCATGAGCTTGATGTCGGGCATCAGCTTGAGCTCGATGCTCGGTATCAAGATGCCAGGCATCGAGCTTGATTTCGGGCATCATCTTGATGCTGGGCATCGAGCTCGATGCTGGGCATCAACTTGATGTCGGGCATCGTCCTTGAGCTTGATGTCGGGCATCGAGCTTGAGCTTGATGCCGAGCATCAGCTTGATGCTGGGCATCGAGCTTGATGTCGGGCATCGCCCAACAACCCACCCCGGGACCATTAAAGGGTTTTTTTTTTGTTTTTTTGTTATTTTAATTTTTTGTTTTTGTTTTTTATTAATATTTTTTGTAAAGTGGCTTGTTATTTTTGTTATTTTTAGTAGTTATTTTTTTAAGTTTCTAAATATTTTTTTATTTTTTTTAAATTCTAATTTATTTTATCTTTTTTTTTTTCGTTTCTTGAAAATTTTTAAACATTTTGTTATGTTTTTTTTTTGTGTTTTTTAGTTTTTAAAAAACAAATCACAATGGTTTTTTTTTATTTAAAAAAAAATTAAAAACCCATTTGTAACCCGATGAAGGAAAGAAGTGCTACTAGAAGCACTAACTTTCGATTTAGAGGTTAATTTTGGTTTTGCTTACAAGGGAAGTGGGCGAGCTTTCAAAATAGTTGTAAATTTAGCCCCAAAAAAAGAACGAATGATACCAGTAGCATCACTTTTCAACTCTAGCCTTAAAAAATGCCTCAAAATGAAAATGTGTGATACTGGTATCAACCTTTTTTGAAACAGAGGTAAAATTATCTACTAAAATTAGGAGAGAGAAAAACGAGAACTGTGTCAAGTTCTCGTTTCACAGTATAAGTGGTTTTTAGCAGACATTTATTAAAATCACCAACATCCCAGCACTGTGTGATATGCAATTTTGATGAAATTATATCCCAAATCTTTTTAGAGAAGCTGCATTCGACAAAGAGATGTTGTTTGGTTTCGACTTCATTTTTACAAAGAACACAAAAGCTAGGTCCAATCCAGCCCCGTTTACACAGATTATCCCAGGTCTTCAATTTATCTTGCAGAAGTAACCAACTGAAACACTTCAATTTTAAAGGTATAGTCCAGTGCCATAGTCTCTTGTACCACCAGTCCTGAGGGTATATAAACTTATTTTGAACAATTCTAGAGTAAGCAGTTTGTGCTGTAACCATCCCAGAGACAGGATTCCCTCCCCAGACAAGTTGGTCTCTATCTTGGATCAAACTGACACCAGCAGAATTTAATTTCCAGATGTAAGCATCCCAAACACGAGCTAAATATCCAGTTAGCCCAAGATCTCTTGCAGACAACCATTTTGAATACTCCTCATCACCTATACTGGGAAGATAAATCTTATTCAAGGTAGATAAACCTAATATCTGGAGATAACCTGTAATGGAGGAAGGAAGAATATAGCAATCCTCCATGCCAATAATGGGATCGATCCCAACACGTATCAAATCTCCCGAGCCCACCTGCCAGAGAAGATCACTTTTTATCCAATGTAAAATCTTCATGAAGCCCCGCCACATAGGGGAGAAATTCCAACCTATCAGTTTAGGATTTCTAATCCAGCAAAAGACATCCATCTTTAAGTATTTGCACTGAATTAAGCTAGACCAGAAGGTTTTTCCAAAAATACATCTCCAAAGACTTTTTAATCTAAGAGCACTGTTGAAAATCCTAGGTCTTTAATACCCCAGCCCCCAAATCTGTAAGGTCTAGAAATAGAGTCAGCTGCAACCATGGAAACCTTTTCACTAATTGCTGACCCAAACCAAAGAAAATTGTAGAAATATTTTTTGATAGTCTTGATGATAGACAATGGAACCTCCAGCAAAGAGAACCAGTAAACTGGTATACTGGAGAGCACAGACTTCAATAAGATGAGCTTGCCCCCAATGGACAAGAATCTGAAGGACCAATGAGCAATACATGATTCAATTCTTCGCAACAGCCAATGCCAATCCTTGGATAGATAATTATTTGGCTTGATATAAAAACCTAGATATTTAAAACCTTGGTCCAAGTCACAACACTTGAAAGGAAAAATCGAAAGTATGTCACAAATATGACCCTCATTTATAGATAAATGATAGAAACTAGATTTTGCAGCACTAACTTTCATACCTGATGCACTACAGAAGGACTGAATAATGCCATTATATATATGCCATTCCTCAACCGAGTCCACACCAGCCACTAATACATCGTCAGCAAAAAGTATGTGAGTTACTACACAGTCCTTTGCTACCTTTATACCTTTTATCTGTCCTCTCTCAAATGCTTGATGTACCATTCTGCTGAACCCATCCATAACCAAAATGAAAAGAAGGGGTGAGAGGGGACATCCTTGCCTGATCACCCTGGAACAGCTGAAAAAAACTGATGGACTTCCATTTACCAACACTGATATATTCATAGTGGTGATACAGGCCATTATCCACTTGATGATCAAAGGAGGAACCCCAATTCTGATGAGGATTAATCTGAGAAAGGACAAGTTAACCCTATCGAATGCTTTTTCCAAGTCCATTTTAAGTAATAAGGCTTTTTTCTTGTATATCTTGTTAAATTTTCAGTATTAAATCACAATACTATAGGATCTTTGCTGAGAGAATAACATCTACAGTATATCAATGCATGACAATCATAATATGACAAGCATCACAAGCATCATAAGAATCAAAAGCATAGAGACAAGAGACACAGAGTTTCCGTGGGGAAAACCCTAAGGTGAAAAACCCCACAACTTCCTCAGAGATAGAGAGAGCAATGGCTCAACCAAAATACAACCAAATAATACAGAGATAGTCTCCTAGCAGATGATCCTCCTACTCCTCACTAGTGCGCCACTTTCCAGAGAGAGAGATAGATACTTTTCCGAGTGAGTAAAATAGAGATCTCCTATCTCTATTTATACTCACCTTTTTGCCCAGTGACCTACTGGGGCCGACTTGTCTACTTGAGTACATCCACATTATATTATATATTAATTAGGGCCGACCCCATAAGGTGGTCTAATAACCCATAGGCAAGTACACACACTTGCGACACTTGTCAATCCACATGACGACACTTCCTTATAGAGGAATAACACATCTCTTATAAGGGTACAATAAATATATATATAATACACAGATGAAATACATTCCGAAGTTACATATACATCAACACTCCCTCTTAACTAGGAAGGTATTTCTCGACATGGATCTGCTAGACAAGTCTTCTTCTCTGGATCATCGTCATCATCATCGTCACTGCTGCTGCTATCTCATCCAATCTCTGTCTCTACTCGTCATAGGAAGTTCTACAGAGCCAGTCCTTTTTCATACTGGATGTAGGCCCACCACCTGCAGGTCTTCGTCATCACTGGCCATACTGTGGAATCCTCAGGACTTATTACGTGCGTCACAAAACCTCGAAAGAGCATCCCAGGATATTACGGGTACACAACTCCAACCTGTAGGATCTCCCAGGGCGCTATTACATGTGACCCCACCACAAAACCTCGAAAGAGCATCTTAGGATGTTACGGGTACACAACTCCGACCTAAGATCTCCCAGGGCACAAATTACATGTGGTCCACCACAAAACCTAGCAAGAGCATCTCAGGATGTTACGGGTACACAACTCCGACCTGAGATCTCCTAGGGCACAAATTACATGTGGTCCACCACAAAACCTAGCAAGAGCATCTCAGGATGTTACGGGTACACAACTCCGACCTGAGATCTCCTAGGGCACAAATTACATGTGGTCATGGCAAAACCTCGCAAGAGCATCTCAGGATGTTACGGGTACACAACTCCGACCTGAAATCTCCCAGGGCCCAAATTACATGCCATAGGACAAAACCTCGCAAGAGCATCTCAGGATGTTACGGGTACACAACTCCGACCTGAGATCTCCCAGGGCACAAATTACATGTCCTCCCAGAGCAATGTCTCGACAGAGCATCCCAGGCTGTTACGGGTACACAACTCCGACCTATAGGATCTCCCAGACATGCTCATCTGCACAACCTGATCCACGGCCACAGAGTATCAACCTGATACTCACCATACATCATCCTGATGTACTCATGATCGTCCTGATCATAATCACTGCAACGTCCTGCTGCAAGTCATCTGGAGCAACATCCTGAAGCTCGTCATCCATGATCGTCCTGATCATCAATGCAACATCCTGCTGCATGTCATCTGGAGCAACATCCTGAAGCTCGTCATCTATGATCATCCTGATCATCACTGCAACATCCTGCTGCATGTTGTCTGGAGCAACATCCTGAAGCTCGTCATCTATGATCATCCTGATCATCACTGCAACATCCTGCTGCATGATCTACCTGATCATCAATGCATCTTCCTGATGCATACCAAGTATCATACATGATCCTCCTGATCATCAATGTATCCACCTGATACAAATATATGATACATATCATCATACATGATCCTCCTGATCATCAATGCATCTACCTGATGCATACCAAGTATCTACCTGATACATATCATCATACATGATCCTCCTGATCATCAATGCATCTACCTGATGCATACCAAGTATCTACCTGATACATATCATCATACATGATCCTCCTGATCATCAATGTATCCACCTGATACAAATACAAATACATGATACATATCACCATACATGATCCACCTGATCATACAATGTATCCACCTGATACATATACAGATACATGGTCCAAGCATCCAACATGATGCATAAACAATACATACACATGATCCAACTGATCATATCCAGCATCCAACATGATGCGTACATACATACATAAAATGATCCAACTGATCATATCCTGCATCCAACATGATGCGTACATACATACATAAAATGATCCAACTGATCATATCCAGCAGAAACTAGAACATCATCCTAATGCTCATCATCCAGCGCTTACATCCATAGCCATGTGAAGGATCCTCCTTCCAGCATGCTTGGAATGGCTTCAGCAAATGTGTCCGTCACTTCTTCCTCGAAGTGTCCTCGATCTGAATAACGCCAAGCCTCTCTCTGAAGTACTCGAACTTCACCCTGGCTAGTGGCTTCGTCAGCACATCTGCAATCTGCTCGTCCGTCGCAATATACAGGAGCTTCACAGCTCCTCTCTGCACCATATCCCTGATATAGTGATATTTGATCTCTATGTGTTTCGACCTGTCATGAAACACTGGGTTCTCGGAAAGCTTCACACAACTCTGGTTATCACAGAAGATACCAGTAGCCTCCAACGGGAGATCAAATAACTCAGACAGTAGCTTCCGTAGCCATACTGCCTCACAACTAGCTGAACAGGCTGCAACATACTCAGCCTCAGCTATACTCAGTGCTATGCAGGACTGCTTCCTGCTAAACCAAGAGATCACACCTGATCCCATACTGAAGCAACACCCATATGTGCTCTTCCTATCTGTAGCACTGCCAGCCCAATCTGAATCAACAAAACCCTGCAGGTTTACCTTTGATTCGCCTCATACCTGAGCCCATAATGCACTGTACCCTTCAGGTACCTCAGAACATACTTTACAGTAACCAGGTGAACACTTCTCAGATCCGTCAGGAACTGGCTCACTGTGTTCACAGCAAAGCAAATGTCTGGTCTCGTGTTTGTCAGGTACATCAAGGACCCAATCATCTGATGATACATAGTGATATCAACCGTCTCAGATGAAGCATCACATAGAAGCTTCAGATTCGATGCCATAGGTGTGGCCATGGCCTTGCAATCCATCATCCCGAATCTCTTCAGGATATCTACTGCATACTTCCCTTGTCCAAGGAAGATTCCTTCTGCACTCTGCCACACCTCCATGCCAAAAACAAATAGTGCATCATTTCCAAGTTCTTCATCTCGAACTCGGTAGTAAGCTTCCGCTGCATGTCGGCAATCAAACTATTTTCACCTGTAATGAACAGGTTATCTGCATACAAAAGTAGTATCACTGGATTTCCTTCCTCAACCTTGTAGTAAAGGTTGGAATCCACTTTACTCTTGGTAAAACCCAAACTGGATAGAAAGCTGTCTATCCTACCATACCAAGTTCTGCACACATATCTGACTACACCATGCTGTCTTGAAATCCATCTGGTGTATCTTCTATTTCATCACTTTTATATTTCTCAATGCTGTCATCTGCAATATGCTTTATTTGATAGTTCCATTTGGAAGTCATAACAAACTTCCCTTCACGTCTTGGGATTACATCCCAAACATCATTCTTCATGATCGACGGATCATGGCATTCTATTTCTTCATCCCAGATCCTGGGAACTTCAATATCTTTAATAAATATCTTTGTTGCTGGAACAAATGTTGTAGTCCTTTTGTAGGAGATGGCATATGATCTTTCCTACACAACAAGTTAAATTGCATGATTAGAAAAACATCCCATAGTTTTCAGAACAAATTCTTACACATAAAGAAATATGTCATACAGTCATGCAATTATCTTTAGCCAATGCTTCAATACAACATTTATCCATATTCCGTAACTTTCTAGATGCCTTCCAATCTCTACCAGAACATTGTTAAGAGTGTGCACAACTCCCAACATGTTAGCAAAGAGGTTTCATTCTAGATAAGCAGCAATGGAATGTTGTACAGTGACATAGGCCACTTACCCATGTATATTAGTAGCATACTATTCATCAATGCAACTATTCTAATATGCACAATACATATCCTAAGTCTAGGAACATGAGCATATACATCATTGAACAATTTTATTTAAACAGACAAATATGCAAGAAATTAAAATACTTATCTTTGTTTGTTCGTTGGGTAGACGCCCTCTGAGTCTTTGCTTCCTTACAGGAGCTGCTAGAGTCCTAATCTGAAGTAGCTTCTTCTACACCTTTTTGTTGTGGAAAGATGGTCAACTCCCTCTGAATATCTGCATCCTTGCAGAAACTACTGAAGTGTGTTCCTTTGCTTTCTTGCAGGAACAACGGGAGTGTGCTCCCTCTTGATCTTTGCTTCCTGGATTACCTGTTCTTGAACTCATATTCATCGTTGGTCCCTATGCATGCTTATTAGTATCATGAGTGTGTTATCCTTGTGATCTCATATAAAATCATACATTCATTAGTATACTATTAAAAACACAATAATCTCAAGCATGTATAGTCATGATCATTTCAAACAGAAAATAACAAGAATTAGCTTTCAAGGTTTATGTAGGATTCTTAAGGTTAGTCAAATCATAACATGTCTAAACCTATAATTACTCAAACCTATGACTCTTCGGATTAGTTGAATCATCAGACAAGATAAGAGATATAATATGCATAAAACTTGTGATTATTCAAACCTATACCTTCATGATTCTTTTGGTTAGTCATATCATCAATTATGGTAAGAAACATAATATGCAAACAACCATGATTATTCAAACTTATGGCTTCATGAATAATCATTATCAACAACAGTATAAGATCCTAACACAAGGTAGGATTCTAGCTTGATATAGGAAAAACATACCTGGATTAGAATGCTAGCTATTTATGTCTAACATACCCGCATAATGTCTTCTTGTTCTTCGTCAATGACCTGCATAACTCATTAGTTAACTTTTGCAAAAACAAATTATATATACCTCTATGTGATCCATGACTATGGATGAATCTTTGTATTTATGTCACCATGGCATGTTCCGGTTGTCCCTTCAAATTGTACAAACCTCCCTCTTGCTTTCCAATCACTACTGCATCATCTATGGTCTTTCCCTTTGGCCACATTAGGACTTGGCCATCCACAAATGCAACCCTCATACCTTTTGCATCTAATGCAGAAATGGAGAGTAAGTTCTTCTTGAGCCCAGGTACATAAAGTACTTCCTTTATCTTCAATGATTTTCTAGAATCTAGGTTGTAGGAGGCTTCACCACTTCCTTTGATTGGGTATTGATAATCATCCCCAAGTTTCACCTTATGGGGTGATTCATGTTCAGATAGGTTCACAAAGGATTCTTTAAACCCAGTCATGTGTTTGGAAGCCCCACTATCAATCAACCAATCATTACATCCACGGGAGATGGTACCTATAAGAGCAGAAATTAGAACATATTCTTCTTCACTTGATGAGTCATCATCACTACTACTTTCTGCCCTAGCCTTCTTCTTTGGAGGTTCATCATCTTCGGCAGCATGAGCATGAAACCTTCTTTTGCTGCCCTTCTTCTTCTTACTGGATTTGTTGTTATTATCCCTTTTGTTCTTGGGACAATCTGAAGCAAAGTGACCCTTCTCATTGCATGTGAAGCATCTTAGGTCCTTCTTATTCTTTTGATGGAATCTTTTGGGGTGAGGGTGATCCTTCTTGGTTTTGCTTCTTTTGGTGTGAGCTGCAAGAGCTTGATCTTCACCTCCCATCTTTTCCTCACGAGCTATAAGTCTAGCTTCTTCTTGAGAACATTCTTCCCGAAGTCTACTGAAGGAGATCAACTTCTTCCTTGCACAAATTCCTTGAATAAAGGAATCCCATGACCTGGGTAGGCCATTTAGAGTGGTCATCACCACTTCACCATTCTCCACCATTTCATCTACTGCTTCTAATTGTTCCTTGATCTGAGAGACCCTTGAAAAGTAGGATTGAATGGTTTCCCCATTCTGAAACTTTACTGCTTTCAATTGGTTTCGCAGGGTCATCTTCTGATTTATGTTCTTTCCTTCAAATAGCTTGGTCAAAGATTCAAACATCTCTTTGGGTGTCTTGAGAGAAGACACATGGGGTATGAGATGGTCTTTGATAGAATCAGCAATGATTCTCTTTGCCTTGACCAAGTTCTTCTTGTGCAATACCTTGGCCTCTTCATCCTCTGGGATAGGGATGTCTTCTTTCACATATGAGTCCAACTCATTCTCTTCCAGGATTAGCCCAATCCTATACTTCCAGGCTCGGAAGTTATCAGCCCCTTCAAGCTTATCCTCAAGCTTGGTGTGAAGAGACATCTTTAAGAGTACTTCAAATGGAAATAGAAAAGATTTAGAACTTACCACTTGAAGTGCTGAAAACTGGATCTGGTCCCGGATTAGGGTTTGTCAGAGAAACCCTAAAAATTCAAAATGTGAATTTCAAAATTCCGAAAGGATAGAAAGATGCGCCTTGGAGAGCTGATCAGCCTAGTACATTTAGAATTTGAGATCAGCAAAGTCTTGTCCTTCAAAATTGCCTTTTTGTCCTCCCGGGTTCACTGGGGAGAGCCCTGAATTAGGGTTTGAGTTTCCCGGAGATCTACCCAGCCAAAAATCTCGATCCAAAGCTCAAACCTTCGATTTTTGCAAGGATCTTCCAGCTGTACCTTCAGTTTCCAGAAATTCCTATTTTTGTGGAAACCCTAATTTTTAGGGCCAAAACTGAAAATGCTCGGAACTGAAATCTGATTGGACAGAAAGATGCGCCTTGATGAGTAGATCCAATCTACTATACTGAATTTCAAAAATCTGTGGAGAGAAACCCAATAAACAAGCAATACAAGCTTCCGTCACTGCAAAATGTCTTCTTCTCAGTTAAGCTCTGATACCATGTTAAATTTTCAGTATTAAATCACAATACTATAGGATCTTTGCTGAGAGAATAACATCTACAGTATATCAATGCATGACAATCATAATATGACAAGCATCACAAGCATCATAAGAATCAAAAGCATAGAGACAAGAGACACAGAGTTTCCGTGGGGAAAACCCTAAGGTGAAAAACCCCACAACTTCCTCAGAGATAGAGAGAGCAATGGCTCAACCAAAATACAACCAAATAATACAGAGATAGTCTCCTAGCATATGATCCTCCTCCTCCTCACTAGTGCGCCACTTTCCAGAGAGAGAGATAGATACTTTTCCGAGTGAGTAAAATAGAGATCTCCTATCTCTATTTATACTCACCTTTTTGCCCAGTGACCTACTGGGGCCGACTTGTCTACTTGAGTACATCCACATTATATTATATATTAATTAGGGCCGACCCCATAAGGTGGTCTAATAACCCATAGGCAAGTACACACACTTGCGACACTTGTCAATCCACATGACGACACTTCCTTATAGAGGAATAACACATCTCTTATAAGGGTACAATAAATATATATATAATACACAGATGAAATACATTCCGAAGTTACATATACATCAACATATCTTTATACTATGCAGAAGTTCCTGAGAAATACCGATGGCATCATGTATCTGTCTACTAGATAGAAAGCCAAATTGCTCAGAAGAGATATGCTGAGATAGCACAGTCTTAAGACGATCAACAATAATTTTAGAGATAAGTTTGTACAACAAATTACAAAGAGCAATCGGCCTATATTCACCAAAAGACCCGGGCTTGTCCTTTTTGGGAATGATGGTAACAAAGGTGGAATTTAAACCTCCCGGGATATAACCATTGCTCTTGGAAAAATTCACCAAATCCATAAGCTCTTTCCCCATCAGGTCAAAGAAATGCAAATATAGCTCCACCGGCCACCCATCAGGCCCGGGGCTTTTCTCTTTAGCAAAACTTTTGAGAGTTTGTTCAATTTCATCCAGGGATATCTCCTCTAGTAAGCGGGCCAAGTCTTGTTCATTAAAGAACCGAGGAAAAAGTGCAGCAACTCTAATCTGTTCTGTCATACAACACTCCCCAGAATCACTATAAATTTGTCCAAAATAAGAAACAGCTTCAGATTTTATGTTATCAAGGCCAGATTGCAGAAGCCCTCTATCATTCACAATTTCCCAAATGAATTTCGAGTTCCTTCTAGCTGAAGCATAAGAGTGAAAAAATTTCGTATTTTTGTCACCATAAGAGATCCAGATGGCGCGACTTTTAAGTCGCCATTCTTTTTCTGCTTGAAGTAGTAACTCTTCTTTCTTTTTTTTTCAATCTGTCTCATAACCTCAAATTCTTCATACGAGAGAGAACTATCAACATTAGCAGAGATAGCAGCCTGTAACTTAATTTCTAACAAAGTTAGCTCCAATTTATCAGCCTTCTTTCTGCTCCTAATCCACTTAGATACCATCACTTTCAAATCTTTTAGTTTGTAACAGAAGTTCAGTATTGGATTAGAATCATATTCCACACAACTTAACCAAAAATCTCTTACCAATTTGCAGAAAGATTCATCTTCAATCCAGGATGAATTGAATTTGAAGGGCAATGCTGGAATGCATCTCATATCCTCAAGCTGAAGAATGATGGGCCAGTGATCCGAAAATTTGGAATCAAAAACCCACGATCTGTGTTTCTGAAAAATACCCAATAACTCCGATTTGACAAGGAAACGGTCCAGCCGCTTATGTACACCTTCTTTCCCAAATCTACTGTTTGTCCACGTAGGAACCAACTTATGAGGCTGAATGTCCACCATATCAGTTTCCTGCAATAACTGAATAAAGAAGTCTGCTAGATCATCCAACCTAGCTGAGTCTCCCCAAACTTCAGAAGCATAACAGGTAAAGTTTAGATCTCCTGTAATTATCAGGTCATGAGAATGCATAAGCCCAGAACCCTGGAGAGATTCCCAAAAATGCATTCTCTCCCTATATGGAGGGTAGCAATTGAGAATGGAAAGAGTTTGATGATTCCCACAGAAGACCCCTTTTAAGAGTATGCCCCAACGGGTAGTGAAAGCTTTGAAAGCAAAAAAATTTGGATCCCATGCAACAACTAGGCCCCCAGATAAGCCATCAGAACTCAAAGCTGCTACCTCCCAATTTGGAAGGAGATTACAAAGTTTATGGATTGCAAGGGTTGCATCACACATTGTCTCTTGGAGTAGAACAACAACAGGGACAGTAGATTTAAGAATATTGGTTAAAGCCTGTGCCCTAGACACCTTAACCAATCCACGAACATTCAAAGAAAGGATAGACATCAAGTAACATTCAAATCGGGGGACACCGCTCTAAGCCCCACAGACCTTTCCACCTCATCTAATCTCTGTGAAATAGGAGTATATACATCAGAAGACAGAAGAGTATTTTTGTCTCTTATCTTTTTCTTATTTCCCCTTCTGATAGTGACGTTTTGAAAATTTAAAGAGTGGACAGATTTGGCCAAAGACCCACTCTCCGGGTTCTTGGAGTATGAAGGTAAAGGGGGGAATTCCTCCCCATTCGCCGATACAAGATAGCCACTCTCAGATAAAATAGTATTGTCCTCAGAATTAGACGTATCAGCAAAATTATCCAAGGTCTTATGACCTTCCAATCTCTGCCCAGCATCAGTGCCCATATTCAGAGAGGTGGAAGAAGGAGTACCAGCAGGGGGAATCAAACCCACTCCCAAATTATCTGAAAGCCGAGACTGTAATAATAACTTATTGGGGGAAGGAGACTCATCTGGAGAAGAGGTAGGGGGTTCAATCACAGCAAATCCAGACGGAGAACTCCCTAAACCAGAAGGTTCAGTCTCCAGAGCATTGAAAAGTTTACGACCGAATTTAGAACATGGGGGGTTTTTGAACAGGACTAACTAAAGGAAATGAAGAACATGATGAAGATAGGTCTTTGAAGGTAGAGTTGGATGAAATTGAAAATGATTTTCAGAGTATTTGCTCTAAATACACTTTGGTTCAAAATCAAATTTGTAATGAAAATTTAATACATACATATAATCTTAAAAATAAGAAACTCCATGTTTTTGTGTGTTCAAAGGAAGAATAGGATAGAAATCGGTCAAGCTTCATTCTTGACAAAACACATACCTATGATGCTGATTTGGTTAACACACAACAATGTAAGCTCGAAGAAAAACGTGATGATAGGCCACCACGTATTGATTTTGAAAACATGACTAAATTTGGACAATTTCAAATTTTCAGAAATGTGGTTGATAACGATGACATTTTATTCTCCATCAAATCATGTTTCTAATGAAATTCCTTTTTATCATGATCTTAATGAATTGTCTATTATCTCTGTTGAACCTTTGCAAACTTTAAACGTATTCCAATCTGATTTTCATGATCCGATTTATGCATAGTTGGATGAAGCATATTTGAAGAAATTTCCATTTTGTTTTTTTACTCTTTGTAAATAGTAAATTTGATTCAATTCTTCCCATATTTATTTATAGAGCATCTCGATTTTATGATACTAATGTTTGGTGAATTTTATTTTGCAGAATTGTAAATGCTTCAATGGCTTCACTAGCTATTTGACTTTAGTTGATTGTTGTTGTACATTTGATTTTTAGTGTACATAAGTAGGTTAGGAATAGGATACAATAGTTTCTTTTCTGCTTTTGTCTTATTAAGATATTTTTTATTTATTACCTCTTCGTTTTAATTTTTTGTTTCGCAAGTAGAACTAGTAAATGTGGGCATGTATATAATTTTAAATAAACTCACTACCATAAATAGGTTTTCTACTAGGGATAAAATGATGTATGTTTAATTCTGGTCAGTTGCATATAGTTGAGTTCACTAAATTAAGAAAGCATTTCGAAGCAAACAATACATTCAAAAAAGCATGATTGCAATTATGGTTTCATATTAGGGAAGTCAATTCTTCATCCCATTTTCATTTCAAAGTTTGTAATATATATAGTTGTTATTTATCTTATTTAAACTTTGAAATATTATAGGGTTTAGATATTGAATTTGGTTTTTGTCTTAGAACCACAAATTCATCATTCCATGCTTGTTTTAAGTATTTTTATATTGTTATTTTAAAACAAGTACGGAAGTTGGAATCTAATCATGAGAAGTCATGAAAATAAAATAATTGAATGATAATGAATTTATTTCTTCATATTAACCATTAGGTTATATTTTACACAAATTTGAGGTGATGTCACCGTGGATAACTTTAGGGGCTAAATTTATCCCATGGGCTAAATTAAGGGGGTTACAAAAATTTAGTGGGTTATTTTCTTATATGGAAATGTTTTTTTCAACTAAAATATATTCGCCCAATATTTATTAAAAAAAGATTGAATCCAAAACAGATAGCCTCACATATATTAATGAGAAAAATGAGAAAAACTATTTTCGCCATAGAAAAATCTCCCTCCAATCTAGCTTTCACCCCCAATTTCTAGAGAAAATCTAGTGAAATCATTCCTTCGCCCCCAATTTTCAGTAATGGAGGCTCCCAAGGGTTAGTTCGCCTTTTATTTTCCATGTAATTCAGGCATACAATTGCATTCGCTTAGATTTTTAGTCAATTTCATGTTGATACCTTCTTTGATCCCTCAATTTCCAATATTGGAGGGCAAATGAGGGGTGATTTTGTCCTATATAATGGATGTAGTGATTCATGGTTCACCCGCATCTGTTTGCACTTGCAGGGCGAAGGTTCTAGTTGATGTGATTCCATTTTTTGTTCTTATTTTCCTCAACATTTTAATCTTCACGCATCATATCCGTTTCCAAAAGCTCAGATCTTGAAGGGGCATGTCGTACATGTAATTTATCAGAGAATACAGACTTGCATCATGCTTTTTATCCAATAATTAACACAGTATGCTTTTTATCCACACCTAGAATAGATTATAATATTGCAAATTTACCTTTTATCATGCTTTTTATCATGGATTCTTTTTAAGAAATGTTGAATTCTATGGCGCTCTTGATTCTTAGGGCTCATCCGGTGTTCTTAGGGTTTTAATCTATCCTAGGAGTATTGGTTTTGAGAAAGCGTTATAGATCTCAGAAGATATGATTTATTTTATGCCTTGTCATGTTTAAACCATCAAATGACATTTATACGTTGTTAGTAGTTGGTACTCTTGATGGAGAGATGCCACATGGTTTTTATATATTCAAACTATATTTGACCTAGTTGTTTAAATGTGCTTTAGAATATTTCTCTACAATTATTATCGGGATCTTAGGCGATCATGAGAGTGTGTATGTTCATATTTTTCGTCTATTGTTGTTGATGTTTGCAATGCTTTTAATATAAATGAATGCACATTGATTATACTGGCAAGGATACAATGGAATGGTCATTATTTTGGCATTGTCTTCTTGTAGAGTTTTCCAAAGCATTCTGGTAGATTCTTGTATTTGTATTGAGAATTTCGTGACCTGTATAGTTTTTTATTCGTATTGTCAAGTTCATCAATTTTATCTGTAACCTAATTTTGTTGGGTTCAGTATTTTTTTTATAGTATCTTTTTTTGGAAGGGTAATTCAGAAGAAAAGCGTTCCTTGGTGATTCATTTTGATGTGTAATTGCTATCATCATTTAGAAATGGATCTAGTTACGTATGATGAATATATGATTTAGTTGGAACATGATACTTCATTTCCATTATGATCATATATAATATGTACATAGCATGTTTGACCTGAGATGTAGACATTTTTCTATTTGATATCTTGTCTAATGAGGGTGATAAAACAGTTTTACCACATTTTGCATGCTTTCGAAAATTTTAAGGACATGTATACAAACACCACCTCAATTTATCTAAGAAACTGTAGTCTTTAATGGAGTAGTTATAATGATATGAATAATGATGCATTAATGTGATTTCTATTCATGTTAGTGTATGTTCTTATTTCTAATAACCATTGCAAGTTTCTAACTAACTCTAAAAATTCTAAATCAAATGACATAATTCAGATTTTGATTGTCAACAAAAGAAAGGAAAAAGTGGTATTCGTATCTATAAATAGATAAACAGGTTTTTTTTCTTAGAGCGTAGCTTAAAAATGAGAGATTTGGAAAATAAGCTTATTAGGAATTCATACACTACATTAAGGTTATGGGTCTCGGTAATACTCAACATTGTAATGATGGTTCGTGGTTTCTATCATCACTCCATAGTGTAAAGTGTTCTATTCTATTAGTTTGTCAGTTTGTCAGTTTGTCAAGATTTGGGTCCCCACGTATCCGTTGGACCATTAAGGGATGAAATAACAAGTGGAATCCCCACTTTCCCTAAATCTAGTTAGTGTTGTTGTGTTTCACCGACCCCTTCAGTTGTGAGTGATCGAATGTTGCTTCTAAAATGTATAAATAAATCCCTCCTCTCCCCATCCATGCAGTTGTTCATTTGAGAGTCTAGGAGTTGAGAGAGTCTAAATTTGAGCTCTCGTATAGGCTCTTCTATTGCACTACCTTAATAATTTGAAGAATCAAAAGATGAATATTCCTAACAAAGATTCACTAAGACATTACAAGGTTTTATAATTTGATGAAATATTTTCCAAGTTTTTACAATGTTTTATAATTTGGTGAAATATTCGCCAAGATTTTACAATATCTTATAATTTAGTGAAAGATTCGCCAAAAATTTACAAGACTCCATAGTAGAATGAAAGATTGGCCAAAACTTTATATATACATATTATATTATTGATGAAATAGCGATCAAATTCTCTCATATATCAGGGAGATTCGCCCATTTATTATTCATATAAATTTGGGGAGGGTTCTTAAAATTATCCCTAGATGTCACTAATGATTCATTTAAGACTATATTTAAATTTTTGCATTGACATTCATTCATAAATTTATGTGTAGATTAGCCTTATGGCTTTCTCTTTTTAACATTCAAAATTTTCATTAAAAGTATGGCTTCTCACTTGAATTCGAGTTTGATTCGACATCTTGAGATATTTTATGGCATTCATGTTGATTCTTGACTTTGCTCATAAATGTTATTTTGATGAATCTTTTTACAAATTGTTGAAATCGGTCATTTTTAAAATTTCATTTTTTATTTAGAATTTTATTTGAATAATTAACACATAATTTACATTTATCACCAAGGAAAGTCTTTTTTTTTATCTTGTCATAACTTCTAATTAAGGTTAAAAACAATTAAGTTGATTGAAAATTGTTTTAAAATTCTAGGTCAAATAAATTCTAGTAAGATATACTTTCAAATTGGTCTTCGGTTTAAAATTTTCTTTCATTCAATTAAGATACTTACTAAGGTTGTGGTATGATATTAATGATAGTTTCTAAAAAAATAATTCTTTTACTTATTTAAAAACTAATAATGAGCTTAGTTTGATTTGAAAATTTTGATTGCATTTTCATTTTATTTTAGCTTTCATTTTGAGAAAAAGGATTGTATTTCATATCATTTCAATCTTGTGCTTATTGACTAAATTTTGAGTTGATTGACTTTTCACCCGTTAATTAGCTTTTAGGGTTTCCCTTTTTATTTTAGATTGCTTTTTTTTTGTTCTTAGTTGTTTATTTTTTAATATAAGGGCACGTTTTATTAAACATCTTACTCATTCCCAGAAGTAACTTTTATGTCACAAATTATAATTAAAAGGAGATATACATTTTCATTTGAAGAATCTAATTTCTCTCTTTTCTTTTCATTTGTGATGTAGTTGTTACATATTTTCTTTAGGTAATATTTTGATTTATTCAAGGATGGGTTTTTATTTGATATGTATATACATTTAATTTATTTCAATAAATTAGTCTTTGCGTATTTTTGATTTCTCAATTTGATAGGTTTTTGTTTGCGAGTTTGTAATTTTTGCTTTTGATTAGTTTTCTTATTTAAAATTTTGAAAAAGGGGTTGCGAACTAATTAGAGCATCTGCTTGCATGCCTGGTCAACATGTTTATTTTTATTAAACTTTTCTTTGAAATCCTTTCTTAAAAGAGATCATTACAAGGAATCTATTTTTTTGTCAAAATTCTTACCATTATGAAATTAACTTTGGCTTTGAATAATCTATTATGAACCTAGCTAATGAATTGATTGAACTACCTGACTATTATTTAGGAACTTCATCTTTTAAAATGATACTATAATATATATAAGTTTACTTTTAAAAGAATAATTTTCCCTAAGTCGAAGTAAGTCACGGACCGTAGTCATCATTATATTTTTTACGCCATCCTCTAGTCTTAACAATCCTTTTAGATCAGCTTCCCCATCCACTACATAATCTCTTACGAGATTAATAATAATCATAATATCATCCATTGCATATCAATATAAATAAACTTAAGGGGTTAACTAAGGGATAAGAGGACCCTAGATGTGGGTGCACGATATGATATCACCGAGGACAGGGCTTCCACCTTCCCTCCTGGTAGCATGGCTCCCACACCTAGCCACCTCCATCCACCGATGATGTTCCCTATCCCCCAAATTTAATGTTGCATGCTCCTCCTGTACATCTGGCCTCCCCACATGAACTGAAATTCATTTCCCATATTGCTCCACCGCTCGCATTCACTCCGGCTTGGCTCTACTTGTCACATCTCCTTAGCTTGTTTAGGTGCGCCATTACTCTGCCCCGTGGGACTCCTGGAAGCTCTCACCCTTTAATTCCTGATATGAGGATCTTCCCTCGCACCCCAGTGGTCATTGCTCACCTCTGTCTTCCGCTTCCTGCTGTCTCTGTTGAGAGCTTCGCCCATTCCCCGTTCTTTGGTGACTTTATGAACAATGCCATGACCCGCACGCGAGGAACCTCCAAGCGAGGTTCTAGTCACAACGATGGAAGAGTTGCCAATTCTGTTGAGAAGGAAAAGATGGCCAAAATCGGCTTTGATGATAATGTTTCCGTCCCTATCCGTCGGCTGGTGGATGATTGGGAATCCCATGGTGTTGCGGAAATTCTGGCTTTTGGCAACCAGGGCAACCAAGTTAATCATTACTCGCTAACGAAAAACATGTTGGGTACCTTGGTTGAGGAAATGCTCACCAATTGGAATTTGGCCAAGATCGCGATTAAAGAAACCAGGGCACATATGGCTCACCTGGATCGTATGTTGACTACATTGGAAGCCAATTTGATTGGTAGACGGTACTCTCTATTTCCCCATCCTACTCCTCCCTGTGAGTTTGGTCCTGCGGCTCATTCGGAAGGTATGGCGAACAATCCTACTGCTCAGGTTGAGGGCTTAGCTACCCCCACTGAATTCCATGTTCAAGGAAGCTCCCTACCCGACTCTCTCGGTGTTGCTGCTGTTGTGGATGGTGCTACTCCAGTTCTTGCCCCCTTCTCAGGTGTGTCTCTCCTGCTGCGGTGGTGGTGCAGGGGGCTTCTCCCTTTGTTGTGGTGATGGTGCAGGGAACCTCCTTCCCGACGCCCTCAACAATTGACGCCTTACACTACAAATGGGTCAGAAAAGATGAGGTTGACGCTGCTACACCACGCAAAATTGAGCCCCAGCCCATCAAGTTCCCTCTCCGGAATTGGGAAGAAGACTTCTTTGGAAGCTGTCTAATTATTAAAGACAATCCTGGTTCGCAGAATGCAGAAGCTAGTACATATTTCTTCTCTGTGTGAGCCTAGCTCAGTTTTTGTTGTGGTTAGTGTTATCTTTATTCTTCTGTTTGATCTCTATGGACTACTATGAGACTCTAGCTTTTCCTAACAGTCTAGTTTGGTCTATGTTTTTATTGATCGACTGTAATAATGTTAAGACTGCTCATCCCACTTATGGGCAGGACTTTGGTTGCTCCTTCTTGCTCTCTCAGCTCCATGAGAAGCTTCTGCAAGCTCACACATCTACAAAATCTCATGTGATTGCAACATTTTTTGTACTTTAATATATATTTCCTTTATGTTGCTTACAAAAAAAAAACTAAGGGATAAGAGGTCTCAACATGAGTCAACTTATCATGATCATGGGATCATTCAGAGTTACATTACCACATATAGTTACCAAGCTATAGTAATGGCTCTCAATTGTAAAGCTGAGAGACATGAGGTCTCATCACGAGATGGCTTGTTCACTTCTGATAGTTCTTGTGAATGATGATGCCACATCAGGTCACCAAGCAAGGGAAACGATCTTCAAATGATTTCCTTATAATAATAAAATATAATTTCGAAAAAAAAGGAAAAACAAATTAAAAAATGAGAAAAACAAATTTTAATTGTCTTTGTAAAATCCATAAGTTATGAATCTATACCTAATGGATGGGATACAAGCATCTAAATGTGGTTAAGAGATATACCTTGTGGTATTGAGGTCATATCTATATACTAGATGTTCATTGACTTATTTTGGTTCTGAGAAATTGATTCTTGGTAAAGCTCTCTTTCTATGAATATTTAATAAATCATTTAACTTTTTAAGATTTTAGATAATGATTGGGATAGCTTTATTGATTTTGAAAGTTTGTAAGTTCAATTTGTATCTATATAAGCCCGTGGTGAAATCAAGTTACGTGATTAGAAATTAGAAATTTGAAGAGGTCTTTATTTTTATTGCCCATTGCATCTTTAAGACTGAGATTTATTATGCATATATAACTAGTTGGCCCAACGTGTCTCCATTCGTTGGCCTCCAACAAATTCCCATTGTTTTTGCAAAAATAAAGAGATTCCATGTAAATTTTGTGTACAAGATTGTTTTGGTTTTGTCTTGCTTGATTTAGTTGGTGATTCGATAATTTTATTTGATTTAGTTAGTGATTCAATAGTTTTCTTTCTTAGATGTTTGGTTTTCACACACTTCTTTGGGATTACCTTCGAAGTCCATTGTTGGATTTTGGATTTTAAACATTTTGTCACTCGACACAACTTTATTTTGTATGAATTAGCTACCCATGCTTCAATGAATAAGTAAGTAGATGCAATATGCCCATTTTCAAAGTAAATCCTAAAAAAACAAAAAAGCATAATGTTATATGGCTAAAAGCTATGTCAAAGTGTGATAAAAATTTATATAAAGTCAAACATGCTCATGCTTGGTCCTTTTATGTGTGAAAAAATCATCGTATGACACAAAAACAAGTTACAACTCATCCATAAATAGTTGGCGGTAACATAAGATTTCATCCATAAATAGTTGACGGTAACATAAGATTTGAGAATACCGGAATTACAGCGATGGAACAGAGATCAGAAAAGGTCGTGAGACACTGGAAACCACATCCAAGTAAATTTTAAAGCGATAGGCATCCGGCAATGCGGGCAATGAGCGGGTAGTGGTAAATAAATGGCAACTAAACAATTAGGGCAATACACTGGACAATTAAACGGTATACTGGAACGACAACCCCTGTATCCCCAAGCAGGTAATAACTCGTTTGGTAATAAGTGAGAGGAGGCGCACGCTCCACAACAGCTGTGCAAACAAATGGCAAGGGGGGTAACCATGTTAGCCCGATCCACATCCTTGAAGCAAACAGTGCACAATTTGGTCCTCCAATTTGTATCTCTGCTCATGTTCATCCTCTGTCGATCGATGCCTTCTCTGGCTTCTTCGGCAGCTCGGTTCATCTGCAATCCATGGCAGGAGGCCCAAAAATACGAAAGTCCATGGAACTTCATCCAATGACGATATACTTGGCTGAAGAGATGAAGGTAGCCCGCTATAATCAATATGGGGGAACCACGGTGCACAGATTCCTGTACAATCTTACAGGGTGCATTAATTAAGCAATATGCACCAGAATTCTGGTGAACATTATCCAGTGGGCAGGTGATCTTAAGTTGTTTGAGATCCAATGGTCAATCAACCTGCTATGGCTATATTAAATGACTTACAACAAACTGGATAATATTCGAGAATTCACACAAAAAACTTGCAACATCATTAACATACTACTGAATCCACACTTACAATAAAAGAGAATTAAGTAAGAGATTACCAGCGTGCTCATAAGCGTCGTTATGAAGAACGAATCCCCATAGACAATAATATCTCGCAAACCTAGCTCGAAGATATGCACCATGGCTCTGATAAAGCAGACGCAATCAAAGATAAATCTATTTCTGATACATTCAGGAGGAATCCTGTAATTAAAACGAGCTACAACGTTATCATATAAATCTACAATGATTCCGCCCATGCTTCCCCGGCCTCGATCGATCTTCCCTCGGTAAAACATTTTGTAGCGGCGTTCGACATGTGGATGGAGATCAATCGCAGTTATTTCTCTAAGCGCTTCCAATTCTTCTCCAATCTGCTGCAATTCCAATGGCAGGGGATTTCTAGAGTTCCAGTGGTGCTTTATAAATCTCTCGTAATTATCTAATGCTCGGTTTATTAGCAAGGAAAAATCATGTCCGTTGTCGCCCTCCATTGTTTTTCGAAAATTGTGGAGTCGGGGATTAGGAAGGCCGCTGAGATGTCTGCGCGTGAAAGATTTTTGGGCCTTTTTCATGAAAGAAAGCGATATGGCAGGGATGAAGATAGAGATAGAGGAAGCTCTCTGAGAAGGTGGAAGGACAAAGGGGAGATGTGTAATTCTTTCTGTGCTCATCTTGAAGATGACACGTGTATTTTTTTTAAAATAAAGTATTATAAAAAATAACATGTCCGCTATTTAAAACAAACTACACAAGTTAGATAAATTAAAAAGCTTTTTCAACATTTGCACTCTAAAAAGAAGTTTGCAATTGGAGAAATTTGATCTCTCTGAGTGCTTGGTAGATTCCCTTTAAGATGGATCTATGCTAGTTCATAATTCAGTTTTTATATCGGAAAACATGGTACCTTCATGATGAGTGAGTGAGTTATTGTGAGTTATTATCATAGTATGCTGGTCTCTTTTTTTGGGTGGAGACAAGAGGGTGATAATCTTTTTCAGTTGAGGTAGCATGTGAGTGAGGGAGGTTATCTTTAAAGAGGAAGTTGATCTTGTGATCATAGTTTTAATTTTAATAGCTCCATATAGTATAAACATATGAAATTAAGTTTGTTAGTTAAATTATCTTTTTCAATCTTGTTAATATGTATTGCCATCTATAATTTGGTATTGAAAAAATTGTAATTGATTCATTTTATCAAATTTTGTGAAAGTTTATTGCAATTTATAATTTGGTATTGAAAAAATTGTAATTGATTTATTTAGGTAATTTAAAGTTGATGTTATATAATATATGTTATTAGTATAGATCAAATCTAATGAAGTGTAAGTCTTTTTTAGAGTGTAAAAGCTCAGGGAAAAGGTTGCACCTATAATAAGTGCATGATAGAAGTTAAGATGGAAAAATCATAAATTATGAATGCCATCACAATTTAAAAAAATGTAATTACAAATAGATAAAAAACCATGTAAATTACAAGACAGTTATAAAGTAGATAAATTCTATAATATACATATATCAAATAGTTAATAAAACTATATTAATTAGTAAATTACATAATATATAACATGTTCTTGAAAAAGTAATTAGTAAAACTATATCAATTAGTAAATTACATAATATATAGCATGTTCTTAAAATTAAGAAAAACTTTCTTATTAGATAATGTTAAAAAATATCTCATAGATCATAAGTACCATTTAATTTTTTTAATTTTAATTAATTGAAGTTTATAGAAATTAGAATCTAATTTAAAAATACCAAAAATAAATATTATATAAACTTTAAATTATTTTGCATCTAAAACATTCTAACTTCGATATAACCTTAAAATGAATTTATTATTATATATTTACAATGTTGAATCAAATTAAATCTAACTCTTATTAACTATTATAATACTTATAACAACACATAATAATGCTTATGACAACACATAGTAATCTACCCATACTAAGCTTGTATAAAAATAACAAATGTAAATAAAATTAAAGTAATCCTGATAAATCAAATAAGTGCTTAGCATGTATTGCAAAATTAAGTTTATGTAAACTTCATTCATAAATGCTATAAAACTTATTAAATATTTTCTTTCAAATAATAATATATGATAATAAATTTAGTTTGACTAAGTTTATATATATGAATAATTTATTTATTATTTGTTATAAGTTGAATAAAGCTTAATGATGAGTAAAATATGACCCTATATAAAATTTAATTAAAAAAATATTTCTAATTATAATAAAACATGAATGAATTATAAATTTATTAAATGATTGATTTTACTATAATTTTTTATTTGTTTTCCTAAGTTTGAATAATATAATTCAATCCATTATATTTAGTAGAATTTTATAATAAAGATAAAGTAAATGTGTAACTTATGTTGATTAATTTATATGTATAATTAATACAAAAAAATATAATTGCAAATAGGTAAAAAACTATGTAAATTACAAAAAAATTAGAAAGATAGATAAATTTTATAATATTCATGTCAAGTAATTAGTAAATAAAACAATTTCAATTAGTAAATTACATAATATATAACATGTTCTTGAAATTAAGATAAACTTCTTAATAGAATAGTACTAAAAAATATCTCATAAATCATAAACACCATTTAATTTTTTAAATTTTAATTAATTGAAATATATAGAAATTATAATCTAATTTAAAAATACCAAAATTAAATATTATATAAACTTTAACATTTCTACTATTATGAATTTAAAACATTTTAATTTCTATATAACCTTAAAAATAAACTTATTATTATATATTTACAATGTTGAATCAAATTAAATCTAAATGAAGATTATTAATTATTATAATACTTATAATAACACATAATAATACTTATAACAACACATAATAAATTATCAATAAATAGTAAGCTTTTATAAAAATAACAAAAATAAATAAGTAATCTTGGTTTGTTCTCCATCAATCAAATAACTTCATTCATAAATGTGATGAAACTTATTAAGGATTTATAATATTGCATAAAATATTTGCTTTCAAATAATAATATGTGATAATAAATTTAGTTGGACTCAAGTTTATATATAGATAATTTATTTATTATTTATTATAAGTTGAATAAAACTTAATGATGAGTAAAGTATGAATCTATATAAAATTTAATTAAAAAATATTTTTAATTATAATAGAACATGAATGAATTATGAATTTATTAAATTGTGGATTTTATTATAATTGTTAAAACTTATTTTCTTAAGTTTAAATAATATAATTCAATTAATTATATTTAGTAAAATTTTATAATAAAGGTAAAGTAAATGTGTAACTTATGTTGATTAATTTATATATATAATTAATATAGAAAAAAAAACATACAATATATATATATATATGAATGGTATAATTTAGGTTTGACATTTCACTTAATTAGTTAAAAATGTTTAATGCTTCCATTGTTATTATATCACATTTGTATCTATATATATATATATATATATATATATATGTGGGGTATAATTCATGTTTGACATTGCATTTAATTAGTTAAAGATATTTAGTGTTTCCATTGTTATTATATCAGAGTTGTATCTAAGTTAATAAATGCATCTATTAGTCGTAGTAAAAAAATAAATTAAAATTTATATTTTAATATAAAAAAAATCTAAATTTAATTAGATTTTTTTGTGCATTTATATAAAGAACATATATTTTTTTATTTTTTGGTGCATTTATATAAATAACAAAAATATGTTTTGATGCATTTATATAAAGAACATACCAAAGTTATGGATGTATATTAATATGTGTTTTATAATTTTTTAAAATAAAAATTCATATTGAATAACAAAATGTTTAAACTTGTTTGGTATGTTGCAGATAGTAATGCACAAGTAAGGCATATATATGGGTGTACTAATTAAAAAATCTTTAGAAAAACTTTTGTCAACTTATCTCTGCTATAAGTGGACAATAAGTCTAGTCTACAAGAAAAAAATTCTTTTGGAATGTCCCAAGAAAAAGACTTCAACTGGAAATTCCTTTGAAGGTTCTTATCCAATTAAAAATCTTAACCTTATAAGTTGATTGAACCATACTATAAATGAAGGACTCCTTTGTCTCAACAATTCATTCCAGTGTTTGGGCATCACACTTTTTTTAAGAAACAACGCATAAATCAATGATCTGCATTTGGAATTTATTTTTCAATCAAGGCCAAGGCCAGAAGCCATTGTATTTGCATATGATACCACATCTCAGTGAAGGTTTCTAGAACTGCTTAACTGATTGAAGAGAAATATTTAGAATTAGAGCGCCACTGCAATGTGCACGCTGAATGGAAAGGACAAGCAGAATCTATCGATCATTTTTATATGACGAACAACCTGGCAATAAACATGAAAGATTTCCATTCTAACGGGCAAGACAGTAAGTACCATACCAGGTTGTTTAGGGTTTGATTATCGCTGAAGACAGTAATATTTCGAATACCAGATTGCAAGTCATGTTTTAGGCATCTGATAAAACATATGTAATCGAACAGCAGGCTGTGTGATATTATTCGACTGATGAGAAATTGTAGAGGAATCCTGTAACTAAAATGCGAATGAATCGTGCCTCGCGGATCGACAATGATTCCGCCCACTCCTGTCAAGGTTTGTCCATTCTGGATCGATCTAGCGTCTTTGTAAAATAATATGTACGACCCACGCCGAGCTTCCAGCTCGCTGTCACGAAGGGGACCAAGCACAGTCTGGAAAGAGCACGCGGCCAGGAAACAAAAACCCAAAATGACCTTTTGGGCCTTACTACCACAGGACGAAGATCATGACGGGAAAACAAATCATATAAATAGCCGTTATCTATACATAAGGAATTTGAAAAGAAGATAGCCGTTATATATATATAAGTAAGGTAGCGAAGAAATGACACCGGGAAGCTCTGTATATATTTTTTCACAGAAAAATTAAACTTACTATTAATATACGAAATAGTAAATAACACCAGTTGTCAGAATCAAAACAAGTCTGTTCACATGCCCAGTATATGGACATGTCATACATATGTCTCATGAGTCAGCATCAAGCATCAGAAAACTTCAGAAATATAGCACCATATGTCCACAATAAAATAGTCAGGGATCCCTCCGGAGGGAGAAACGAATCCCAATATCACATAATAAGGCAATATGACCATAATCATAGAAGTGTATCCAAAAAGTCTACAACAGTAGCTGTCAAATATCCAAGTGTATCAAATATATAAAACATAAACATGTAAAGAAATGCCAAAAAACAGTCGTATCGACTGTCATAACTGCCGCCTAATAAGGATAGTGTGAGCATAGATGTCCAACAAGTAATTGGATCCAGGCTCTAGGATGTATCTGCACAAGTAGCTAACCGAGAAGTAAGTAATAAACCCGCAAAAATGTAGTGCAAAAAAACAAACACAGTCATACAAAAATAGCATCCAAGCATCAAGACCAATGAAGCTGATAAGAACCCTGAGATAATAGGGAATCCGCCCGCCATTCCTGCCACATAATGACCCCAGCCTGAGAATGAAGAGCACGTTTAGAAAGCATATCCGTCTCCATATTCACCTCCCGAAAGACATGCTCACATTGTAGGTGTTCAAAGTCCCGGATAAGATTCCGGGTCGCATCCATCCAGTGTTTAAGTAGCAGCACATTGAGTGATGTCTTGCCACATGCCCAAGAAATAATAGATAAAGAGTCCCCAAAAACTACAAGTGAGGTGATCCTCTTTAGCCGTGCCCAGAAGAGTGTAAGCCACATGGCACATAACTCACTCCTAGTATTGGAACCAAAACCTAGGTTAAGCCAGATATGAATGGATAATTCCATGTTTAAGTGTAAGATGGCACCCGCTCCACCATCCCCACTCCGACCCACAGCCGCCCCATCAAAAAATGCACATGGGAAAACAAGTACCGGAGGGGCAAGTCTACGGGTATGTGTGTCTCTGCCCCAAACAGCACCATGAGCAGAGACAAATTCCTTATGAGCAGCAATAGTTTTATAGCAGATACCATCCCGAGAGGGAGCTCTGCCTTCAAAAATACAAATGTTTCTAGCCTTCCATACCTCCCAGATCATAAAAAAAGGAAGTTCAGAGCAACCCCCATCGAACCGAGACCAATATTCAAGATTTCCAATTAATGTGCCATGGTTCCATAGATGTTGTATACCCGCTTTGTTTGCAATTGCATTCCAGATGTCCCTGATGAAACAGCAGGTTGAGAAAAGATGGTCCACGGTTTCCTCCTGTGTACAACAAAGTATGCACCATCCCGGGCCGCAGAAACCCCGTCGGCAAAGATTATCCTAGGTTAGGATCTTATTGCACAACGTTAGCTAGGCAAAACATTTTATCTTGAGTGGTAATATGAGTTTCCAAATATATTTATCCCACCACCTCCCAGAATTTCTGTGATCAGCAAACAATGAGTCATAAGCCAATTTAGCCGTGATCATTCCACCAGCCACATCCCACGTCCATATAAGTCTGTCATCATCATCAGATAATCTGATATTAGATAGATACATAGGCCGGGTATACTCCTCCCATTCAGTCCCCAAAGAACCCGTTAAACCCAGCTGTTCAGCCGTAATCCAGTGTGTATGTCCATCCACATACCGGCAAGCCACATGTGCCAGAGTGTAGTAGCCATATGCTCCGAGATGAGTCCTTAAGTTTAGTGATAGAGTATGGTTCGAAGGACCACCCATGAATGGGTCCGCACCCAGCTTAATATTACGACCATTGCCCGGCATCCATGCGATCCACTTTGTTATGATTCTGAAAGCACTTAATAAACCATTCCAGATGTTTGATATACCCAAAGTAGCAGGCCTGGGTAACCGTAACCAGTTTGATACCGTGATGTTTTTCAAATATTTGGCACGAATGATCCTACCCCACAGTGAGTTATTAAAGAGCACTCGCCATAAACTCTTCGCATGTAGGGCCAATACAAAATATTCTAGATCCTTGATATTCCAGCCCCCCAGATGCCAAGGACGAGCCAGATCATTCCACTTTGTAAGATGGAATTTCTCCAGTGTTCCACCCCCCGTCCATAAAAAACTGAAGATCTTCCGTCTGATAAGTCTTATGATGGACCGTGGGATTTTACAGAGGGAGAACCAATACACGCCCAGGTTCTGCAGAACTGATTTCACCAGCGTTAGCCTACCCCCCAGAGTTAAATATCGAAAGCTCCAGTGTTTTATTCGCACTTCAAAGCGCCTGACAAGCCATGTCCAGTCATTGATTTTATAGTTTGAAGGTTTAATGAAAAAACCCAGGTATTTAGTGCCAGACTCCAGTTCAATGAAATTAAGGGGCAAGATGTTGCAGATCGCCTGTTCCACATCGTCCTTCACCAAATGCTTCAGGAAGAAAGATTTAGTATAACTAAAAATCATACCAGTGACCAAGCAGAAGAGATCAAGACTTACTTTATATTGTGTCCATTCAGCGATTAAACCCATGCCAAAAAGCATGACATCGTCCACAAAAAAGGAGTGAGTTGCAGAGATCCCCCTGGCAATTTTTATGCCAGTGATCCGACCTTCTCGGCGCGCCTTATGAATGGATAGACTCAGCCCTTCGATAACCAGTAAAAAAAGTAATGGTGATAATGGGCAACCCTGCTTGAGTCCCCTTGATGCCTTGAAAAATTCTGTGGGATGTCCATTAATCAGTATAGCATAATTAACAGAAGATATGCATGCCATGATCCATTTCATCACCCTCCAGGGTAGACCGATCTGAATGAGTATAAGTCTCATAAAGTTCCAATCCACCTTATCATATGCTTTCACCAGGTCCAGTTGTAGAATAAGTGCATCGATTTTCCTCTGTTTGATAGTGTGAAAAATTTCCTGAGTCACACCAACAGCATCATGTATCTGTCGCCCACACAGAAAGCCATATTGTTCTATGGAAATGTGTTGTGAAAGGATGGGTTTGATTCTGTCAGCAATAATTTTAGCAATAATCTTGTAGACCAAATTGCATAGAGAAATCGGTCTGTATTCATCAAAGCAATCCGGGTGTGACGTCTTCGGGATGAGTGTCAGGTAAGTAGTGTTAAGTGCCCCAGAGACAATGCCCAAATTGCGAGATTCATCCACAGCCATCCTAAGATCTTCCCCCATAATATCAAAGAAGTGGATGAATAGCTCCACCGTCCACCCATCCGCACCCGGAGATTTATCTTTTGCAAACCCCTTCAGAGTGTTCTCCACTTCACCAAGAGAGATATCCAGAAATGTGTTATCACCCTCCTCTTCCTTGAACATCCTAGGATATTCCTTGATAAGTTTGAATTGTTCAGCCAGAGTAGTATTTTTTGGGTCACAATAATACTCCCGGAAGTGTCGGACCGCTTCCTCCATCAAGTTCTCCTCCCCCCGAATCCTCCTGCCATGATGATCATTCAGATCCCAGATTGAGTTATGCATACGTCGGGCATCCGCAAGTCGATGGAAGAATTTTGTATTCAGATCTCCCGCCTTGAGCCATGTAGCTCGGATTTTCAGTCTCCAGGATTCTTCCTGAATCAAAAGGATTTTCATTTTTTTACATTCCAGGGTGGAGAGTCTAGAATGTTCCATAGTATTTAAATTTATCTCGACCCCACGATTCATCAGGAATTCCACCTCCAATTCAATCTCAGCGAGCTCTTTGCGCATCAAGTCTTTCTTATTCTTTTCCCACTTGATGGTGTAGTCTTTTAGCAACTTGAGTTTTACCGCCAATTTGTCCATAGCAGATCTCTCCCCAGAGACATCCATCTGCACCCAAAAATTCCTAGCACCCGTGGTGTATTCCTCATCCGCAAGCCAAGTGGAATTGAATTTGAAAGGGAAAGTTTTATGCAAAGGCTCATCATCAAATTGGAGTATTATAGGCAGATGATCACTGATTTTTATTTGGAGCATCCAGGATCTATAGTTCTGTACGCTGGAAAGCAGTGTTTCCGATATAAGGAAACGATCTATATGTTTCTGGATCTGTTCATCCCCTTTCCTGCCATTTGACCACGTTGGTGCCAACGGTCGTGGGGCTACATCAATCAGAGAGTACTTCCTGAATAACTCATAGAAAAAGGTGCCCAAGGGATCTCTTCTAGCCGACGTCCCCCAGAATTCCCCATCCCCCCATGTGAAATTAAGGTCCCCAGCAATTATTAAGTTCTCCATAGCCAGCAAATGTTCAGACGCCGCTAAGTTCCAGAAAGTCTCACGATCACTATATGGGCCATAGCAGTTTATGATATTTATGGTCTTTTCCGATCCCCTGAAGGTTCCAGACAGCAGAATACCCAGTGATATTTGTGCAGGGGTTAATCTCAACACCATCGGGTTCCATGCCGCCAGCAGTCCTCCTGAGAGCCCCGCCGCGTCCACAGCGCAGCACATCCATCCCGGCTTGACTTTATTAAAGAAAATTCTTGCTTTTTCCCCGCAGACCATAGTTTCCTGTAGAAGCACTAAATCAGGTTTGGCAATTTCTAGTAACCGTTTGAGGGCCAGTTGCTTGGGCAGGCCCCCCACCCCTCTAATATTTAGAGAAAGGAAAATCATTTCCGAACCCTTGCAAGGGCTTTCATTCCTCTAAGACCCCGGGATTCAGTAGATTTAGGGGAAATGGTCTTTTCCAGGTCCATCTCTGTCCCCCCAAGAGTGGTCTGCTTGTTTTTTCTGGCACTTCTAGTTTTTAAAGGCGAAAAATCTTGTGCAAGGCCACCCCTATGGGCCCCCTTTAGAATACATATGTCCCCATTTGTTTCAGGTATATTCCTTTTAGGATTACTGCATACTCCCTCCGTCGGAACGGAGTCCTTCAATACCAAGGTATTCCCATCATCCCCATCAGGGTCCACAATCCGATTCTTAAAGTATGTATGAATAGGGATTTTCTTCACCATATCTGAATATGATGGGATGTGTATAGTGTTCCCATCTACATCAGGGGGTTTATTGAGTCCATCACCGGGCCCATCTGCCGCCATAACTTCAACATCCACCAGGTTCACCGGGTTCACCCCAATATTCCCCATCCCCTCGGCCGAGGTGTCATTTGTGTTTTCAACCTTATATTCCACCCCAGTCTCACCCCCTATCACAGCGACCCCGTTAATAAGTGTTCTGTCAAGGTCCTGTATGTTGGGAACCGACGGAGCATCCCGGGGTGGACTCGCAGGCGTTACCGAGGTAACCAGAATAGTGTCACCCGGACTGAGATTTTGCAACCTATCCCTCAATTCAGACTCAGAAATCGGGTCATCATGTTCAATATTGTCATTGGTTGTGTTATCAGTACCAGAATTTACATATTCCATGTTTTGTCGACGACCCACATAATTACCATTATTTCCATTTAACATTTCTAAATTATTTATAAAAGATATATCCATATCATTCAACGAATGGAAAAATAGAGGGTCCTGTAATGCTAACTTACGGAATAATGTTGTGTCAGGATCGAGAGGATTGAGAACCCTGTTAGAAAATCCATCCAATGCGCCAGTCGCATCCATCTCCAAGTCACTGCCCTCGTCGGACGACCATAAAGGACCCCCATTACTAATACGGTCAGAAGATGCAGGAGCCCTACATTGTCTCCAAAGGTGGCCAACCGCCTTGCAGTTCGAACAACGGAAGGGTATGCCCCAGTAGTCTATAATTTGAGCCAACTGACGACCACGCCAAGTAATGTGCAGAACATCAATCAAACCAATGGAAACATCCACCTCGACTAGCATCCTCCCCATCCGTCGGTCGAAACCATTCAAGTGTTCCTCTTCCACATGTAAAAAACGTCCCAGACGGTTCCCAATGGCCTCAAAGGCCCCTCTGTTCCACAGTGCCAAGGGAAGTCCAGGCATAAGAACCCATAAATGCCGAAGTCTAACAGTTGCAGAATCCGGATTGAAATCCGTCTGCCATTTTTGCAGCATAAGGCTCCCAGTTCCATATAGCCATAACCCCTCAAGAATGCGTTTACTGTGATCCTCCTGATGGAATTTAAACCCGTACCATCCACAAGACAGAGCGAACACCTGTGGGGTGTATTCTAATATCGGGTTCCACATCTCTTCTACCCACTTGACAATGTTTTGCCTCTTCATGGCATGGTAAGAGAACTTACCCACAAGAACAGTCATGTTATATTCCACAGTTTCCTCCAAACCAATATCACGGCCAACCGTGAGATGAGACTCCCCAGGTCTATTGAAGTATTTTCCAGCCAGTCTATTGTTTGCTCTAGAAGACGATCCATGCCGTTCACCAGCAGCCTTCTCCGGACGTGCACGACCACTACCAACCGATGGATCCGAATCCATGGCATCACCAAGTGGCAACCCCGTGCCCAGGTGTCCCTTATGAGTTTTGCCTTTGTGAGCCACCTGTCGACCCCCGGGAGTTAGGGCCCGTTTTCCACGTAGTTGGTTTCTGAAAAAGGAGTCGGATATGAACAGCCCAGCCTCTTCAATCATGTAATCTGAAGGGTTCAAATTGTTGCCAGCTGACATGTTGAGATCCGGCCCGTCCATAGTAGTTCCGAGAGTATGGCAGAAAACCCAGTTACAAAAGCGGCAGAATAAACAATACCCTGACAAAAAAGTTGTGCAAGCAGGAGCTGTCAACAGGAAAGCTGTCCCAGTTCTAATAAAACTGTGTGTTTGTGTGGTCCACCCCGGGAAACACAACCCGTATTGCCAGGACTTAATAGTTCCAAGAAACGTAGGAACGACAACCCACAATGCGGCCAGGAAGAAAATAATATACCCACAGCAAAATCCGTCACTGTCCTGAGGCAAAACACATATCTAGAACAGGGTATCACTGGCAATTCCGAGAGAATGGCAAAAAAAACCAGTTACAAACGCGGCAGAATAAACAAAACCCTGACAAGGGCGGTTGAGCAAGCAGGAGCTGTCAACAGGATTGCTGTCCCAGTTCTAATAAACGGCAACACAACCCGGGAAACATAACCCGTAATGTCAGGACTTAACAGTTCCAAGATAAGTAGGAACGGCAACCCACAATGCGGCCAGGAAGAAATATTATACCCACAGCAAGGTCCGTCACTGTCCCGAGGCAAAACACAATCTAGAACAGGGTATCACAGAAGATTGTTATATTTGTAATCCTAAAAAAAAAAAAAAAACCCCAGAGCATATATCACCGGATAAAAACCAGGTATTTCGGGTAAAAACACAAGAAAATGTGTCAGCGCCAGCCAGTCATAATCCCAGCAAAATCATGTGACCACACGAAAATACCACTACCAGCAATGTATCTTAAACCCGAGACATTCGGTAGGTAACCCTAAAATGGAGAATAACTTACACATATGCCAGCACTTTCATGAGTCCGCACGGGAAAGACCGCGTCCGACAGTGAATCACTAACCCTAGACATTTGGAAACCCTAGAACAGGTTATCTCCATCGCCATCGCCGGAAACCCTAGCTCTCCATCTCAGGTTATATTTCACTATAAACTACCCACAAATTACAATCCCTAATATAACGAATCTTGGATCCGTATGGCCTTTTTTTTTTCTTGGTTTTTTGGGATCGAACTTGTTTTCTAAAATCGAATCTGTGAGGGGTTAAATGTGGATCCGTTTCCACTAACATAATGAAGCAGATTTCACCAATAGCTCTGTATATATATATATATATATTGTCAAAGCGATGGGCTGCTTTGCCTTTCCAAATGAGGGTTGAAAAAAAAACTAATGATATTATAGAAAAAATATTACATATCTTATATATATTTTTTAGTATTTCCAAAGTCAAAACATTCATCTAAACTTCCAGTAAACTTGTACTATTTTCATGCTATACAATATTTTATATTTACATGCATTTGCCCTTTACTTACCCAAACATACCACAGAGCTAACAAAATCACTCTACCTTGAGCTAATGGATAGCTCTTTATCTTCCCACATATTATCTCATTCTGCTTTATACAACCAAACAAACAACAAAACCCTGCATTCTGGAGCTTCCCTCTAGCAGACTTGTACTATGATTATTTCCCATTAGCTGCCCACAGCATAGCTAACTCTACCTTGAGTTTATGATCATAGCTCGTTAGCTTCCTCTTTCTTCTTTATACAAAAACAAACAAAACCGAATAAGACAAACCCTGTCCTGAGCTAAAATTGTTTGGATACCTGTCTATTCTTTTGCATTATGTGCCAAACACCTTTTGGCATTGATAATCCTGACAGGATAACTTGTCCACTTTTATTTTATATTTAATGTAGATGTGTTTGAAGGAAAGATCTTCAAAATATTTTCTAAGTCTTTCAGTTTCCTCCATCAAGAGAGGTTTTTGCATTGTGGCTATCAGTTGAGAATCTTCATAGATAATTAATAATTGTATATATATATGGAATTTGTGAAGAAAGTAACGAAGAAATGACACATGAAATTTTAGTTAGTGTATATATAATATATATATATCTCGAAGAGATGGAATCCTTGGGCTTTCCAAACTAAGAGTCACTAAGGACTCTTTATGTGGTAGATTTGATTTCTTAATAGTTTCTTACCTTCTAACTTAATAGTTGTTTTTTAAACATTTGGTCATAAGCACAACTTAGTTACCAATTCATAAATCAAACAAGTTTAATATTTTTTTGGTTTAATTTAAAAGTTCTTTTTATTTTAGATAAGAAGATGCAATATGCCCATTTTCAAAGTAAATTCTAAAAAAAATAATGTTATATGGTTAAAAGCTATGGCAAAGTGTGATTTTCTCCGTTTTATCTATTTAAATTTATATGAAGTCAAACATGCTCATGCTTGGTTTTTTAAATTTAAAGTTAATATTTTATCTTAAAAGTTTAAAATAAATATTTTACTTTGAAATTATTCATGATTGTCAACGTATTTTTATTTAATTTTTGAAAAAGAAATTGAAATTATTTTATTTAATTGAAATATATTTGAATGATTTTGCTAATAGGTTGGTTGATTGATTGATACTTCTAAATATTTGAAAAAGAGAATGAACATTCTTATTCAATTAAATTATATTTTAATGATTTTGTTAACAGGTTGGTTGATTGAATGATACTTATATAAATAGCAATTCATATTTTGTCAAATCAAAAAAATAAAAAATAATAAAGAGGAATTTAATCAAATAAATTAAAATTAAAATTAAAATTAATTTTTTTAAGATGTTGATGAACATTTAAAACCAAACACAAGTCCAAGGATCAGATCAATCCACATTATATTCTCAAAAGAAAGTGCGGCCGTTATAACCGATACTCCAACACAATGATCCGTGTTTATAGTCTCTCAATGATGACCATAAACTATTGAAACTATAAACTATTATATTTACATATCATTTCATTTATGTTTTAGGGAATGACTCTAGATCTTTTTAACTCATTTCAAAGTAATATTTAGAGTTAGAGTAGGTGTTACCTTATTAATAGTGAAGAACAAAGTATAAGTCTTCTCATAAAGCATGGAAATTTTTAAGTTAGAAAAAAATTGAAGTTATTATTTTTTTTAATAAATATTGAAAAGAAACTCATCTTTAATGCTAAATTAAATATTTTATAAATTTAAAACAAATAATAATAATTCTAATATATTTTAAATAACAATAGTTATAATATTATATTAAATAAAATATATTACTGAACAATTGAATTTGACTTTTTTCTTCAAATTGTGTTAGTGTAAAACTAAATAAATACAAATTAAATAATACCACATATATATATAAATATTAAGATAGATTTAGTCCATTGGTTGTAGGTTGGGTGATTGGGAGGAAAGATTGTTGTCCTCCCCACCCAGTAATTCTAATATCTTTTAAATAACAATAGTTATAATATTATATTAAATAAAATATATTACTGAACAATTGAATTTGACTTTTTTCTTCAAATTGTGTTAGTGTAAAACTAAATAAATACAAATTAAATAATAATATATATATATATATATATATATATATTTAGTCCATTGGTTGTAGCTTGGGTGATTGGGAGGAAAGATTGTTGCCCTCCCCACCCAGATTCAATTCTTGTAAGTGACATGATGCTCTTGTTGAGCCCTATTGTAATGATTGTATTTCAAGCTTTCCTTGATTCCAATAAAATAAACATTAAGATAGATTTATCAAATTAAATAATACTAAACATACATATATAGACATATAAACATTAGGATTGATTCATGTTAATTTAAAATATTTTAAAGATTAAAAAATTTACTTAAATTTTTATAATCATAATGTAATGATTAAATAAGTTAAATTGAAAATTTGAAAAATTATTATGTATAATACATGGACATGAAAATAATACAAATAAAAGAAAATATATGTGAGATAAAGGTAATGAATATAAAAGTAAGATTAATTTAAAGATTAATTATGTAAATCTAATTTAAAGATTAATTATGTAAATCTAACTGCACACTAGATTAGGATTTTTGGGTTTGAAAAAAATATAATTATAATATATAAGTATTTGTAGCTCTACCAATTACAATTATGGAAGGATTTTTTTTTAACATATAAGTGAGTAGGTGAGTTACATATGAGGATTTGAGGCCCCTCCCCATATATATCTCCCTATTGTTAGTTAGTGGTTACAATACCATATCATAGTACTATTAACCCCAACCCTTAATTATTTATCATCTCTCCAACTTACTCACCATATTGTATAGTGAGTTTGAAGGACTAAACCTTGGTAGCAGTACAATGTACAAATGGTGGAGAAGCGATCCCCACTTAGAGTGAAGTGGGTGAAATAGAATCTAGCTTAAGAATGCTTGGTGTGATAGAGGTATTACATAGTAAAGGATTTTTGTATGAAGAATAACTAAAGATGGGACTATCCTTGGGTTTCAGTCAGGTTTTCCTAGCCTAGGGTTGGGGTTCCCTCACCTTGGGTGTCCCTAGCTTTTGATAGAATCTCTAAAGGAAGGAGGGTTTGCATTCGCTTGGGTGTTTCTAACTTTTGATAGAAACTCTAAAGGAAGTTCCTGTGTCTCTAGGAAGTAAAGTTTCCCTTATTTAAAAGTGCCTTCCTTTTCCCTTCAAAAATAGAAATCCTTATGAAAAGGAAAATAAAAAATATTAAAAGAAATATGCATACATTTAATGGAAAGGCCCCGATGGGATCCATATTATATTGTTCCCCTTTAAAATAGCTTCCTCCTTTCCCTCCCTTATTAAAGTGTGGTTGTTAATATGTATATAAGATCATCAAATTACTCTCCCCTCTTCTCTATTATCTTCTCTATTATAGACTAATCAAGGGCAAATTTTTCTCATAACATTGAAATTTTAAAGCTTTTCAATAAATTGGTTGGGCTTGATCCCTAAGACATTTTAAAGCTTTCCTAAACAAAACCAAGCTTATTTGAAAAATGAATTCTCTATTCCCTTGGATGGATCCCTCTAGAACGAATAACCAACACCTATAAAAGCTCTAAAATGCTTCATCTCTCTATTTAAAAAGGGGTTTAGGAATTCCTCTAGAAAGTGAGTGAGCAAGCATATTAATTTTAAAGGAATTATTCCGTAGATCAATATTAAACTTAGGGAATGACCGGAAATGAACTATTGAATGTGAAAACAAAGGGACCTCTTT